>JARQOD010000111.1:169602-199222 GCA_033576555.1 Oophaga sylvatica
GAGGACATTAGCGCTATCCGTTCATTTCCTTAGCCTTAACTGTGTACCTGGGTGCCTGACAGGACCACAGAAGTTTGTCTCAGCGGCTCGTGACGTAACGGTTCGTTTCAACGTAGACAGGCCACGTGTTTATTTGGGGACTCAGTTGTGTTTAGTGAGTTCGCACAATCGCCATATAGGTGCGGACTCCTTCTAGCGGCTTGTGGATTAACAGAGTTCGCAATTCCCACAGCGCGTTACGGCGTTATTTTGGCGATCTGGGGATAACAGAGTTCGCTTTTTTTGGCCCATTTTAACTGCAGCGGGGCTCCGCCTGCACGGGGGGACCCCGGGCTCGAACGCACCTCTCCAAAATATTTTTGGGTGCGTCCGCAGACCCTAAAGGGGTTCCCTATATTGGAATGCAACTAAACTAAGTGCATAGGCTGAAAAATATTTTCCCCGGGGGTGGTGCACATAACGACGGTAAATATTTGTAGTTACGGACATCATAAACACCCTTGGTCACTCGGTGTTATGGTGGTGTCTGAAGAGACGTGGAGTATGGCCTCGGGCGGTCTTTCCAATTTAAAGTACAGGTTCCTATACTTGCAAGCCATACACTAAGTGCATAGGCTGAAAAACATTTTCCCTTAGGGGGGCCATCAACCAAAAGTGAAAATAATTGTATTAAGGACATCCTAAACACCCTTGCAAAACAATGAAAATGACTGTATCATCAGGAACAGGGTCACCCTGTTGATCTAGGGGTTGTGTCTGAAAGAATGGGTTGGCTGCGAAAAGGTCTTCCCCGATTAAAGGAGGGGTTCATATACTTGTAATGCCCATACACTAAGTGAAGGCTGAAAAATATTTCCCCGGGGGGTGGTGCACATCAACTGACTGTGTAATATTTGTAGTTACGGACACATAAACCCCTTGTCCCCTTGGTGATCTAGTGGTGGTGCTGAAGGAGTGGGTATGGCCTGCGGAAAAGGTCTTTCCAATTTAAAGTAGCAGGTCTCCTATACTTGCAATGATACACAAAGGCAAGGCTAAAAAAAACATTTTCCCCTTAGGGGGGTACATCAACCAAAAGTGTAAATAATTTTTAGTTAAGGCATCCTAAACACCCTTTGAAAAAACAATGTAGTGACTGTATCATCACGGAACACGGTCACCCTGTTGATCTAGGGGTTGTGTCTGAAGAGACATGGAGTATGGCCTGCAAAAAGGTCTTCCCCGTTAAAGGAGTGGGTCTATATACTTGTAATGCCCATACACTAAGTGAATGGGGCTGAAAAAATTTTCCATGGGGTGGGGCACAACAACCGACTGTAATTATTTGTGTTACAACATCCTAAAACCCCTTACAAAACAATATAGGGGCTGTATCATCATGCAACATGTTGACTCTGGTGATCTATGGGTGGTGTAGGAAGAGAGTGTACTAGGCCGCGAAAAAGATTTCCCAGTTTAAAGGAGCGGGTCTTCCTATACAAGTAATGCAATAAATAAGTAATAGGCTGAAAAACATTTTCCCCTTGAGGGGGCCATAAACCCGACTGTGTAAATATTTGTAGTTACGAATCCTAAACTGCCTGGCAAAAAAATATATGCTGTTTCATCAGGGAACACGGTCACCCTGTGATCAAGGGTTGGTGTAGAAGAGACGAGGACTAGGGCCTTTGAAACACGTTTCCAAATTTAAAGGAGCGGGTCTCCTATACTTAAAAAGTAATACACTAAGTGCATAGGCTGAAAAACATTTTCCCCTGGGGGTACCTCACCGACAGTGTAAATATTTATAGTTACGGACTTAAATCCCCTTGCAAAGCAATGTATTGCCTGTATCATCATGGAAATGTTCATCCTGGTGATGTAGGGGTGGTGTAGGAAGAGACATGGAGTATGGCCTGCGAAAAGGTCTTCCCAGTTTAAAAGACCGGGTTTCTATACTTGGAATGCCCCTAAACTTAGTGCATGGCAAAAAAATTTTCCCCGGGGGGGTGACACTCAACAAAGGTGTAAACATTTTTTGAACGGCGGCTAACACCCTTGAAAAATTAATACTGGCTGTTGCATCACGCCATGGTCCCCCCTCATGTTTAGTGTGGTGGACAAGATATGAGGAGAAGGAGGAGGATAATAAAACACCAAATATCCAAAATCAGGAAGCATATACCAGGAGGTGTGAAGAGTGCTTGGGAAATCACCTCCCAAAAAAATTACTGATTGAAGTTGTTTTGCGGTTCCATTCGGTTTGTACAGAAGGTGCCCCAATCCTTGCCCTTTTTAATTTTTATAAGAGTCAGCCTGTCCCGATTTCTGTTGATTCGATGACTATCAGTATTATTCCATCAGCGGCACTAAAAACCGCCGACAAAATCTAGGGCAGGGCAGCCGACCTCCAAGGCGTAGAGAGCATTCATGCCAGTGTCCAGTTGGATACCCAATAATTGAATGCACAGAGCATCTGGGGACAATCACGAGGACATTGGTACGGTCGCAAGGTATCCTTCACACTTCCAAACTTTCAGGCCTTGTGAGATACTCAGTGATTTTGGGCCCGGGTATGCGAGGTCTGGAAAGAGTCCCGTACTTGCCAGTGTTCCCCCGCCTTGCTGGATTGTAGCTGGGTCTCTTCACTGCACTCCTTGGTTGGCCATCAAATTGGACCCTCTGCCACCAGCATTTTTTTAGTATTCCGCAACAATGGCCCTGGTACTGCATCATTTTAAGACACCTATCTGACTCTGGAAAAAGAGATTGAAAGTTCTCCTTGTAGCATGGTCTAGAATTGTCACCAACCAGTACTGATGTCCGCAAACATTTTGATAATGCGAGGGTCACAGGAAAGGCAGCGCAGAAAAGTCTTCCAGACCGATAATGGCAAGCCTTCCGTGTCCTCACCAACAGAACATGACCATGCTGTCCTCCCCCCTCCTCCTTTATTGTTCAGGATCCCGCTGACAGAGGGTATGACAGTTGTGTTTTTAGTTGTCTATAGGCGGAAAGTAGCTCCTGCTCTTCCCCTCCTCCTCTTCCCGTTGTCAAAAATCCACGCTGTGATGACATATGCTGGGCGTTTAAACACCCTGTATGGTTCCTTGCTCCATCTCATCGTGTCTGCCTGCAATGCATCATCTTTGATTGTGTCAGAGGCTTTTCAGAATAAGAAAGGTGATGGTGACACTTTGCTAATTATGGCTTCATCGCCACTCACCACCTTGTGGAACTCCCAAAGTTTTTAGGATAGTACATATGTCTGAATCCATATACACCCCAGAGGCTTATGTGTGGAGTCTGAATGAATACCGATGCTTTGTTGATGTGGTATCAAAAACTGCCTTCTTCTGCTCACAAATGCTTTCCAGCATATGCAGTGTAAATTCCAACCGTGGGGACATCACACACCAATCGGTGACCCGGAAGCTGCAAATGTGGCTAAAGCATGGAAAGGGGCTGAAGATGTAGCTGCTTTCGAAATGGGCACACAGGGGGCGTATTTCAAAAGCAGATCCGGAGGTTCCAGGTAGGTTTTCGAGAAACCGTTGAACCCCCAGGTTAAGCTCAGGGCCAGGCATGGCACTGTCTGACTTGCCTCGCCTCAGAACCCGCCACCAGGTTACAGCCTTGTCAAAACACCACCATGCCTGACTGTAGGTTCAAACGGTGTCCCACCTATCTGCCCTGCTCTTTCGAGCTGTCCACCCCCTTTTCAGCATTGTGAGGTTTGTCCCCCCTAAGCATATTAGTTCATTATAGCCTGTTAACACTTGGAGGGAGGCAATGCTGAAGGATTCCAGCTTCAACTGATGTGGTAATTTCAGAGATCGGGGACTGAAGAGGAGGGGGGAGGAGAAAGATGACATCAGGAGCTGTAGACTCTGGGGTCAATCCTGATTGGGTAGTATCCGCAATCGGTTGCGGAAAGCTTCAGTCTCCACGAGCCTAAAAGGCAACATTTGGAGCGCAAGCAGAAAAGAAATGGTGAATTTAGTACGTTGCCTGTGGGGCATTGAATTTGTATTTCCGCTTTCGTTCCAATGACTGGGTACGGACAATGAAGGCTGCCCGGGAACAAGGACTGGCTGCTTGCTGATGGTGGTATTTTGAGTGTGTGCAATGACAGGCAGGGCAGGAGGCATCTTCGCAGACATATGGACTATGGGGATTGGCTTCCACGCAAACGTGGAAAAGCGTGGTGTCACCTGCAGACACTGTTCCTGGACTCTGGGGTTTAGCCCACAAAGTCAGGTGTTCACTGCCATGTCCCTGTCATGCTGGTGGTGGTCAGGCCTACCTCTGCTGATGCGGGCTGGCAGGTGGTGCAAATGTCTGTTTTTTTGGGGGTTTTCGGGAAAGTCTTTAAAAAACCCATCTTCGGGAAGACCGAACAGTTGTAATGACAACTTCCGTGTGTTGGTGTTGCGAGGAACGGTTGCCCGCTTCTGTCTGCGACCACCACATTGCTTCTTCCTGCCTGTTGTGGTGCTACACCTCCCTCCCCCTGTGTGCTGCTGACCTCGTTTGCTATCCTTTGCCAGGTTGGGCAGTTACTATATCATCCACCACGTCTTCTTCCCCTTCCGCACCTGATCCTCCTCTGACTTTTGGCAATTGTGTCTCATCATCATCCCCCTCTTGTGAAAAAATTCCCGCCGTCTCCTTCGTGTGAACGTGGCTGCTCAAATATTTGGGCATCATACATGCAATCTCAGTTTGCCTCGCTTCAAGTGGACCAGGTGAAGGCCAGAATCTATAAGTGGACAACTGAACAGCTCTTCGGAGTGTCCAAGTGTGGGATCAGTTGTTGGCGGGCACTGGCATGGGGTGGAAGGAGGATCAGGCTGAGGGAATTAAACCAGGGCTCTGGTTACACAGACTTGACCGTGAGCGGGGGGAAAACAGGGTGCTGTGCTTGCCAAAAATGACTTTTAAGTATTATCTGCCATCCAACCAACTACCTTTTCACCTGCTCTGGTGTCAAGAGTGGTCTTTGTCGTCCCCTATGAATTCTGACAGGAATCTCTTGCGAAAAAAATTTTGGGTGTTTCCTGTTGGGAAAAATTGCAGCTTGCCCCCTGATCCGTCACTACTTCTGTAATGCGCATGATGACCACTTTATGTGACTTCACTCTACGTGGGGTTTACGGTGTGGTAGATCTTTGAGAGGCCAAAGGAAATGAGTAGAGGTCTGACCTGGGCCTTAGCTTTGGGAAGGTGAGTGGTGAAGTCTATTATTATTTTTTTTTTTTTGCCCTAAGTTTATTGTGCTTTGGATAAATTTCTTGGCCCAAAATCAAGTGAAATTCCAAATTAAAATTTGGTATGTTTGCTCATCACCACTATTTAAAAAATAGGATCAATTTCCAAACCAATCCAGTGGAAACTCATGGCAAATTGTGGCAAAATCTAAAAGTAAAGAGTTAATGTAGGCTACGTGAACAGAAAGGTTATTGTACAGAATAGATGCATTGTATGAAAATATTAAGTGATTCAGTAAAATAAGTCCCCAAATGGACCATAATGGATGTCTAAAAGTAAGTAAAAAAAAGGTTATGCCAGCTAACCAATTGTCATGTCCAGTGGGGCAGGAAATATGATCCATTATTGTGTAACAATCAAAACAATTTTGAAAAAAGATATTTCCAGCTCTTGGTAAAATTTATTTAAAATTTATTCCATCATAAAATTAAAAAATATTACTCTTATACAAACAGAAATGCAGAAAGTGATGCATTTCGAAAAGATTCAATTGTTTTTTGTCAAAGTATTTCATAAAGGGGCGCAGCGTACACCTTAAACACGTGGGGAAAATTAACATATCTACAACAGGTGGTGCAAAAAAGAAATAGTTTCCGTGCAAAGATTAAAAATGCAAAGAGACAATGGATGAAAAAGAAGGCATAGATAGTTGACATCAAAAACCCCCTTGTATGAGGAAAAGTGAAAAAATAAAAACCAAAAAAAAAAAACACAATTTTTCCAATTTTTTCTCTTTCCCCCTTTTCCTTGCTACTAAAAAACTTTTTTTGTGTAATAGTGATGCGCAATTTCACTTTTCACTTTTAAAATTTTAAACTTTGGGAAAGCGAGTGCCCAATTGAAGAGCCAAAAAGCCTCCCTGGTTGGAGGGTCTTCTCAGGTTTCCACCTCTCTGTAGTTTCTGTGCTCGTTCAAATGTACTTTTTGTAGAGAAGTGACCGTTTCTGGTGCCAGAAATAAAGCGTTATCTGCAGAAGAAATATGGCAACCCAAGCTGTTAACAGCATTAATACACTCAGATGTTCTGAGATGCGAACAAAAAGAATGATACCTTTTAATCTATGATTGAAAAAAGCTTAGAGAATTTTTACCAGGAGCGGGAAAAATATCCTTTTTCCCAATTTTTTTTATCTTAACAAGGACTTCAAAAAATAATGTATCAAAAAGAGGCAAAAAAAAAAAAAATATTACAGTAAAGATCCTTGGTATGCAAGCAGCCCCCTTGCCCATTCAAGTTTCACCTTTAAGGGTTTAACTGGGGTTTTGGTAAGGAAGGGGGATTACGAGTTCACCTGCATGCAGTCTTTCAGAAGGTAGAAATTTGTATTGCCATAGTTTTTGAGCATTCCGATACCGCAAGTACGGGTATGGGCCCGATATTCCGGTATCGGAATTCCGATATTAATTTCCGATACTTTTTCAATACGTATACCGAATCGGAAGTTCCCAAAATTCTTTGAGAGGCAATGTGATGTTAGTCAGCCAATGATGAATCTTATGAAGTGTGGGCACATCCTGTAATGCTGCGGTCATCTTAACTAATGGCATGGCTGTGATTGGCTGCTAAAATGATGTCAAATGCATATAAAAGGCGCCGCAGCCATTTTAGGCACTGTGCTGTGAACCAGTTAGGACAGAACGCTACTTGCTCACTCTGAGGGAAGTAGTATTGCGATTTTGTGTACTACTGTGCTTGAGGCAGGTAGTTTACCAACCGCTGTGTAAACTTCATTTTGCCAGTGTTTTTTTAAAACAGCTTGTGCAAGGTTTTGGGTGTGACGTGCAGGGACGCTGCAGTTTGCTCTGCATCCACCGTGTTTGTAGGCATTGCACGTGTCACTGATCTTTTTTTTTTTTATTTTATTTTGTGGAATTGGTGCAGCTCCATTATATTAGAAAAAAATCAAATCTATTGTGTGACGTGCTTCCATCCGTATAAAAATACATTGGTTGAACACTATAGAAGTAAGAAAGGAGCCTTTCAAGTACTGAACAGTTTGTCTGCAGGGTTTACTGTAGTTGTGAGCTTTTAATTTTGTGAGGCAGATTACGCTCCAGTTGTTCTTTCAAAACCCCTGCCGGGTTTTTGTCTATGAGCGTGTGTCACTGCCTCATTCTTCACATTTTTCTCTAATTGGTGCTGCTCCATTTTAGTGGAAAAAAATCTAATCTATTAGTGTGAGTGCTTCCTCCGTATACAATACATTGTTGCAAAAAACTATGAAGAGCAAAGGGGCCTTTAACAGTACTGAAAAAGTTGTGTTTCAGTGTTAATGTAGTCTGTGAGCTTTTCATTTTTGAGTGCAGATTACGCTCCAGTTTGTTCTTAACCACTGCCGGTTGTAGTCTCTGAGCGTGTGTCACTCCTCATCCTTCACATTTTTCTCAATTGGTCGCTTCCATTTTAGGGAAAAAAATCTAATCTATTAGTGTTTTCGCGCTTTCCATCCGTATACAATACATTGGTTGAAACACTATAAAAGTAGACAAGGGGCCTTTAAAAGCTACTGAACAGTTGTGTTTCAGTGTTCACTGTAGTCGTGATTTTCATTTTTTTGGTGCAGATTACGCTAGTTAGTTCTTCAAAAACCCCTGCCGTTGTGTCTGCTGGCGTGGTCACTGCCTCATCCTTCACTTTTTTCTCTAATTGGGGCTGCCCCTTTTAGTGGAAAAAAATCAATCTTTAGTGTGACGCGCTTCCATCCGTATACAATACATTTGGGTTTCAAAACTATAGAAGTAGACAAAGGGGCCTTTAACAGCTACTGAACAGTTGTGTTTCAGTGTTCAAATGTAGTCGTGGCTTTTCATTTTTTGAGTGCAGATTCGCTCCAGTTTGTCTTCAACCACTGCCGGTTGTAGTTGCTGAGGTGTGTCATGCCTCATCCTTCACATTTTTTTCTCTAATTGGTGCTCCCATTTTAGTGGAAAAAAAATCTAATCTATTAGTGTGACCGCTTCCATCCGTATTACAATACATTGGTTGCAAAACTATAGAAGTAGACAAAGGGGCCTTTAACAGCTACTGAACAGTTGTGTTTCAGTGTTTACTGTAGTCTGTGAGCTTTTCATTTTTTTTAGTGCAGATTACGCTCCGTTTGTTCTTCAAACACGCCGGTTGTAGTCTGCTGAGCGTGTGTCACTGCCTCATCTTCACATTTTTTCTTTTAATTGGTGCTGCTCCATTTTAGTGGAAAAAATCTAATCTTTTTGTGGACGGGGCTTCATCCGTATACAATACATTGGGTTTCAAAACACTATAGAAGTAGACAAAGGGGCCTTTAACAGTAGAACAGTTGTGTTTCAGTGTTCACTGTAGTCTGTGAGCTTTCTTTTGTGGTGCAGATTCGCTCCAGTTTTTAAAAAACCAAATGCCGGTTTAGTCTGCGGCGTGGTCATGCCTCACCCTTTTCACTTTTTTCAAAAATTTGGGGGTGCTCCATTTTGGGGGAAAAAAAAATCTAATCTTTTAGTGTGACGTTTTTCCCCATCCAAATACAAAAATTTTGGGTTAAAAAACCCCTATAGAATAAAAAAGGGGGGGCCTTTAAAAACAGTATGAACAGTTGTGTTTCTGTTTCACTTTTGTTGGGGAGTTTTTTTTTTTTGGTGCAAAATACGCTCCTTTTTTTCTTCAACCATGCGGTTGTAGTTGCTGACGTGTGTCACTGCTCATCCTTCTTTTTTTCTCTAATTTTCTGCCCCTTTTGGGGGGAAAAAATCAAATCTATTAGGTGCCCCTTTTCCCCCCCGTAAAAAAAAATTTGGGGTTGAAAAAAAAAATAGAAGTACAAAAAAGGGCCTTTCACAAAAAATTGAACAGTTGTCTGCGGGGTTTTCCTGTAGTCTGTGGGGAAAAAACCCCCATTTTTTTTTTAAAAATTTTTTTGGGCTTTCTTTATAACCCCCCCAAAATTTTAAAAATTTCAGGGGAAAAAGGGGACTGGTTTGGTGGGGCCCGTGGATTTGCAGCGGAGAGGACGTGGGGTTTTCTGTGGTGCTGCCGCACCCAGGACCAGCATCCCCCTTTTTTTCCCCCCGGGGTTTTTCCCCTTTATGCGCATTTTTTGGGGAGCCAGCGTACCCCCGCGCGTGAAGAAAAAAATTGAAGCCGTTGTTGGTTGGAGGGCCCCCAAAGGGCATGATTAAATTTTCCCCCCCCCCTTCGGCCCACAGCACTTTTAACAACCATCGTCTCCCCCCCGCCAAATTCCCCCGGGCAGTCAAGGTCTGTACAGGAGCCAGTGAGTTCTGTTTGTTCTAGAATTGTTGGCTTGCAAAAAGGGGCCACCCCAAACACATTGGGGGAAAAGTGAAAAAGAGGGGTTTTTTCAGTGATGCGCAACAGCTGTGTCTCTTAAAAACTGAAGAGGCGGGGGACCTGGCCGGGGGCACACACCGCAAACCATCTGATGTGATAGACCATTTTGCCAGTTTTTGTTGGTTTGGTGCGGGCCCCCGACCCCCAACAACAGCAGGTGTTGGGAAAAGGGTTGGTGGAGATATGGGCCCAAAACCCCCAAAATGGGTGGGGGAAAAGGAAGGGGGTGGAGAGCTTGGGAAGAGATTCCCCCCAAAGGCCCAAAAAAGTAGGGAGAGGTGGCGGACTCGCTTCCCCGTACCTCCGTTTGGCACCCGTTTGGGGCGTTCTCTTCCAACACCCCAAACCCCCCCGGGACCCCCGGGGCTTGCTTGCGTGGGCCTTTTTTGATCGTTTCAGAAAGAATTTGCTATGTCAAAAAAAAGCTGGTAATCAAAAAATTAAAAGAGGTAAAAGTGCCCTAACCCCCTTTTAAAAAAACAATTTGGAAAATGTTTGGGGCAAAGCACTTTGTTGAGTTTAAAAAACACACTGGGTGTAGGCCAACCCACAGAGCCCTAACTTCAGTGGTTTTGGGGCCCCCTTTCCCCAGTTCCAAAAAAGCTGGTTCGGGGGGGGGGGGTTCCCCCCCAAAAAAAGGGGCGCCATGGAAGAAAAACCCCTGATGTTTTTTCCCAAAACACAGTGGGTTTTCCACCACACGCAAGTTCCCCCCCTCCCCCCACACCCGGCCAAAACGCCTCGGTAGACAGGCAGGGGTAAAAGACGGCCCCAATGGCAAAACCCTCCCCCCGCCAGGCTCTGGAAAACTGGCATTGCAAAACTCCCGTCCCCCTTTTTAAAGCGTCATTCGGCGGGGGGATGACGTTTTCCCTGAATTAATGGGAGGGGGGGCCCCCAATACAATTGCCCAGCCATTTTTTTTCAGCAGGGAAGCCCCCCTGGGCGCAAAAGCCTGTTAGGAAAATTAAACCCCCCTACTAAAAGCCGTCGTAGCAAGGGGGACTGACCCCGTGGTGGGGGGAGTACCCCCGGCCAGGGGTTTCCTTTCACCACTGCCATTTTTGGGGAATGTGTGGAGCCGGGTAAGATTTGCGGGGGCCCGTACGTGTTCTGGGCCCCAAAAACCCAAAGGGTTGCCGGGGAAACAAGTCTGGGCCCCCTTGACTCCTCCCCCCCCTCCATTCCTCAGAATTCGGGGCAGGAGCCCCAGGTCTACCCCACGGACCCCTGGCGCTTACCCGATGCGACCGATAAAAGCACAGCCTGGCCCAAAAGGGAAAAGGCCCTTTTAAAAATTTAAATTCCCCCCGGGGGGAAAAAAAACACAGGAGGGAGGTTGGAATGCCATCCCAAACAGGAAGCACGTGTGGTTTTTCCCCGGAATCTCCAGCCAGGCTTGGTATGTGTGACAATGGCGAAATCTGGTGGCAGTTTGGGGCCTTGGAAAAATACTCACTTTCCATTCGGGGATTTGTGCTCAATTGGTTTTTTTTTTTGGCAGAATTTTTTGGGGGCCCATCCGATCTTGATGCAGTGCACAAGGTCCCCCAGGTGCGTCATTGCGACGTTCCGCAGGGCCCCGATCGCGATTGCAGCTCTGAAAAGAATTTTCCCTTCCGAACATCGATCTTGTACTATCCCCCCGGGGAATTCAAATTTACATATTTGGAGGGTTTTTGTAGCAGCGCCCAGTAATGGGGTATCAGCGGATCAGGCCAATCAACAGAAATTTTTCGCCCCCACACTTAAACCATTAATGAGGGGGGCCTTTATAAAGGGAATGGCCATTTTTGCTGCTTTGAGTTTCAACGGGGATGGCGAGTGCGATGATCACTTTCACCTGACTGTCCCCTTATCTGCGCTTAAAAAAACACTGAAGAAAAAGGGGAAATGAGGTTGGAAGAGGTGGGGGAAAGAGGAGTCAAAAAATTCCCCTCACCTTTGGAAATTTCAGGCAAGTTTTTTCCCACAAAGAGCGGGCAGGGCCATTTTTTTGGGGGGGGAGGGAGGAGGGGGAAAAAAGGGGAGGAAGCATCGCCGGGGGGGTACAAACGCTCTAGTCATTTAGGCGAGGTGGGGGGTGCAGGCAGGCGAGATACGCCTTTTGCAGAGGACACTTTTTTTTTTCCCTTTTGGGATTTGGGCAGCACATGGTTTGTTTCAAGCTGCTGTAAAAAAAGCCCCCGATGTCCATTTTCTACCACGTTTTTTTTGGGGTGACCCTCCTGACCTGTCCCGGGGGCAACTAAAAAAACCCATCACCCCCTTTAACCGGGGGCAAAATGGGGGGGGCCCCCAAGGGCCCACACTGGTGCAATCCCTAATTTTACCTTAGCCGAAGCACTGCTGCTGTTTATTTGTTTTAAAAAAGCAGCTCTGTCCCGGGGCATTAAAAAGGGGGCTCTGAAAACAAGGGGGGGGCACACCAGTCCCCCTGCGGGGGGAAAAAACCAAAGTTTTTTAAAAAATGTGGCGAAGTTTTGTGGCAGCGCCAAAAAAGTCAAACCTCCAGAGGGTCCATTTCGCGGGGGGGAAACTACCCCCTCAGATGGGACGTTTTTTTGGCTTTGCCCTCAGTGTACCCCAGAGGCCCCTTCCCCCTTTCCCTTTTTTTTGGGTTTCTTTTAACTGGATCCCGGGCCCCAGAGCTTACCCCGTATGCATTGGGGGTTTGCTTTTTTGCCCTGCTGCCATTTTTAAACGGGCGCTTTTTTTGTGCTGGGGGTGGGTACTAACAGCCGTCGCATGCGATATCCCCGATAATGTAGCCCGGCTTATTTTTTCTAAAAATTTGAAAAAGGAGGGGATCCGCCAGTTTGTCTTCCGTTTCGTTTAAAAAAAAACGGGTTGCAACTTTTCCCCATTTTCTCCTGTTTTTTTCTTTTCTTTTCTACCCCCAAAAAATTACCCCCGGGGGCCCCAACCCCCTTGCTGTCAAAGTGTGTGTCCCAAAAAAAAAACACCCCCCTTATGTTGGGGGGGTTTTAAAAAAAGGGCCAGTTTCCCCCCTGCGTGTGAACGGCAGAAGTCTCCTGTTCCGACACAGGGAAGAAAAAAATGCCCAACATCCCCCAAAAATAGGAAAAAGGTTTTCCCCTGCTTTTTTGCGAAAACATAAAATTGGGAAAATTTTTTCCCGGGCCCCAAAAATTTGAAAAATTTTTTTATAAAAAATAGGGAAAAAATAAATTTTGTCATCACGCGATATCTGCACAGTCTTTTAAAAAATTGGAAAAAAAAATAAAACAAGTCTCCCTCTTCACATTTGAAAAAAAGCATAAAAACTTTTCATACTTATGTTTTAATGTTTTTTAAAGGGAAAAATTTTAAACGTACCTGTAAAAAATCCCGTCAATGGATGAAAAAAATCATTAAATCCTCACCCATAAATCGCCGTTTTTTTTTTATGCGCCCATTATAAAATACACATACTGATGCCCCTGTTTTTTCAACACTTATGAAAGGGCCCCAGCATGAAAACCCATTTTAAAAATGTCCAATAATAAAAATTTTTAATCAAAAAAGTGCATCATGCATACTGAAAATAGGTAGTTATACTGGGAAGTGTGTTTTAAAAAAACCCCAAAATATAAAAATTTAAAACGGGGATATAGGTATCCAGTGCATTTTAAACATGGACAAAGTTGATGTAATATGTATTAAAATTTAAATCGCGTCAACCTTTGGGGTTGTTAGTCTTGTCATTTTTTAAAAAGGGAACGGGAAAAATTTTTTTTTTCATAGGGGGGGTATTAACTTAAAAATTTTTTTTGCTTTTAAATTTTTTTTTCGTCCATGCGCAAAAAAAAGCACCTAACCTCACATTTTTTAGCAGTAATTCCCCCCCTACCCTACCTACGCGTGACCCTAGGAAGGTAGTGTTGACGGATAAAGCTTTTTTCAACCAGAATTTTTTACCCCTTCAACACTTACAAGCAAAAAAAAGCTGATTTCAGCCGAGACTTTATTGACATACAGTATAACATCGGCATTACCCATCCCGGGCCCTTTCCCCCCTTGTCCGACATAGAATACCCCTTTTCTATGAAACCTTTGTTTTACCCCAACTTGCAGGCACACACTTAAATTTTGGGCAAACAATGCCCCCTGTTTTTTTAATGGTTATTTTTTATGTACATTTTTGTGTCTCAATCTCACAATTTTTTTAGTCCATGGGCAGTCATACATGCATAGAAAATTACATTTTAGGGAAATTTTAATTGAAAAGTCTGTGATTCAATAAATTTTTCGATGATGATGATGAGTGACTATTACAAAATCCATTTTTTTCCTATGTTTTTGGGTTTTAAAAAGGTTTCCCCTTTAAAAAATTATTTTAAAAAAAAAAAATGGGCTTTTATTCTTTTAAAATTTTCAACACTATTTTTTTTTTCCAATTTTTTTTGGGGTTGTGTTTTTCCATTTTTTTTGGCTGGGGCATATAGGGTTATATTTGTATTTTTTTTATTTTCTTTTGAAATTGAAAAATTTTTTCTTTGTTTGTGTTAGCCATAGAGAAAAATTTAGACTTCAGAGTCAGCAGGGGTTTAAAACCCTTTTTAAAGGATAACTGAAAAGGGGAAAAAAAAATTTTCAACTTTCAAGGCAAAACACGTCTTTTTCTCGCAAAAATAAATAAAAAAATTAAGGAAACCATATTTCTTCCAACAGGAACAGGAATAGTGAATAGGTAAGAAAAAAAAGTGAGTGTATCAGAATGTCCCTTATCTCACAGGGGTAAAAATAAATATTGGAACCTTTTTAGATAGGAAAAGAAAGTTTGTTTCCCCCTTTATTGGGTCTTTTTTTGGGTTTTAAACCCCGGGAAAAGGGGATAGACCAAAATTCCTTTTGATATAGAATGACATAAATCCGTGTGATCTTTCATTCCATCACTAACAGTGTCAAAGGTCATGATGAGCTTATATTCTGAAACCTTTGTACGTTTCTATATTTGAGTTATATTTTAATACCAGTAATTCCATATCCATCATGCTATGACCGGGCTACAAAAGTCTTTTGCCACAGGTAAATTCATTAATTTATCTGTGATTGTGTGGCGCTGATAATTCATCTTGTTCTCCTTTTGTTGCCGGTCTCCCTCACTTGTCCCTCCCTCATTGTCTTAGCTATTCTGTGTCCTGTTGTGTGTAGAAATATGTGATTCTTCATTTTTGGCTTTATCTTAGCCTGATGAAGAACCTGAGTAGTCTCGAAAGCTTTGAATTTGTTACCATATTTTCAGTTAGCCATTTAAACGTTATCAACCACAGAGGATGTCAAGTATAAATATTTTTCTATTCTTGTAATTGAAATTCATTCATTTTATTGTCGTAGTAAAACTTCATTTATTCTTGTTTGAAGTACATTACATTTGCAATGGCCCGTAACAAGGCAATAATCAATATTTTTATGCCTACACCCTCCTTGACCTGGGCTTCAACAGCGCCAGATGTGCTCAGAAGTGTTAGATGCACAGATGAAAACAATCGTGTGTGTTTCTGGGGTTCAGTAACGCCTGCTGCTCCCCTGCTGTGTGTCTGGCAAAAATTACTGCTGCTAACTACAACTTCTACTTCAAACGTCTCATACTAGGCCTCTGCCTACACCCTCCTTGACCCTGGGCTTCAACAAGCGCAGTTGTGCTCAGAAGTGTTAGATGCAAGATGAAAACAATCGCTGATGTGTTTGTGGGGTTCAGTAATGCCTGCTGTTCCCCTGCTGTGTGTCTGGCAAAAATTTTACTGCTGCTAACTACAACTTCAACTTCAAACGTCTCATACTAGGCCTCTGCCTACCCTCCTTGACCTGGGCTTCAACAGCGCCAGTTGCTGCTCAGAAGTGTTAGATGCACAGATGAAAACAATCGCTGATGTGTTTGTGGGGTTCAGTAACGCCTGCTGTTCCCCTGCTGTGTGTCTGGCAAAAATTACTGCTGCTAACTACAACTTCAACTTCAAACGTCTCATACTAGGCCTCTGCCTACACCCTCCTTGACCCTGGGCTTCAACAGCGCCAGTTGCTGCTCAGAAGTGTTAGATGCACAGATGAAAACAATCGCTGATGTGTTTGTGGGGTTCAGTAACGCCTGCTGTTCCCCTGCTGTGTGTCTGGCAAAAATTATGTGCTAACTACAACTTCAACTTCAAACGTCTCATACTAGGCCTCTGCCTACACCCTCCTTGACCCTGGGCTTCAACAGCGCCAGTTGCTGCTCAGAAGTGTTAGATGCACAGATGAAAACAATCGCTGATGTGTTTGTGGGGTTCAGTAACGCCTGCTGTTCCCCTGCTGTGTGTCTGGCAAAATTACTGCTGCTAACTACAACTTCAACTTCAAACGTCTCATACTAGGCCTCTGCCTACACCCTCCTTGACCCTGGGCTTCAACAGCGCCAGTTGCTGCTCAGAAGTGTTAGTGCACAGATGAAAACAAATCGCTGATGTGTTTGTGGGGTTCAGTAACGCCTGCTGTTCCCCATGCTGTGTGTCTGGCAAAAATTACTGCTGCTAACTACAACTTCAACTTCAAACGTCTCATACTAGGCCTTGCCTACACCTCCTTGACCCTGGGCTTCAACAGCGCCAGTTGCTGCTCAGAAGTGTTAGATGCACAGATGAAAACAATCGCTGATGGTTTGTGGGGTTCAGTAACGCCTGCTGTTCCCCTGCTGTGTGTCCGGAAAAAAATTACTGCTAGCTACCTAATCATGGTGAAAAAAAACATGACATCTCAAAGTGTCTAGTGCTAACATAGATATGAGGCTACACCATGATTTCTAAGCTGTAAACATTTGAAACGTCAACTTTAAAACCATAAAATGATTTGTCTTTGTCACAAATCTGTAACAAAATAATTGTGACATATTATTACAGATATGCCATGTCGAAAACAAATGCAAACACAAAAGCCTACTTATGCTATAGGATACTGATGGTCAACCTTGTCACTCCATAGCTTAGACAAATCCAACTCACATCATGATGACTCAAATACTGCAATGTTGGAAGTGCATAATGTGGGTTGAACTTTGACAACTGCTGCAGTGCGAAGGTTTTTACTTCAGTGTTCTTGCCTTTGAAATAAAAGCATACAAGTAAATATAATATCCAATGTTGATTAAGGGACGTGATGTACACCTGTATATTGTGCAAACAATGCATGTAGGAATAGTCCTCTTCAACATTACTTATATTTGTGTCATTTTAAAAAATACATATTTGATTAGAAAGTTAACAGCCCATATCATAAAGGTCCTTCATGTAAACATGATAATCGCTAACAAAATCATGCATTACCTTGGTAAAGTCAATAGTGCATAGTCACAATAGCAAAATATATACTGTAAGTGGTGCTGAAAGAACGACAACTGATAGAATAGGTGAATGATATCTATTTATCAGACTGAATAGCGACACCTGTGCAATGTTGATATAATACTGTACCTTAACAAAACAGCTGTGTCACCTCACACGCATTTTTCTTGTAGCTTGTTATGTAATAGGGCACATGCGTGTATGTTTCATCATAGGTGCATGTTTACTGAGTAAAGCAGTCATGACAACACCTTTGTGTTGTCGGTCGCTTGCGATGATGAACGATGCGCACCGTGAATGTTAGTCTGCGTCATAAGACGCACAGACGCTCCAATACCCAACGCGTCCAGCAGGAAGCCAGTCTGTGCGTCCAAACAAAGGCGCAAGCATACATGCACGACCTTTTAGAAACTATATAAAATAGGATGTAGTAGTAACGCTACACTTTATTGATACATATTACATCGCATTCACATATGTGTTTTATGCGTGTATTAAATACCGTTATGCATACCGATTGTTCTGCTTGCAAGTCCACAGTCAGCTAATAGCTGTTTTCAATATTTGCACTTTTTTAAAGTTTTTTGTTATAAGGTTATAAATGTTTGGAATAGCTTTATCAGTATACAGATGGAAAATTTCTTAGATATTATTTAAACTGGGTACACGCTGTTTTTTGAAGTGCTAATGACAGTAATGTGTACATTACTGGTTACAGTAATCGTCATGTTCATGTGTTGAACGGCATAAAGTCTCTGTATGTCTTTTATTGTTAAAACGCGTATGTTCAGGATGTTTTAAGTTACTTTCTTATCTGTGGTTCTGCATTTGCTGTGCGAACAGTCTGTGTCATGTTTCTATTGGTTACATCCGCCTATTGTTTTCAAGTCTTAGCAGTCACATTGTGGTTACTAGGGGTTCAGTAATTCAGTTTTGCTTTGTAAAGAAACAGTCTGCTCTCACTGTTTCTTCATACTGGGTTCAACGCAGTTGTTTCGGAAGTGCTGTTAGCACAGTTAATTGCTCTGTTACTGGGGTTCAGTAATGTAGCTTTCCCTGCTGTTTAGGCAAAAGTCTGCTGCTCCCTGTTTTTTTCCTGGTTACAACACCGCCAGTTGTTTCTCGGAAGTGCTGTTAGCACAGTCTACACTTGCTCCTGTGTTACTGGGGTTCAGTAATGTCAGCTGTTCCCTGCTGTGTGAACGGCAAAAAGTCCTGCTGCCTCCACCTGTTCTCTTCTCACCTGGGATTACAACACCGCCAGTTGTTTCTCGGAGAAGTGCTGTTAGCACTAGTCTACACTTGCTCCTGTGTTACTGGGGTTCAGTAATGTCAGCTGTTCCCCTGCTGTGTGAACGGCAAACAGTCCTGCTGCCTCCACCTGTTCTCTTCTCATCCTGGGTTACAACACCGCCAGTTGTTTCTCGGAAGTGCTGTTAGCACAGTCTACACTTGCTCCTGTGTTACTGGGGTTCAGTAATGTCAGCTGTTCCCCTGCTGTGTGAACGGCAAACAGTCCTGCTGCCTCCACCCTGTTCTCTTCTATCCCTGGGTTACAACACGCAGTTGTTTCTCGAGTGCTGTTAGCAAGTTACACTTGCCCGTGTTACTGGGTTCGTAATGTCAGCTGTTCCTGCTGTGTGAACGGCAAAGTCTGCTGCCTCACCTGTTCTTTTCCTGGGTACACACGCAGTTGTTTCTCGAAGTGCTGTTGCCAGTCTACACTTGCTCGTGTACTGGGTTCAGTATGTCAGCTGTTCCCTGCTGTGTGAACGGCAAACAGTCCTGCTGCCTCCACCCTGTTTCTTCTCATCCCTGGGTTACAACACCGCCAGTTGTTTCTCGGAAGTGCTGTTAGCACAGTCTACACTTGCTCCTGTGTTACTGGGGTTCAGTAATGTCAGCTGTTCCCCTGCTGTGTGAACGGCAAAAGTCCTGCTGCCTCCACCCTGTTCTCTTCTCATCCCTGGGTTACAACACCGCCAGTTGTTTCTCGGAAGTGCTGTTAGCACAGTCTACACTTGCTCCTGTGTTACTGGGGTTCAGTAATGTCAGCTGTTCCCTGCTGTGTGAACGGCAAACAGTCCTGCTGCCTCCACCCTGTTCTCTTCTCATCCCTGGGTTACAACACCGCCAGTTGTTTCTCGGAAGTGCTGTTAGCACAGTCTACACTTGCTCCTGTGTTACTGGGTTCAGTATGTCAGCTGTTCCCCTGCTGTGTGAACGGCAAAAGTCCTGCTGCCTCCACCCTGTTCTCTTCTCATCCTGGGTTACAACACCGCAGTTGTTTCTCGGAAGTGCTGTTAGCACGTCTACACTTGCTCCTGTGTTACTGGGGTTCAGTAATGTCAGCTGTTCCCCTGCTGTGTGAACGGCAAAAGTCCTGCTGCCTCCACCCTGTTCTCTTCTCATCCCTGGGTTACAACACCGCCAGTTGTTTCCGGAAGTGCTGTTAGCACAGTCTACACTTGCTCCTGTGTTACTGGGTTCAGTAATGTCAGCTGTTCCCCTGCTGTGTGAACGGCAAAAGTCCTGCTGCCTCCACCTGTTCTCTTCTCATCCTGGGTTACAACACCGCCAGTTGTTTCTCGAAGTGCTGTTAGCACAGTCTACACTTGCTCCTGTGTTACTGGGTTCAGTAATGTCAGCTGTTCCCCTGCTGTGTGAACGGCAAAAGTCCTGCTGCCTCCACCCTGTTTCTCTCATCCCTGGGTTACAACACCGCCAGTTGTTTCTCGAAGTGCTGTTAGCACAGTCTACACTTGCTCCCGTGTTACTGGGGTTCAGTAATGTCAGCTGTTCCCCTGCTGTGTGAACGGCAAAAAGTCCTGCTGCCTCCACCTGTTCTCTTCTCATCCCTGGGTTACAACACGCCAGTTGTTTCTCGAAGTGCTGTTAGCACAGTCTACACTTGCTCCTGTGTTACGGGTTCAGTAATGTCAGCTGTTCCCCTGCTGTGTGAACGGCAAAGTCCTGCTGCCTCCACCTGTTCTCTTCTCATCCCTGGGTTACAACACCGCCAGTTGTTTCTCGAAGTGCTGTTAGCACAGTCTACACTTGCTCCGTGTTACTGGGGTTCAGTAATGTCAGCTGTTCCCCTGCTGTGTGAACGGCAAACAGTCCTGCTGCCTCCACCCTGTTCTCTTCTCATCCCTGGGTTACAACACCGCCAGTTGTTTCTCGGAAGTGCTGTTAGCACAGTCTACACTTGCTCCCGTGTTACTGGGGTTCAGTAATGTCAGCTGTTCCCCTGCTGTGTGAACGGCAAACAGTCCTGCTGCCTCAACTTTAATTTCCATGGGTACCTTCTGCTACCCATCCGGGTTCCAGTACCGTCAGCTGGTTCTCCGCAGTGCCTTTGGCCTAGGTGCCTCCATGTCGGTATCCGAGTTCCAGCAACGTCTGCTGGTCCTTGGTAGTGCTTTGGAGCACAGGTACCTCCTGCTTAGTAACCCTGTCCCAGTAACGTCAGCTGGTCCTCGGTTGTGCCATTGGCTCTTTTCCTTCTGCTGACCCTCCGGGTTCCAGCACAGTCAGCTGGTCCTCGTTACTTTCATTGGCTCTTGTACCTTCTGCTACCCATCCGGGTTCCAGTACCGTCAGCTGGTTCTCCGCAGTGCCTTTGGCCTAGGTGCCTCCATGTCGGTATCCGAGTTCCAGCAACGTCTGCTGGTCCTTGGTAGTGCTTTGGAGCACAGGTACCTCCTGCTTAGTAACCCTGTCCCAGTAACGTCAGCTGGTCCTCGGTTGTGCCATTGGCTCTTTTCCTTCTGCTGACCCTACGGGTTCCAGCACAGTCAGCTGGTCCTCGTTACTTCCATTGGCTTTTGTACCATCACCAACAGGACAAAGAAGGTTAAGACAAACTACAAGATACAGAACAAGAGACAGAAGAACAATAAGCAGAAGATCAAAAAGCAGAAGAACATTAAGTATAAGACCAAAATGAAGAGCAAAATATATGCTCTAAATTCTAAGCAGAAGAAGACTAAGCAGTGTATGGGGGTGAGTCCGTTCCTCCTCGTGGTGCCCCTGGAAAATGCCTGATGCTGCTGCAGGCTAAACTGAACGCGGACAAATACTGTTGTAATTAAAATCTTTCGTGACAGCAAGAACGGAAGGATGAAAATTCAGAGTTTTACAGATTACAAGTACAGGAATGTCTGTCACAAATAAGAATATGATGAAAAGGATGAATAGGAAGAAGATGAAGAAGTAGAATATGAAGAATAATAACTGTTTAATAAGAACAATATAAGTAATGTTAACAAAAAGATGAATAGCAAGAAGTTTTAGAAGATTAAGAAGGTGAAGATGAAGAATAATTTGATGAGAAAGATGATGCTGCTGAAGATTATGAAGGAGAAAGTGTGTGAAAAGTTAAAAAGGTGAAGACCATGGAAGTTGTGAAACAGACATATTTGACAAAATAAAAAAAGGTTAACAACATTGTGAATTTCTTCGTCAATCCGAACGTATTTCCTAAAAAAAAAATTAATGCTATTCCATTGGATTGGGTTAAACATCTATGCCTTTAATGTCTCCTCAACCTCCCCCAATACATTCTACATTACTCTTTGTTGTTTTCCTTCATGTACAATTAACCTACAAGGCAAGAATGGGGTTTTTTTTATTTCGATATTTTGTTCCCATAGACTTACATGGGACTTCCGGTATCGGTATCGGGTATCGCCGATATTTTTTGTGTATCGGCGATACCATTCCGATTCCGATACTTTTGGATATCGGAAAGTATCGCTCAACTCTACCCATATATATCTCCTTTAAATTTATATCATAATCACTGTAAAGGTGCATAAACAGAGAAAGAAACTTTCTTTAAAGTGCAAAGTGCAACATAGTATTATTACATTGGTGCAAGGCAATCCCCATAGCAAAAATTGCATATAACCCTTAGGGTAACATACCACTGAATCAGACTTGAAAGACCACGTGTGGGAACCCCTTACGCACGTTTCGCGTTATTTCTTCTGAAGGGGTCTGCAATTAGCAGAGTGCCAGCAGGTGCTGTGAAACCTGAGTTCGGTAAGGGCCCTCAGGTGGCCCAGTATCATACATTTGGTGCTCTCATTCCTACTTTCGGGAGGTCCATGCCTCATGCCAAATAGTTAGCAAGATAGTGGAATACATATTCCCCATCCCTTTATAATGCCATTTCAAACATGACCATTTGAATTTTGGGCATCGCCCACCACCATGTCTACCGCCATGTCATTATGCGGCCCACGCTTTTAATTTTAAGAGGGCCAGCAGGTCCTGTGAAACCTGCGTTTTGTAAGCTCCACAGTTCATTTTTGCCACCGGATCCCAATGGAGCCACTGACATAGCGGGTGAAGCCGCTCTAAGGTGAATGTAATACAGGAGTTCGGGGAGCTGTATGATCAATGTCAGTAAACTAGATTCTACCAGACACCAAAAGCATTAGAATTAAATTCTGAATACAGGGTATGCAAGTGAGGGCCTGTATTGTGGTCAGTCTGTCAGGCCTGAAACCCATGTCAGGAACATGTACAAGCCTCATTTTACTTGGAAGCAGCTTCCTCAAGGTAAAGAGACAGGAGTGCCATTGACCAATCTGCACAAGCCTACACATTTTTTCAGGAAACTACCCAACCAGGCAGAATGTATCTTTTGAATGGTTTTGAGCAACAATGGAGTAATTACAGGATAAGTCCTAGAGAGTGTCGAGGTCTGTGGAGTGTATTACTCAGGTGACAGGCAGTGCTACAGAGATCAGGTAATGGCCTTAGCGTGACAATGACAATGTTCCTGTGTGTGTAAGGCTGCGGCCTGAATAGGTCTGTGGAGCATATTAACCCCTTCCCGACCCATGACGCCACGTAGGCGTCATGAAAACCTGTGCCAATCCGACCCATGACGCCTATGTGGCGTCATGAAAGGATCTCGTCCCTGCGGGCCGGGAGACCGGGGTCACTGAAAGGTCACCCGACCCCCGGCACAGGACCCTTTGTACTTCACCACAGGGGGTTGGCTTAACCCCCCCGTGGCCACGATCGCTCTGATTGGCTGTTAAAAGTGAAACAGCCAATCAGAGCAATGTGTAATATTTCACCAATTTAATTGGTGAAATATTACAATCCAGCCATGGCCGATGCTGCAATAGCATCTGCCATGGCTGGAGACCGAGCCCTGACCCCCCCACACCGAGTCACGGCGGTGATCGGCCGCCGCCACCGAAAGATGGCAGCGATCGGTCACCGCCGTCACTTACAGCTCCCCTCCTCTTTTGGTCCACTGCCCCCACTTCCTATCCCCCCCCCCCAGCCTTCCGACCCCCCTACTCACCTCTCCCGATCCACCGATGTCCCACGATCGGGCCCGGCGTCCGCCCGGGCCTCTTCATGGGCGCCGCCATATTGGAAAATGGCGGGCGCATGCGCAGTGCGCCCCCGTGCCGGCGCATGCGCAGTGCGCCCCCCAGTGTTCAAAAATTTATTTTGATCACTGTGATAAACTGTCACAGTGATCAAAATAAAAAAAAGTAAATGAACCCCCCCTTTATCATAGGTAGGGACAAATAAAAAAAATAAAGAATTTTTTTTTTTTTCCTAGCGGATTTTGCTGCTGATCCGCAGCTGATTTTGCTGCGGATCCGTGGCGGATATCGCTGCTGATCCGCGGCGGACATCGCTGCTGATCCGCGGCGGATTTCGCTACGGATCCGCTGCGGATTTCGCTGCTGATCGGCGGCGGATTTCGCTGCTGATCGGCGGCGGATTTCGCTGCTGATTGGCGGCGGATTTCGCTGCTGATCCGCGGCGGATTTCGCTGCGGATCGGCAGCGGATTTCGCTGCGGATCAGCAGCGGATTTCGCTGCTGATCCGCTGCGGATTTCGCTGCTGATCGGCGGCGGATTTCGCTGCTGATCCGCGGCGGATTTCGCTGCTGATCGGCGGCGGATTTCGCTGCTGATCCGCAGCGGATTTCGCTGCTGATAGGCAGCGGATTTCGCTGCTGATAGGCAGCGGATTTCGCTGCTGATCGGCGGCGGATTTCGCTGCTGATCGGCGGCGGATTTCGCTGCGTATCCGCGACTGATTTCGCTGCGTATCCGCGACTGATTTCGCTGCGGATCCGCGACTGATTTCGCTGCGGATCCGCGACTGATTTCGCTGCGGATCCGCGACTGATTTCGCTGCGGATCCGCGACTGATTTCGCTGCGGATCGCGACTGATTTCATTGCTGATCCGCAGCGGATTTCGCTGCTGATCGGCGGCGGATTTCGCTGCTGATCCGCGGCGGATTTCGCTGCGCATCCGCGACTGATTTGCGCTCGCGACTGATTAGCGCGCGCGGATTTCGCTGCGATCCGCGCTGATTTCGCTGCGATCGCGCGGATTTCGCTGCTGATCCGCGGCGGATTTCGCTGCTGATCCGCGGCGAATTTCGCTGCTGATCCGCGGCGGATTTCGCTGCTGATCCGCGGCGATTTCGCTGCTGATCCGCGGCGGATTTCGCTGCTGATCCGCGGCGGATTTCGCTGCTGATCGGATTGCTGCTGATCCGCGACTGATTTTGCTGCTGATCCGCAGGTGATTATCTGCTGATTCATCTGCGCTAGCGGGTATAGCATAACGCGATCGCGTTATGCTATACCGTTACCAGCCGGTCAACGCTACGTGTTGAACGGGCTGGTAAAACGCAATATGAACCCAGCCTTAGGGTTAGAACTAGGGTTAGGGTTAGCATTAGGGCTAAGGTTAGAATTACGGTTAGGGTTGGAATTTGGGTTAGGGTTGGAATTAGGGTTAGGCTTGTAGTTAGGTTTATGGTTAGAGTTGGGATTAGGGGTGTGTTGGGGTTAGGGTTATGATTAGGGTTTGTATTAGGGTTAGGTGTGTGTAGGCGTTAGGGGTGTGTTGGGGTTAGGGTTGGAGTTAGAATTGAGGGGTTTCCACTATTTAGGCACATCAGGGGGTCTCCATACGCGACATGGCGCCACCATTGATTCCTGCAAATTTTGCGTTCAAAAAGTCAAACAGTGCTCCCTTTATTCCAAGCCCCGACGTATGCCCAAACAGTGGTTTATCCCCACATATGAGGTATCAGCGTACTCGGGAAAAATTGCACAACAACTTTGGGGGTTCTAATTTCTCCTGTTAACATTGGGGAAAAAAATTGGGGACTAAAAATTATTTTTGTGGAAAAAAAATAATTTTATATTTTCACGGCTCTGCGTTATAAACTTCTGTGAAGGACTTGGAGATTCAAAGTGCTCACCACACATCTAGAGGAGTTCCTTGGGGGATCTAGTTTCCAAAATGGGGTCACTTGTGGGGAGTTTCTACTGTTTAGGCACATCAGTGACTCTGCAAACGTAACATGACGCCCGAAGACCATTCCATCAAGTGGGCATTTCAAAAGGTCACTACTTCCATCCGAGCCCCGACGTGTGCCATACAGTAGTTTTCTCCCACATATGGGATATCAGCATACTCAGGACAAATTGGACAACAACTTTTGGGGTCTAATTTCTCATGTTACCCTTGCGAAAATAAAAAAATTGGGGACTAAAAGATCCTGATTGTGGAAAAAATATGATTTTTTTATTTTCATGCCCGGGCGTTATAAACTTCTGTGTAGCCCTTGGGGGTTCAAAGTGCTCACCACACATCTAGATAAGTTCTTTGCGGTGTCTAGTTTCCAAAATGGGGTCACTTGTGGGGAGTTTCTACTGTTTAGGCGCATCAGGGGCTCTGCAAACGTAACAAGATGCCCGCAGACCATTCCATCAAGTTGGCATTTCAAAGCGTCACTACATCCCTTCCGAGCCCTGACGTGTGCCCAAACAGTGGTTCCCCCCCACATATGGGGTACTAGCGTACTCAGGACAAACTGGACAACAACTTTCGGGGTCCAATTTCTCCTGTAACCATTGTGAAAATAAAAAATAGTGGGCTAAAAAATCATTTTTGAGAAAAAAAAATGATATTTTATTTTCACGGCTCTGCGTTATAAACTTCTGTAAAGCACCTGGGGGTTCAAAGTGCTCACTATGCATCTAGATAAGTTCCTTAGGGCGTCTAGTTTCCAAAATGGGGTCACTTGTGGGGAGCTCCAATGTTTAGGCACACAGGAACTCTCCAAATGCGACATGGCAACCGCTAAATATTCCAGCATATTTTCTATTCAAAAAGTCAAATGGCGCTCCTTCCCTTCTGAGCCCTGCCGTGCGCCCAAACAGTGGTTTATGATCACAAATGAGGTATCTGTGTACTCAGGAGAAATTGCCCAACAAATTTTAGAATCCAATTTATACTGTTGCCCATGTGAAAATGAAAAAAACTGAGGCTAAAAGAAAATTTTTGTGAAAAAAAAGTACTTTCTTTTTTTTACGGATCAATTTGTGAAGCACCTGGGGGTTCAAAGTGCTCACTATGCATCTAGATAAGTTCCTTAGGGGTCTAGTTTCCAAAATGGGGTCACTTGTGGGGGAGCTCCAATGTTTAGGCACACAGGGACTCTCCAAATGCGACATGGCAACCGCTAAATATTCCAGCATATTTTCCATTCAAAAAGTCAAATGGCGCTCCTTCCCTTCTGAGCCCTGCCGTGCGCCCAAACAGTGGTTTATGACCACATATGAGGTATCTGTGTACTCAGGAGAAATTGCCCAACAAATTTTAGGATCCAATTTATACTGTTGCCCATGTGAAAATGAAAAAAACTGAGGCTAAAAGAAAATTTTTGTGAAAAAAAAGTATTTCTTTTTTTTACGGATCAATTTGTGAAGCACCTGGGGGTTCAAAGTGCTCACTATGCATCTAGATAAGTTCCTTAGGGGGTCTAGTTTCCAAAATGGGGTCACTTGTGGGGGAGCTCCAATGTTTAGGCACACAGGGACTCTCCAAATGCGACATGGCAACCCCTAAATATTCCAGCATATTTTCCATTCAAAAGTCAAATGGCGCTGCTTCCTTCTGAGCCCTGCCATGGCCCCAAACAGTGGTTTATGACCACATATGAGGTATCTGTGTACTCAGGAGAAATTGCCCAACAAATTTTAGGATCCAATTTATACTGTTGCCCATGTGAAAATGAAAAAACTGAGGCTAAAAGAAAATTTTTGTGAAAAAAAGTACTTTAAAGGGCCCCAAAGTCACAAAAAAAACAATCCAAAAACGTGGGACCCGTTAAAGCTTTCCCTGGTTTTTTCCTAAAAAGGGGGCACGGGGCAGAATTCCAAAAAGGGGAAGGTTTTTAAAAGGTCAAAATAGGTGGGTCTTAAAGGGGGTTAAACCTACTCTTTAACCGTTTTAAAAAATACATAAATCCAAAAACTCCACCCCCTTTTTTTTTTAAGGAACCCAAATTTTTTTAAAAAAGTAATGGAAGCAACATTTTTTAAAAAAGGGCCCCCAAATTCTTTTAAGACCCTTGGAAAAAGTCACAAGGGTTTCTTTGTCCAGCACCCAAAAATGTAAAGTGGTCCCCAAAATGTAGCCCTATTGTAAAAATTTGTGAAAAAAATTTTTGTGAAAGAGACAACGAATGTGTTCTTGGAAAGAAGGGGACGTGGTTGCTGATTTTTTTTTCGCGAAAAACATCCCGGAAAAGCGAGTGGGAAAAGGGAAAAAAAAAAAAGGGGAAAAGGGACAGTGATTTCCCCGGCGAACAAAATTTTGTACCCAGGCATTTCCCCCCCTAGGGGGGATGCGCATTATAGCAGTACTTTGGGGTATGCAAATTTGAGGTATTTTGTAAAAATTTCCCCTTTTTAAAAAAGCTAGGGGAAATAGGTTTTCAAAAGGCGCTATTATAGGCATTTTAATTACTCTGCTTTATTTGTGTAAGGTGAAAACCAGAAAAAATTTTTTTGGGAAAATAGAAATTCATTCTGTTCCAAAAAATCCAATCCCAAAACCCAAAAAAATCGGGTTTACCAGATAAACGCTTACGAGACCTGGGGAAGGGGCAACATAAAAAAAAAAAAGATAAAAAATGAATTATAGAGTTTGAGAGAAAAAATTTTGACCTTGCAAAATTACTGGGTTTTCCCAAAAAAATTTCCCCAAAAAGGGGGGCTGTTTATAACTCTGAAAGGACATGGGGGACCCCACAATCATTTTGCTTTTTTTTTAAAAAAGGGGAGAGAAAAAGGGGGCCCCAAAGTAGTTTGAAAAGCGTTTTGTTTTAAAAAAAAATTTTTTCGATTTTTTTGGGCATAAAAAAAAAAATTTTAAAAAGTTTTCCCCCTAGAAGTGTGAAAAAGGGGGTATGAGCTTATCCCCCCTTTTCAAAGTCTATGGGTTTAACCCAATTTTTTAATTTTTTTTTTATATCCCATATTTGCTCTATTTCATTGCATTGGTTTTCCCACCCTTTCCCCGCCCGGGGTTCCCTGCACCTGGGGGTTTGGGTTTTGGGTGATGGCTGTGGTTTTTACCACTTTTTGTTTTTTTACAAAATGAGATTTCAAGTTTCCCCTTTTTCACAATGTGAAATTTTTCCCAAAAAAAAAAAAGGGGTTGTAAAAATACATTTTGAAAAAAAAACTTGGGGGGAAATCCAATGACTTAGCATTTTTTTAAAAGGGGAAAATAAAACCCCTTTTCGATTCACAATATGAAAAGGGTTTTTTTAAAAATAAAAAAATACCTTGGGGAAATCATAGATGAAAATTTAAAATTATTTTTTTCAAAAGCGGGGGGGGAGGATTTTATTTCCTGAAAAAAATGGTTTTGGTTGGTAAGGGGGGAGTTAAAGACAATTTCCAAAAAAAAATTTTTGGGTAGTTTTTTCAAAACCCGGGGGTGTCATCTGAAGGGGTTTAAAAAAATAGGGGGAAACAAATTTTTTGATTAAAATTTTTTTTTGTTCAATTTTGAAAAATTCACCCCTTCGCTTTTCCCGTTGACAGCCTTGGTGCACCTACCCCTTATTTTTTTCCCGCCAAAAATTAAAATTCAGAGAACACACTTGTGGCGGGCAGGGCCCGCACCCCCAAAGACTTTAAAGGGGGGTAGGCAAGTGGCGCTTGGAAACCAATATTTTAAAGGGGGAATCAAGAACAAAAAGGGCGCTGGGAGGGCAAAATAGTCCTTCACCACCGGGTAATTCCCCTTTCCCTCGTCATTTTTTACAATAAGTTACCCCTTTCTGATGTGTAGTTCATAAAAAGGGCCCCTTTTGGTGGACATTCCCCCCCAAAACCCAAAAAGCCCCTTGGTTTTTTGGGGCCCCACCTGAAAACTTGTGGGAAAAAAAAGGGGGGGCCCTCTCCCCCGGGGATTGTTTAATTATTTTTTTTGGGAAGCCCTTTTGGGGAGCCCAGTGGCTTGGGGGGTCACTTTTCCCCCCGGAGGATGCCCCAAAAAAGGGAAAAAACCCACAAGCCCTGATATTATTACACAGCTTCCCCCAAACCCTAGACCCCCCGGGGACCCTTTTTTGGGGAAAAAATAAGGTGGTGAACCCCGGAAAATGGGATTAGATTGTGGGGAGAAAGAAAAATTAGCACCCTAGCTGAGGGGGGGTGTTGGAGATTTTGCTTGGGTGTGAAAGATCAGGGTCTGAAAAACCAGGTGAGGTCAGATGGTAAAACCCGTAGCCGCTTCAGACAGAGTTAGAAAAAAAGAAAGAAGGAGAACAGCATTTTGAAAGAAGAGACGGTTTGGCTTAGTTAACTTGTGGAGGCTGTACCAGGGGGGAAGATACCCACTCTAGCCTAATAAAAAATGAGTCA
>JARQOD010000111.1:199322-223402 GCA_033576555.1 Oophaga sylvatica
AAAAAAAAGTACTTTCTTTTTTTTACAGATCAATTTGTGAAGCACCTGGGGGTTCAAAATGATCACTATGCATCTAGATAAATTCCTTAGGGGGTCTAGTTTCCAAATGGGGTCACTTGTGGGGGAGCTCCAATGTTTAGGCACACAGGGACTCTCCAAATGCGACATGGCAACCGCTAAATATTCCAGCATATTTTCCATTCAAAAAGTCAAATGGCGCTGCTTCCCTTCTGAGCCCTGCCATGCGCCCAAACAGTGGTTTATGACCACATATGAGGTATCTGTGTACTCAGGAGAAATTGCCCAACAAATTTTAGGATCCAATTTATACTGTTGCCCATGTGAAAATGAAAAAACTGAGGCTAAAAGAAAATTTTTGTGAAAAAAAAGTACTTTCTTTTTTTTACAGATCAATTTGTGAAGCACCTGGGGTTCAAAATGATCACTATGCATCTAGATAAGTTCCTTAGGGGGTCTAGTTTCCAAAATGGGGTCACTTGTGGGGGAGCTCCAATGTTTAGGCACACAGGGACTCTCCAAATGTGACATGGCAACCGCTAAATATTCCAGCATATTTTCCATTCAAAAAGTCAAATGGCGCTCCTTCCCTTCTGAGCCCTGCCGTGCGCCCATACAGTGGTTTATGACCACATATGAGGTATCTGTGTACTCAGGAGAAATTGCCCAACAAATTTTAGGATCCATTTTATCCTGATGCCCATGTAAAAATGAAAAAATTGATGCTAAAAGAAAATTTTTGTTGGAAAAATTAAAATGTCCATTTTTTCCTTACACGTTGCTTTAGTTCCTGTGAAGCACCTGAAGGGTTAATAATCTTCTTGAATGTAGTTTTGAGTAGCTTGAGGGGTGCAGTTTTTATAAAGGTGTCACTTTTGGGTATTTTCTGCCATATAGACCCCTCAAAGTGACTTCAAATGTGAGGTGGTCCCTAAAAAAAATGGTTTTGTAAATTTTGCTGTAAAAATGAGAAATCGCTGGTCAACTTTTAACCCTTATAACTTCCTAACAAAAAAAAATGTTGTTCCCAAAATTGTGCTGATGTAAAGTAGACATGTGGGAAATGTTATTTATTAACTATTTTGTGTCACATAACTCTCTAGTTTAACAGAATAAAAATTAAAAATTTGAAAATTACAAAATTTTCAAAATTTTCGCCAAATTTCCATTTTTTTCACAAATAAACGCAAAAATTATCGACTTAAATTTACCACTAACATGAAGCCCAATATGTCACGAAAAAACAATCTCAGAATCGCTAGGATCCGTTGAAGCGTTCCTGAGTTATTACCTCATAAAGGGACACTGGTCAGAATTGCAAAAAATGGCAAGGTCTTTAAGGTCAAAATAGGCTGGGTCTTGAAGGGGTTAACCTACTCTCTTAGACCTGCTTAAAATATACATAAACTGACCAATACTCCACCACCATTTTTTTGTAAGGAACCAAATTTAGAAAATGTAATGGAAGCAACAGTTTAATAAAGAGGCACAAGTCTCATTTAAGAGCCTGGAAAAGTCAGCAATGGTCTTTGTCCAGCACCCTACAATGTAAAGTGGTACCGAACATGTATGCCCTATCTAGCTAACAATTTGTGAACAGACATATATGCTGACAAGAGACAACTGAATGCTGCTCTTGGACAATGAACTGGACGTGGTTGCTGACTGTTGTGTCTGCGCAACATCCTGGACAGCAGAGTGGGAATGGGAATAACAAAGGGGAAGGGACAGTGATTTCACCGGCAGACACATATTTTGTACCCAGGCATTCTGCCCACCTACTGGGATGCTGCATATATGAGCAGTACATGGCATATGCTAATTGAGGTATTATGTCAAATTTCCCTTTAGAAAGCTATGTGCAAATAGGATTTTCGAACGAGCAGCATATATATAGAGCATGTTACATTACTCATGCTATTATTCTGTGTAAGGCTGAAACCAGAAGAATTGTTTGGAACATAGTAATGCATTCATGTTCCAAAATATCCAAGTGCAGACCCAAAAAACATCAGGCTACCAGATAAACGCTTACAGAGACCGTGAGAAGGGCAACATAATAAAAAAAAAGTATAATAATCGAATATATAGAGATTGAGAGTAGAAATTTGACCATTGCACAATGTACATAGGTTTCCAAAAATTGCCCAAAGGGGCTGTATCATACACTCTGAAAGAGACTATGATGGGGACCTCACAATACATTTTGCAGTTATTACAAAAGGTAGAGATAGAAAGTCCAATGTAGATGAAATAGACGTTCTAGCTCCTTAAAAAATTTCTTCAGACTTTATTAGTGCATATAAAAAAAATTTAAACTGTCTCTCCATAGACAGTGTGCAAAGGGGGTATGATGCTTATACCCCCTTTGCACACTGTCTATGGAGTTTTACAGCACAGTTTAAATTTTTTTTGATATGCACTATTTGCGTCTATTTCATCTGCATTGGAATTACCTCATCCTTCCAGACCGAGTTCCGTGCACCTGTGGGTTCGGTTGGTGAGCTGGCTGTGGTTTTTACCACTTTATGTTTCTTTACAAGAGATAGAGAGTACAAGTTTCACCATTGCACAATGTGCAAAGTTTTCCAAAAATTACCTAAGGTGTCTGTATCATACACGCTGAAAGAAAACTTGATGGGGACATCACAATAGACTTAGCAGTTATTACAAGGAGTGGAGATATAGAACACAAGTTTCATGATTGCACAATATGCAAAGGTTTAAAAAAGTACAAAACAATACCCATGTGGGGTATACATAGATGAACATTAAGTACTTGTTGCAAAAGCAGGAGGAGGAGGAGTTGATTTCCTGAACAAAATGGTTTTGGATGGTAAGGGATGGACGTTAAGACAACTTCCAAAAAGAAACATTTGGCTAGTATTTACATAACGCTGCTGTCATCTGTAAGGCTTACAAAGTAGGAGGAAATCAAATTTATTGATTCAATTTTTATTGTTCAATTTTAGAAGAATCAGCCTGTCTGCATTTTCCGTTGACAGCCGTGTGCACCTATCCATTATTATTGTACCTGCCGAACTAAAAATTCAGAGAACACACTTGTGGCAGGGCATGGCAGCACCTCCAAGACGTACAAGGAGAGGTCAGGTCAAGTGTGCAGCTTGGACAACCAATAGTTTAAGGGCACTCAAGAATCAAGAAGGACGCTAGTATGGTCACTTAAGTAGTCCTTCACCATCCTGGTCAACTTCTCCTTCCTCGTCATAGTTACAATCACAGATAGCCCTTGCTGATGTGATAGTCTCATGAAAATGGCCCAGTTGGTGGACATTCCCCCAACCTGAAATGCACCTGGTGTTTGTGGCCCTTACCTGTAATCCTTGTGGGCAAAAAAAGGGGTACCTCTGCCACCGGCATTGTCTGAGAGTAATCTTTTGAGCAAGTCTTCTGTGGAGCCCAGCTGCGCTTGGAGTCACATTTCCCAGGAGGATGCACCAAAGGTAACACCCACAAGAGACCTGATATTCATTCACACAGCTTCACCAATCCCTAGAGCCACCAGAGGGAGCCTTTTTGAGAGTATATAAGGATGGTGAAGCCACGGTAGATGGGATTAGATTAGCTGGGAGAGCAGAGAATCTCAGCAGCCTAGCTGAGAGGAGTGTTGGAGAGTTAGCTCTAGGAGTGTGCACAGATCAGTGAGTCTGCAAAGCCAGGTGCAGGTCAGATGGTGAATCCTGATAGCCGCTTCAGACAGAGCTTAGAAAGAAAGAAAGAAGGAGAACAGCAGTTATTGAAAGAACCTGAAGACTGCAGCTTTGAGCTTAGTTCAACTTGTGGAGGCTAGTACCAGTGGAAAGATAGCCACTCTAGCCTAATCAGAACTGAGTCAACTGAGTTCAGTTCAGGGAGTAAGCATGCCGACGCTTTGAGAGCGGTGAAGAGAAGAGGAATCAGCCATCTACTGCTAGTGTGCTTATGTTAAAGGTCGGAGTAGGACAAAAGGCGAGTGGAAGAGAAGAAGAGAGTAATAGAGGTTGAAACAGCATTGATAGCTTACCTCTACTCTGAATAACCGGACACCGGGTCTGAGCTTGCTAGAGTCTACACGACTAGTGAGAGATACCGGAGAACCTGCGGGACTTCAAGTCGCGGGGGCCCAGGAGTGCTGATACGTAACCGGGGTCAGGAAGATGGAGTCTAGCAGGACCCTGCATACAGAGAGACTGTTCTATCCAAGAGAAGGCCCCACCACAAAGTCAGCCGGGCGTATAAGTGAAGACAGAGTTAGACTTTGTTTCATACAGGTCAGAAACTCACACTACAGGAGTAAGGAGGCCCTACACCTACTCAGTGGGAATAACTGGACGTGCATCCTCCACCCTGCCAGCATCCCGGGACGTGCCTGCAACTACATCAGTAAAGGTACAGAAAGAGACTTTCGTGTGTGTGTCTGCATTATTGCTCCTGCGGCTGAAAGCCCCCTTCTCCGTCTTGCACCCCAGCACCACCATCTACCCTGAGGGACCCAGTCTAGCCTGTGGAAGACTTAACACCTTTCTGCCCAGTAACAACCCCTCAGCGGATCTACACAGCAGCGCTGGTCACACTGACCAGGTACCACAGGTGGCGTCACGAACGTATTACAAACCTTTAATCCCCTGTAAATATCCCCCTTTTTCATTGAGCGCCCAGGGCCACGGACCGAGCTGTGTTGCCGTGACATCCCCCAAAGAAGTTAATAGGCTCGGTGCCGAGTACCCCACGGCCCTGGCGGGCGACTCATCTTTTGGCATCACGAACATGATGCGAAGCTCGTATTAAGCGAGTCCTGTGTGCCTGAATTGGACAGTTTTGTGCAAAAAGACTGTGGTTACTATTTTTGTGATTCTTGCCGCCATTTGCCGCCATTTTACCGCCATGTTCGCGCCCTGAGGTGCTGGTGAAGAAGGGGGGCATGCATTCGTGGGCGTACCCCCCCTGTGGCGCAAAAATTATGGCCGCCCTGTCTAAGTGTTACTACAATGTGCGGACCTGCCCTACAGCCAAGGAGATCCGCCTCCTCTTCATCCTCAGTGCAAGGAAGAGAAAGCAAAAACCCGCCTCGATACCAAAGAGCGGGCCCCTCCTGATGAAGAGATCCGATGTGACCTGGAGAAGCTGACCCTCTCCATTGAAGAAGAAGTGGATGCTGCCCTGCTGGATCTGGCCCGTCACCGGGCTGAAGTTGAGAAAATGGAGCGAAGCTGGCGGGCTCTAAAGTTGCGGCTGCAGCAGAGCCGACCGCTCCCTGCCCAGAGCGCGCGACTGATACCCGCGCCATCATTTGAGCTAGTGGCTGAAATCTGGCCGGAGACTGATCCTGGAAGAGCTGTACCTGACCCCGCAGAGGACGCGGCGAGAGGAGAGGAGGCTGTGGAGGCCTTGCCCGGACCGGAACACCAGCTAGGCCCGGAACCAGACACCGTACCTGGAGCAGAGGAGGATCCCCACATCGAAGCTGGCACCACAGCGGAGGCACCAGGCTCCACGGAGGAGCCCACAGAGGAACGTCTTCTCACGCCGCCTGCACAAGATCCGTGCCTGCCACCAGCATCGCCGGAGGAAGACAGGCCCTGCGGCCTGGAGAACCGGGACGAGCCGGCTCCTCAACCAGGATCCGAGCCGGCTCCCGCACCTGTATGTGCTGAGCGCCACCTGTCCCAGCAGCGTCGCCAGGAGCAGCGGATGTGGCAGATGAGAGGTACTGTGCAGGGGCTGCGGCGGCCGGGGCTGGACATGATCCGGTAGTGGAGACGATGACCCTGGTGCTAGGCAATGGACCCGTGGATAGGAACGGTCCTGTGCTGGAACCGCCACCAGGTGTCGCCCCAGCTAAGTAAGTGTCTAACCTGGACAAGGTTTCAGTACTGTATATAGTTGTCTGTTGTTAATATGCTAGAAATGAATTCTGAGCAGAAGCTCCCTCTGGTGGTTACAAACAGTACTGAACTATCCAATGAAGATTGTGAAGATTGGAGATCAGGTGTTACTGACTGGTCTTATATAAGGGAGGTTCCCTCCCATCAGGGTTGCCGGTGATCAATTGTTCTGGTCTCATCTTTGATTCCTGTTCACTTTGTAGCTTGCTGTTTCGTGCCTGCATCTTCTGCTAACAGATAAGACTTTTTCTTCTATTAGTTTTTTGTGCTTGCTTTTTGCATTTTGTCCTGCACTTCTGTGGGGGTCTGCCAGGTCCCCTTCAGGGGCTTGTGCTCCTCTCAGTTTAGTTCAGCCACTGTTGTTTGTTCATTTGCCTTTTCCAGTTTTTTCAGTGGTTGCTGTTTAGTTTTTGTTACACCAGAGAACTAATTTAGGTGGTAGAAGTCGTGTGATCTCAGGTGTTTTTGTAATTAGTAGAGTTGGTACTTTTCAGGGTTTTTGGGATTGCAGTAAGTGCCCTTCCTATCCTTTTCTATTTAGGAAGTTTGGGCCCCAACGTTTGCTCATACTATTTTCTGTCTGTGTCAGTATTTCTTCTTGTCTAACCGCCATTACATGTTTGGGGGCTTTCTGTGTTCTTTGGGGATCTGCTCCGGGGCAGATAGCTTTCCTCTTTCTATCTTTAGGTGTAGTTAGCTTCTCAGGCTGTGACGAGGCGTCTAGGACCAACGTAGGTACGCTCCACGGCTGCCTTTAGTTGTGGTGGTTAGTCAGGGTACTGCAATCCCATAGATTCCAACCTCTCTGGTGTAATGCGTTTTTTGCCTGCTCTCCTCAGCTACCAAATCATAACAGTATCACCGGCCAAAACTGAAAATTATATGGTACTCACAGAAGGGAAAAATATTGTGGAAAGAAAAAAGTTGTCAGAGTTGTCAGAGATTTTTTTTTTTCTGTTTGTTGCATTTTTTTTTTCCCTCTGTATCTCTGGGTGCTGAGGAGGATTTTTTTTTTCTCTAATGGAGTTTGCACAGTTGTCTGGCCGTGTGGATCAGCTTGCCACTGAAGTTCGGAGTATTGCTATCTATCTTGCTAGGTTGCCGGTTGTGGAACCTAGGATTCCCATGCCAGATATGTTTTTAGGGGATCGAGCTAAATTTCTGAATTTCAAAAATAACTGTAAGTTGTTTTTTGCCTTGAAATCTAAGTCCTCAGGGAACGCAGCACAGCAGGTTCAAATTGTCATCTCTCTCCTGCGCGGCGATCCTCATGATTGGGCTTTTTCCCTGACACCTGGGGATCCTGTTTTGAGTAATGTTGATGCATTTTTTCAGGCTCTGGGGTTATAGTACGATGAGCCTAATGTCACTGATCAAGCTGAAAAAGCTTTGTTGGCATTAAATCAGGGGCTTGAGGACGCTGAGTTATACTGTCAGAGATTCCGTAGGTGGGCAGTCCTGACCAAATGGAATGACGATGCTTTGGCAGCCCTTTTTTGGAAGGGTCTGTCAGAGAATGTAAAGGATGTTATGGTGGGATTCCCTGTACCCTCTGGTCTCAATGATTCTATGTCATTAGCGATTCAAATTGACAGACGTTTGCGTGAGCGTAGAGGTATGCGTGGAATAGTGTTGCCTTGTGAACCAGCTTCTGAACCCATGCAGTGTGATAGAGTGGCTTCTGGGGCACAGCGTCATGAGTTTCGAAAGCGCAATGGGTTATCTTTCTACTGTGGTGCTGCCTCTCATGCTATTTCAGTCTGCCCTAAGCGGGGAAGACGTTTTGCACGCTCAGTTGTCTTGGGTAGTGTTCAGACTAAATTTTTGTTGACTGTTACCCTGATTTGCTCCCTGTCCACATTTTCTGCTCAGGATTTCGTTGATTCGGGAGCAGCTATTAACCTGATGGATTTTGATTTTGCTAAACGTTGTGGGATTCCCTTGATACCCCTACGGAAGTCTATTCCCCTACTGGGGATCGATTCTACCCCTTTGGCTGAGATTAAACCTCAGTTCTCTACTCAGGTGATAATGAGGGTTGAACCTGATCATCAGGAGAGTTGCAATTTTTTGGTGCTGTATAATCTGCATGACATTATCGTACTGGGTTTCCCTTGGTTACAGTCTCATAATCCTGTTTTGGATTGGAAATCTGTGTCTGTAACCAGTTGGGACTGCCAATGTGTTAATACCAACACTCCTGTTTTTTCTGCCTCCCCCAGGCTCAGGATGTTCCTGACTTTTTGACTGATTTTTCTGATGTGTTTAGCGAAAGTAAATCTGCATCCTTGCCCCCCCATAGGAGCTATGACTGCGCTATTGAATTAGTGCCTGGTAGTAAATTCCTAAAGGTCGCCTTTTTAACTTGTCTGTACCTGAACATGACGCTATGCGGTCTTATATCAAGGAGTCATTGGAGAAGGGTCATATCAGACTATCCTCTTCACCCTTAGGTGCCGGTTTTTTCTTTGTGGCCAAAAAGTATGGTTCATTAAGGCAGTGTATTGATTATCGTCTCTTGAACAATATTACTGTGAAATATCAATATCCGTTACCCTTGATTTCTGACCTGTTTTCCAGGGTGAAAAGTGTTACTTGGTTTACCAAGCTTGACCTCAGGGGGGCATATAACCTTATTCGCATTAAGCACGGGGATGAATGGAAGACGACATTTAATACCCCAGAGGGGCATTTTAAGTACCTAGTGATGCCCTTTGGGCTCACTAATGCTCCTTCTGTCTTCCAGTCCTTCATGAATGACATTTTCAGGGATTTTGTGGATAAATTTCTGATTGTTTATTTGGATGATATCTTGATTTTTTCCAGTGACTGGGACTCTCATGTGAAACATGTTCGGACTGTGTTCCAGATTTTGATAGAGAATGCTCTGTATGTGAAGGGATCAAAGTGTCTTTTTGGCGTACAGAGGATCTCATTTCTGGGATTCATTTTGTCCCCATCTGTTATTGAAATGGACCCGGTCAAGGTTCAGGCCATCTGTGATTGGGTCCAACCAACTTCATTAAAGGCTCTTCAAAGATTCTTGGGTTTTGCCAATTTTTATCGTAAATTTATTGGTAATTTCTCTGTTATTGTTAAACCATTGACTGATTTGACAAAAAAGGGTTCTGATGTGGTGAATTGGCCTCCTGAGGCAGTCTCTGCGTTTCAGGAACTTAAGCAGAGATTCACTTCTGCTCCTGTTCTACGGCAGCCTGATGTTTCTCTGCCATTTCAGGTGGAGGTTGATGCCTCTGAAATTGGGGCAGGTGCCGTTTTGTCCCAAAGAGATCCAGAGACCTCTAAAAGTAACCCTTGTGCCTTTTTCTCTCAAAAATTTTCTCCAACTGATCGTAATTATGACGTGGGTAATCGGGAGTTATTGGCCATGAAGTGGGCTTTTGAAGAGTGGAGACATTGGCTGGAGGGAGCCAAACATCAGGTGGTGGTCCTCACGGACCATAAGAATCTGGTTTATCTGGAATCTGCCAAGCGACTTAATCCTAGACAGGCCAGGTGGGCCTTGTTTTTCACACGTTTTAATTTTGTGGTTTCCTTTCTTCCTGGCACTAAGAATGTTAAGGCGGATGCCCTCTCGAGGAGTTTCCTTGCGGACTCTCCTGAGTTATCTGATCCTGCTGTTATTTTGAAAGAGGGTGTAGTTCTTTCCGCCATCTCGCCCAATTTGAGACTGGCTCTGGAAGGGTGTCAGGAGGATAAACCCGAGCGCTGCCCTATTGGGAAATTGTTTGTCCCAGACCGGTGGAAAAAGAGTGTGATGTCTGAGATTCATTGTTCCGCTTTGACCGGTCATCCCGGAATTTTTGGTACCAGAGACTTGGTTAGTCGGTCCTTTTGGTGGCCTACCTTGTCTCGTGATGTCAGGGAATTTGTGCAGTCCTGCGGGACTTGCTCTCGCTCCAAGCCTTGCTCTCGCTCTAGTGGTTTGTTGATGCCATTGCCTGTGCCCAAGAGACCATGGACCCATATCTCTATGGATTTCATTTCCGACCTCCCTGTTTCTCAGAGAATGACCGTTATCTGGGTGATTTGTGATAGGTTTTCCAAAATGATACATCTTGTGCCATTACCTAAGTTGCCTTCCTCCTCTGAATTGGTGCCTTTGTTCCTCCAGCACGTGGTTCGGTTACACGGCATACCTGAGAACATTGTGTCTGACAGAGGAGTCCAGTTTGTTTCCAGATTTTGGAGGACTTTTTGTTCTAAACTTGGTGTTCAATTGTCTTTCTCCTCGGCTTTTCATCCTCAGACCAATGGACAAGCTGAGAAAACAAACCAGACATTGGAGATTTATCTAAGATGCTTTGTGTCTGCTGATCAGGATGACTGGGTCTCTTTTTTGCCTTTGGCTGAGTTTGCACTGTATAATAGGGCTAGCTCTGCCACTTTGATGTCTCCATTTTTCTGCAATTTTGAGTTCCACCCTCGATTTTCTTCAGGACAGACGGAGGCTTCTGTCTGTCCAGGTGTTGACTCTGTTGTGGAGCGTATGCAGCAGATTTGGGACCAGGTAGTGGAGAGGTTGTCCCTCTCTCAGGAGAGGGCCCAGCGGTTTGCCAACCGGCATAGGACTGATGGTCCTCGGTTTAAAGTGGGGGACTTGGTCTGGTTGTCCTCAAGAAATATCCCTATGAGAGTTGTATCTCCTAAGTTTAAGCCTAGGTTCATTGGACCTTATAAGATCATGGAGATTCTTAATCTTGTTTCCTTTCGTTTGCTTCTTCCAGGGACATTTAAGATCCATAACGTGTTCCACAAGTAGTGTTGAGCATTCCGATACTGCAAATATCGGGTATCGGCCGATATTAGCTGTATCGGAATTCCGATTCCGAGTTCCGATATTTTCGTCTTATCGGATACCGGAATCGGGATTGTCACTGTCACTGTCAGTGTCCGTCTGTCGGGTCTGTCAGGAGTCAGCGGCACTTACCTGGCAGAAGATCTCCGGCGGTCACATCCCGGACTGCTTCATGGCCGCCATCTTCTTTCCCCGGCGGTCACATGCAGTTTCTCGCGATAACTGCAGTGACTGCTGGGTAATCCCGGCCGTAAAGCAGTCAGTCCGATGACGTCACCGCCGGGGAAGCAGGTAATCAGCTGTGCTGCGTCGCGATGACAGGCTCTGCCTGTCATTGCGATGTAGCACAGCTGGATCGTCGTGGGACTGTCGTTCTGGACTGCGTCGGACAGGTGGTATACTGTTGGTTTGTTTTTTTTTCTTTTTTTACAGGAGATCGATGGCGTCGCAGGAATGAGAGAGTAATAAAAGAAATGAAAACTGTGTTGTCTCTTTTATTTCATTAAAAGACTTTTTTCTTGCTTTGTCTTTTTTTTATACATTTAATAACTTTGGGATTAATAATGGATCGGTGTCTTATTGACACCTCTCCATTATTAACCGGGCTTATTGTCACCGTGCAATCAACGGTGACAATAACCCCTTATTACCCCGCTTGCCACCGCTACAGGGCAAGTGGGAAGAGCCGGGTAAAGTGCCACAATTGGCACATCTTTTGATGCGCCAAATGTGGGGCTGCTGTAGCCTGGTATTATCAGGCTGTTGAGGGCCAAAATCCATGGGCCTTGACAGTCTTTTAATACCAGGCCGCAGCAGTCTGCATTTTACTTGGCTGGTTAACAAAAATAGGGGGATCCCCACGCCGTTTTTTTTTCGAGGGGATCCCCTATTTTTGTTAACCAGCCAAGCTAAGCAGACTGCTGTGGCCTGGTATTATCAGGCTTGCAAGGTCCATGGATATTGGATCCTTACCAGCCTGAAAAACCAGGCCTCAGCGGTCTGCTTCATCTGGCTGGTTAACAAAAATAGGGGGACCCCACGCCAATTTTTTCGAGGGGATCCCCTATTTTTGTTAATCAGCCAAGATATGCAGACTGCTGTGGCCTGGTATTATCAGGCTGGCAAGGTCCATGGATCTTGGCTCCTTAACAGCCTGAAAATCCAGGCCTCAGCGGTCTGCTTCATCTGGCTGGTTAACAAAAATAGGGGGGACCCCACGCCAATTTTTTTTCGAGGGATCCCCTATTTTTTTAATCAGCCAAGATATGCAGACTGCTGTGGCCTGGTATTATCAGGCTGGCAAGGTCCATGGATCTTGGCTCCTTAACAGCCTGAAAATCCAGGCCTCAGCGGTCTGCTTCATCTGGCTGGTTAACAAAAATAGGGGGACCCCACGCCAATTTTTTTCGAGTGGATCCCCTATTTTTGTTAATCAGCCAAGATATGCAGACTGCTGTGGCCTGGTATTATCAGGCTGGCAAGGTCCATGGATCTTGGCTCCTTAACAGCCTGAAAATCCAGGCCTCAGCGGTCTGCTTCATCTGGCTGGTTAACAAAAATAGGGGGGACCCAACGCCAATTTTTTTCGAGGGGATCCCCTATTTTTGTTAATCAGCCAAGATATGCAGACTGCTGTGGCCTGGTATTATCAGGCTGGCAAGGTCCATGGATCTTGGCTCCTTAACAGCCTGAAAATCCAGGCCTCAGCGGTCTGCTTCATCTGGCTGGTTAACAAAAATAGGGGGGACCCCACGCCAATTTTTTTCGAAGGGAACCCCTATTTTTGTTAATCAGTTCCCTCTGACGTCACTGATTGTGTCCCTGGCTGACCTGAAGTGAAAGTGGAAAGCAATCAATTAAGCTTTCCACTTAAGGGCCCGTCTCACATAGCGATATCGCTACCGAGATCGCTGCTGAGTCACTAGTTTTGTGACGCAGCAGCGAGCTCACCAGCGATATCGCTGTGTGTGACATTCAGCGACGATCAGCCCCCCTGCCGGGTATCGCTGATCGTCGCTGAAATGTCAGGACCTTTTTTTGATCGCTGGTTTCCCGCTGACAGGCACACATCGCTGCGTGTGACAGGCGGGAGACCAGCGATCCGCTGGTAACCAAGGTACACAGCGGGTTTCCAGGCGTGGGGCTGTGCCTAGAAACCCGCTGTGTACCTTGGATACCAGCGCCCTGATGCAGGGAGCTGGTATCCAAGGTACACAGCGGGTTTCCAAGCGCTGCGCGGTGCCTGGAAACCCGCTGTGTACCTTGGTTACCAGCGGATCGCTGGTCTCCCGCCTGTCACACGCAGCGATGCGTGCCTGTCAGAGGGAAACCAGCGATCAAAAAAAGGTCCTGACATTTCTGCGACGATCAGCGATACCCGGCAGGGGGGCTGATCGTCGCTGAATGTCACACACAGCGATATCGCTGGTGAGCTCGCTGCTGCGTCACAAAACTAGTGACTCAGCAGCGATCTCGGTAGCGATATCGCTATGTGAGACGGGCCCTTAAGCGATGTTACCCGCAGTGTCGCTGTCCCAGATCGCTGCCTGAGCTGCCTGTTTGGCAGCTCAGCAGCGATCATGTAGCGATACACCAGCGATCCTGACAAGTGCATATCGTTGTCGGGATCGCTGGTGTATCGTTATGTGACACCCAGCCTTTACTCTCCTGTCAGGCAGGAGAGGAACTCATTCATTTGGGGTTTACTGTGAGGCTGCAGCATTAGCTGCGGTCCCTGCAGTAAACATTAACCCTTTCTGAAGGATTTCACCGTGGGACCTGACTGTGCATGGGATAGGTAAGAATAATTTTGCTTTTTTATTTTATTTTTATTACAGGAAATGGTTTTAGCAGGTAAATAAAATATGGTCAAAAACTGTGTGATTATTTCATTAAACTTCTTTTTATTAAAGTGTGTGTGTTTGATTTTTCTTTCATACAATAGGATTAATAATTGATAGTTGTCTAATTGACAGCTCTCAATTATTAACCTGGCTTAAAGTGACCTTTCAATTGCAAGGTCATTTTAACCCCTTATTAACCCATTCGCCACCGCTACAGGGCAATGGGAATAGACGGGCAAAGTGCCAGAAAGGGCAAATCTAATTAGAGATTTGCCCTTTCTGGGGTGTCTGGGGGCAGATGTTAAGTAGCCGGGGGGGGCCAAAAATAATGGTCCCTCTCTGGGCTATTATTATCTGCCCCCACTCACTGGCTTTGTCTGTCTGGTTGCGAAAATAGGGCGGGAGCCCACGCATTTTTTTTCAGCAATTTTACACCTCATATATATATATATACATGTCATTGAATTTGTGACACATATATATATATATTTATATTTGTAGTTCATACACTTCTACATAGTATAATAGCCGCTAATTCAATTGCCGGCTTTTGTGAAAATGCAGAACCCGACATGAAATGACACTTGGTGTACATAGGGTTAACCATGTCTTTTCATGTCCTTTGCTATCTAATTTGCACAAACAATTAAATCAGACTATGTGTGCAAAATTTCACACCTGTAGGGGTTAATTAAAGGTGTAAATTCGTAGCAAAAAAGTCCGTTTTTTTTACAACGAATTTACACCTTTAATTAACCCCTACAGGTGTGAAATTTTGCACACATAGTCTGATTTAATTGTTTGTGCAAATCAGATAGCAAACGACATGAAAAGACATGGTTAACCCTATGTACACCAAGTGTCATTTCATGTCGGGTGCTTCTGTCTTTTCACTGAAGCCGGCTTTACCCGGCAATTGAATCAAAGGATATTTTACTATGTAGAAGTGTATAAACTATACATATATGTATATATATATGTCACAATGACATGTATATATATATATGTATTCTATGTGTGTATATTTAGTGTTTACAAGGAAAGAATGGGTTTTTTTTAGTTGCGATATTTTGTTCCCATAGACTTACATGGGACTTCCGGTATCGGTATCGGGTATCGCCGATTTTTTAGTGATATCGGCGATACCATTCCGATTCCGATACTTTAGGATATCGGAAAGTATCGCTCAACTCTATCCACAAGTCCTTATTGAAGAGGTTTGTCGAGCCAGTGGTTCCTATGGCTGTGCCTCCTGACCCTGTTTTGGTTGAGGGCAATCTGGAGTATGTGGTTGAGAAAATATTGAATTCTCGTTTTTCTAGACGGAAACTCCAGTATTTGGTTAAGTGGAGAGGTTATGGTCAGGAGGACAATTCTTGGGTGTTTGCTTCGGACATCCATGCTAGGAGACTCATCCGTGCGTATCACAGAGCTCATCCTGACCGACCTGGTTGCTCAAATGAGGGTTCGGTGACCCCTCCTCAAGGGGGGGTACTGTTGTGAATATGCTAGAAATGAATTCTGAGCAGAAGCTCCCTCTGGTGGTTACAAACAGTACTGAACTATCCAATGAAGATTGTGAAGATTGGAGATCAGGTTTTACTGACTGGTCTTATATAAGGGAGGTTCCTTCCCATCAGGGTTGCCGGTGATCAATTGTTCTGGTCTCATCTTTGATTCCTGTTCACTTTGTAGCTTGCTGTTTCGTGCCTGCATCTTCTGCTAACAGATAAGACTTTTTCTTCTATTAGTTTTTTGTGCTTGCTTTTTGCATTTTGTCCTGCACTTCTGTGGGGGTCTGCCGTGTCCCCTTCGGGGGCTTGTGCTCCTCTCAGTTTAGTTCAGCCACTGTTGTTTGTTCATTTGCCTTTTCCAGTTTTTTCAGTGGTTGCTGTTTAGTTTTTGTTACACCAGAGAACTAATTTAGGTGGTAGAAGTCGTGTGATCTCAGGTGTTTTTGTAATTAGTAGAGTTGGTACTTTTCAGGGTTTTTTGGGATTGCAGTAAGTGCCATTCCTATCCTTTTCTATTTAGAAAGTTTGGGCCCCAACGTTTGCTCATACTATTTTCTGTCTGTGTCAGTATTTCTTCTTGTCTAACCGCCATTACATGTTTGGGGGCTTTCTGTGTTCTTTGGGGATCTGCTCCGGGGCAGATAGCTTTCCTCTTTCTATCTTTAGGTGTAGTTAGCTTCTCAGTCTGTGACGAGGCGTCTAGGACCAACGTAGGTACGCTCCACGGCTGCCTTTAGTTGTGGTGGTTAGTCAGGGTACTGCAATCCCATAGATTCCAACCTCTCTGGTGTATCGCCTTTTTTGCCTGCTCTCCTCAGCTACCAAATCATAACAGTTGTCAAGGTATTGCTGCACCTGGATGGGTGCCTGCCTATCTGAATGTTTACATAGTTATGATGCCTAGTATACCCAGTTGGGTAATGATTGGTAAATTAGTAAAGTAATGTGTTTTTGCTATATGTCTTCTGATATGAACTGCGTGGCTGAGGACTCTGCCAGCCCAAAAACTGCCTATGTAAATAATTAGCACCTCCTTAAGTACTTTATCTAGCTTTTAGCTTGTTACCTCTGAAGACAAAACCCGTTTGGTGTGGCCAAAAGTGAGGTCTGCTAAAAGAGAAGTCTTGCAGCCCACCCAGGACCACCGTGGGAGGTTTGAGAGCGGGTCCTCCACAAGTATACTGTTTACTTGACAAGTACTTTGCACTACCTTTTATATTAAAAGTGTATTGTTGTAACGTTAAAGAGTCCTCACCTCCCGTAAGGGAAGAGTTAATGTTGTTTTTAACTAAAAATGTTTTCTTTCAGCCCGGGAGTGCTGATGTTTACTAGTGGGGGATGTGGAGCCCAGCTGCGCTTGGAGTCACATTTCCCAGGAGGATGCACCAAAGGTAACACCCACAAGAGACCTGATATTCATTCACACAGCTTCACCAATCCCTAGAGCCACCAAAGGGAGCCTTTTTAAGAGTATATAAGGATGGTGAAGCCACGGTAGATGGGATTAGATTAGCTGGGAGAGCAGAGAAGCTCAGCAGCCTAGCTGAGAGGAGTGTTGGAGAGTTAGCTCTAGGAGTGTGCACAGATCAGTGAGTCTGCAAAGCCAGGTGCAGGTCAGATGGTGAATCCTGATAGCCGCTTCAGACAGAGCTTAGAAAGAAAGAAAGAAGGAGAACAGCAGTTATTGAAAGAACCTGAAGACTGCAGCTTTGAGCTTAGTTCAATGTGTGGAGGCTTGTACCAGTGGAAGGATAGCCACTCTAGCCTAGTCAGAACTGAGTCAACTGAGTTCAGTTCAGGGAGTAAGCGTGCCGGCGCTTTGAGAGTGGTGAAGAGAGAGAGGAATCAGCCATCTATTGCTAGTGTGCTTATGTTAAAGGTCGGAGTAGGACGAAAGGCGAGTGGAAGAGAAGAAGAGAGTAATAGAGGTTGAAACAGCATTGATAGCTTACCTCTACTCTGAATAACCGGACACCGGGTCAAAGCTTGCTAGAGTCTACATGACTAGTGAGAGATACCGGAGAACCTGCGGGACTTCAAGTCGCGGGGGCCCAGGAGTGCTGATACGTAACCGGGGTCAGGAAGACGGAGTCTAGCAGGGCCCTGCATACAGAGACACTGTTCTATCCAAGAGAAGGCCCCACCACAAAGTCAGCCGGGCGTATAAGTGAAGACAGAGTTAGACTTCGTTTCATACAAGTCAGAAACTCACACTACAGGAGTAAGGAGGCCCTACACCTACTCAGTGGGAATAACTGGACGTGCATCCTCCACTGTTGTGAATGTGCTAGAAATGAATTCTGAGCAGAAGCACCCTCTGGTGGTTACAAACAGTACAGAACTATTTAATGAAGATTGTGAGGATTGGTGATCAGGTGTTACTGACTGGTCTTATATAAGGGAGGTTCCCTCCCATCAGGGTTGCCGGTGATCAATTGTTCTGGTCTCATCTTTGATTCCTGTTCACTTTGAAGCTTGCTGTTTCGTGCCTGCAACCTCTGCTAACAGATAAGACATTTTCTTCTTTTAGTTTTTTTGTGCTTGCTTTTTGCATTTTGTCCTGCACTTCTGTGGGGGTCTGCCGGGTCCCCTCCGGGGGCTCGTGCTCCTCTGAGTTTAGTTCAGCCACTGTTGTTTGTTCATTTGCCTTTTCCAGTTTTTTCAGTGGCTGCTGTTTAGTTTTTGTTACACCAGAGAACTAATTTAGGTGGTAGAGGTCGTGTGATCTCAGGTGTTTTTGTAATTAGTAGTGTTGGTACTTTTTAGGGTTTTTTGGGATTGCAGTAAGTGTCCTTCCTATCCTTTTCTATCTAGCAAGTTTGGGCCCCAACATTTGCTCATACTATTTTCTGTCTGTGTCTGTATCTCCTCTTGTCTAACCGCCATTACATGTTTGGGGGCTTTCTATGTTCTTTGGGGATCTGCTCCGGGGCAGATAGTTTTCCTCTTTCTGTCTTTAGGTGTAGTTAGCTTCTCAGGCTGTGACGAGGCGTCTAGGACCAACGTAGGTACGCTCCACGGCTGCCTTTAGTTGTGGTGGTTAGTCAGGGTACTGCAATCCAATAGATTCCAACCTCTCTGGTGTATTTCCTTTTTTGCCTGCTCTCCTCAGCTACCAAATCATAACAGTATCACCGACCATAAAACTGATATTTATATGGTACTCACAGAAGGGGAAAATAGTGTTAAAGAAAAAGATTGTCAGAGTTGTCAGAGATTTTTTTTTTTTTTTCCCTCTGTATCTCTGGGTGCTGAGGAGGATTTTTTTTTTCTCTCAATGGAGTTTGCACAGTTGTCTGGCCGTGTGGATCAGCTTGCCACTGAAGTTCGGAGTATTGCTACCTATCTTGCAGGGTTGCCTGTTGTGGAACCTAGGATTCCCATGCCAGATTTGTTTTTAGGGGATCGAGCTAAATTTCTGAATTTCAAAAATAACTGTAAGTTGTTTTTTGCCCTAAAATCTAAGTCCTCAGGGAACGCAGCACAGCAGGTTCAAATTGTCATCTCTCTCCTGCGCGGCGATCCTCAGGATTGGGCGTTTTCCCTGACACCTGGGGATCCTGTTTTGAGTAATGTTGATGCATTTTTTCAGGCTCTGGGGTTATTGTACGATGAGCCTAATGTCACTGATCAAGCTGAAAAAGCCTTGTTGGCATTAAATCAGGGGCTTGAGGACGCTGAGTTATACTGTCAGAGATTCCGAAGGTGGGCAGTCCTGACCAAATGGAATGACGATGCTTTGGCAGCCCTTTTTCGGAAGGGTCTGTCAGAGAATGTAAAGGATGTTATGGTGGGATTCCCTGTCCCCTCTGGTCTCAATGATTCTATGTCATTAGCGATTCAAATTGACAGACGTTTGCGTGAGCGTAGAGGTATGCGTGGAATAGTGTTGCCTTGTGAACCAGCTTCTGAACCCATGCAGTGTGATAGAGTGGCTTCTGGGGCACAGCGTCATGAGTTTCGAAAACGCAATGGGTTATGTTTCTACTGTGGTGATGCCTCTCATGCTATTTCAGACTGCCCTAAGCGGGAAGACGTTTTGCACGCTCAGTTGTCTTGGGTAGTGTTCAGACTAAATTTTTGTTGACTGTTACCCTGATTTGCACCCTGTCCACATTTTCTGCTCAGGCTTTTGTTGATTCGGGAGCAGCTATTAACCTGATGGATTTTGATTTTGCTAAACGTTGTGGGTTTCCCTTGATACCCCTACGGAAGTCTATTCCCCTATTGGGGATCGATTCTACCCCTTTGGCTGAGAATAAACCTCAGTTCTCTACTCAGGTGATAATGAGGGTTGAACCTGATCATCAGGAGAGTTGCAAATTTTTGGTGCTGTATGATCTGCATGACATTATCGTACTGGGTTTCCCTTGGTTACAGTCTCATAATCCTGTTTTGGATTGGAAATCTGTGTATGTAACCAGTTGGGGCTGCCAATGTGTTAATGCCAACACTCCTGTTTTTTCTGCCTCCCCCCAGGCTCAGGATGTTCCTGACTTTTTGACTGATTTTTCTGATGTGTTTAGCGAAAGTAAATCTGCATCCTTGCCCCCCCATAGGAGCTATGACTGCGCTATTGAATTAGTGCCTGGTAGTAAATTCCCTAAAGGTCGCCTTTTTAACTTGTCTGTACCTGAACATGACGCTATGCGGTCTTATATCAAGGAGTCATTGGAGAAGGGTCATATCAGACCATCCGCTTCACCCATGGGTGCCGGTTTTTTCTTTGTGGCCAAAAAGGATGGTTCATTAAGGCCGTGTATTGATTATCGTATCTTGAACAATATCACTGTGAAATATCAATATCCGTTACCCTTGATTTCTGACCTGTTTTCCAGGGTGAAAAGTGCTACTTGGTTTACCAAGCTTGACCTCAGGGGGGCATATAACCTTATTCGCATTAAGCACGGGGATGAATGGAAGACGGCATTTAATACCCCAGAGGGGCATTTTGAGTACCTAGTGATGCCCTTTGGGCTCACTAATGCTCCTTCTGTCTTCCAGTCCTTCATGAATGACATTTTCAGGGATTTTGTGGATAAATTTCTGATTGTTTATTTGGATGATACCTTGATTTTTTCCAATGACTGGGATTCTCATGTGAAACATGTTCGGACTGTGATCCAGATTTTGAGAGAGAATGCTCTGTATGTGAAGGGATCAAAGTGTCTTTTTGGCGTACAGAGGATCTCATTTCTGGGATTCATTTTTTCCCCATCTGTTATTGCAATTGACCCTGTCAAGGTTCAGGTCATCTGTGATTGGGCCCAACCTACTTCATTAACCCCTCTCTGACATTAGACGTACTATCCCGTCCATAAAACCCGTGCCATTCTGACCATGGACGGGATAGTACGTCATAGGCGATTAGCTGCGCTCCCCGAGGGAGCGCAGCTAATCGCCGCCGGGTGTCAGCTGATTATCACAGCTGACACCCGTGACTGTGTGTCAGGAGCGGTCACGGACCGCTCCCGGCACATTAACCCCTTGCACACCGCGATCAAACATGATCGCGGTGTACTGGGGGCACAGGGGAGGATCGCGCAGTGTGGGGGCTCCCTGCGCGCCCCCCTGAGACCCTCAGAGCAGCGCGATGTGATCGCGCTGTTCTGAGGGCTTCCTCCCTCCCAGGACCCGGATCCAAGATGGCGCTGGGGTCCTGGAGGGAGGCGGCTTCCTCAGTGCCTGCCGAGAGCAGGCACTGAGAAGCCTGCTGCACTGCCTGAGCGATCGCTGGTGTGACAGAGTGCTGTGCACACTGTCACACCAGCGATCTGATGAAATACAGTGATGTCCCACCCTGGGACAAAGTAAAAAAGTAAAAAAAAGTAAAAATAAACATGTGTAAAAAAAAATCCAAAAAAAAAAAAAAAAAAAAAAAAATATTCCCCAATAAATTCATTACTTATTGTAAATAAAAAAAATAAAACAATAAAAGTACACATATATGGTATCGCCGCGTCCGTAACGACCCCCCTATAAAAATGTCCCACTAGTTAACCCCTTTTGTGAACCCCTTAAAAAATAAAAAATAAAAACGAAGCAAAAAATCAGTGCTTTATCATCATACCGCTGAACAAAAAGTGGAATAACACGCGATCAAAAAGACGGATATAAATAAACATGGTACCGCTGAAAACGTCATCTTGTCCCGCAAAAAACGAGCCATCACACAGCATCATCAGCAAAAAAATAAAAAAGTTATAGCTCGCAGAATAAAGCGATGCAAAAATAATTATTTTTTATATAAAATTGTTTTTATTCTATAAAAGCGCGAAAACATAAAAAAATGATATAAATGAGGTATCGCCATAATCGTACTGACCCGAAGAATAAAACTGCTTTATCAATTTTACCACACGCGGAACAATAAAAACGCCTCACCCAAAAGAAATTCATGAATTGCTGATTTTTGTTCATTCTAACCTCCCAAAAATCGAAATAAAAAGCGATCAAAAAATGTCACGTGCTCAAAAATGGTACCAATAAAAGCGTCACCTCGTCCCGCAAAAATTAAGACCTCACATGACTCTGTGGGCCAAAATATGCAAAAATTATAGCTCTCAAAATGTGGCGATGCAAAAAACTACTTTTTGCAATAAAAAGCGTCTTTTAGCGTGACAGCTGCCAATCATAAAAACCGCTATAAATAGTAAATCAAACCCCCCTTTATCACCCCCTTAGTTAGGGAAAAATAATAAAATAAAAAAAATGTATTTATTTCCATTTTCCCATTAGGGTTAGGGTTAGGGTTTCGGCTAAAGTTAGGGTTAGGGTTGGCGCTAAAGTTAGGATTAGGGTTAGAGTTTGGATTAGGGTTAGGGTTGGGATTAGGGTTGGGACTAGGGTTAGGGGTGTGTTGGGGTTAGGGTTGGAGTTAGAATTGGGGGTTTCCGCTGTTTAGGCACATCAGGGGCTCTCCAAATGTGACATGGCGTCTGATCTCCATTCCAGCCAATTCTGCTTTGAAAAAGTCAAACGGTGTTCCTTCACTTCTGAGCTCTGCCATGCGTCCAAACAGTAGTTTATCCCCACATATGGGGTATCAGCGTACTCTGGACCCAAGAGTTATTGTGAAATTTGTCCTATTTCTTCTGTTACCCTTGGGAAAATAAAAAACTGGGGGCGAAAATATTATTTTTGTAAAAAAAATAAGATTTTTTTGTTTTTACGGCTGTACATTATAAACTTCTGTGAAGCACTTGGGGCTTCATAGCGCTCACCACACTCTAAATAAGTTCCTTGTGGGGTCTATTTTCCAAAATGGGGTCACTTGTTGGGGATTTCCACTGTTTAGGCGCATCAGGGGCTCTCAAAATGCGACATGACGCCCCCAGACCATTCCATCAAAGTCTGCAATCCAAAACGTCACTACTTCCCTTTCCGAGCCCTGACATGCGCCCATACAGTAGTTTTCTCCCACATATTGGGTATCAGCGTACTCAGGACAAATTGGACAACAACTTTGGGGTCCAATTTCTCCTGTTACCCTTGTGAAAATAAAATATGGGGGCGAAAAAATCATTTTGTAAAAAAAAAAAGGATTTTTTATTTTTAACGGCTGTGCGTTATAAACTTCTGTGAAGCACTTCGGGGTTCAAAGTGCTCACCACACATCTAGATAAGTTCCTTGTGGGGTCTATTTTCCAAAATGGGGTCACTTGTGGGGGTTTCCACTGTTTAGGCGTATCAGGGGCTCTCCAAATGCGACATGACGCCCCCAGACCATTCCATCAAAGTCTGCAATCCAAAACGTCACTACTTCCCTTCCGAGCCCTGACGTGCACCCATACAGTAGTTTTCTCCTACATATTGGTATCAGCGTACTCAGGACAAATTGGACAACAACTTTTGGGTTCCAATTTCTTCTGTTACCCTTGTGAAAATAAAATATTGGGGGCGAAAAAATCATTTTTGTAAAAAAAAAAAAGGATTTTTTATTTTAAGGCTGTACGTTATAAACTTTAGTGAAACACCTGGGGTTCAAAGTTCTCACCACACATCTAGATAAGTTCCTTGAGGGGTCTAGTTTCCAAAATGGTGTCATTTGTGGGGGGTTTCCACTGTTTAGGCAGATCAGGAGCTCTCCAAACACGACATGGCGTCCAGCCAATTCTGCGTTGAAAAAGTGAGACGCGCTCCTTCCCTTCCAAACTCTGCCATGCACCCAAACAGTGGTATACCCCCACATATGGGGTATCAGTGTACTCAGGACAAATTGCACAATAACTTTTGGAGTCTTGTTACCCTTGGAAAAATAAAAATTCGGGTGAAAAGATCATTTTTGTGGAAAAAATATGATTTTAAATTTTACGGCTCTACGTTATAAACTTGTGTGAAGCACTTGAGGGTTCAAATTGCTCACCAAAGATCTAGATAAGTTCCTTAGGGGTCTAGTTTCCCAAATGGGGTCATTTGTGGGGGTTTCCACTGTTTAGGCACATCAGGGGCTCTCCAAATGCAACATGGCATCCAATCTCAATTCCAGCCAATTGTAAGGTTCTGTGTATCTGTTTCTGAAACTCAGTTTGTTCGTCGGCCATTTTGCTTTCTGTTTTGCTGCAGCTATCTTGCCCTCAGTCAAAATGGAGTTTTCCAGCTTGCATGTTCCCGCCCTGATTCTCTCCGTTTGCTTCTTAAACAGCCACACCTGAGCAATCAGTGCTTCAGAATCTAGCCTGCAGTGAACCTGTGTTCTGACTCCTGAAGCCTTGGACCTTGTACTCAGCCATTCCTACTGAGAAACTCTGAAGCACTTGTGGACTCTGAACTCTGCTCTTGAGAGCCTCACGTTTGCATGGACTTGCGGTAACATAGAAAAGATCTGAATCTTTGTGGAGAGTTATTGCTGAGCTTAGATTACTCTGGCCTGCTGTGTCTCCTGCTTCTGTGTTTGCAACCTGTGTGTTTATTTTTGCCAATTTGTATGAAGCAATACAAGACTTTCTTTATCAACCTGTGTCTCAAGTATTTTCATCGCACCCAACACAAGACGCTATAT
>JARQOD010000112.1:0-221440 GCA_033576555.1 Oophaga sylvatica
TTTTTTCAAATAATAAATTATTAGTGTGACCACTTCTCCCCATTAAAAACTGGTTGAAACACTATAAAGTAACCCAAAGGGGGGCCTTTTTACCTAGTGAACAGTTTGTGTGCAGTGTTCACTGTAGTCTGAGGTTTTATTTTTGGGTGCAGATCACGCTCCCGTTAGTTCTTCAACACTGTGTTGTACTCTGCTGAGGTGTTCCCTGCCTCATCCTTGACATTTTTCTCTAATTGGTGCTGCTCCATTCTATTTCAAATAACTCATTTATTAGTTGGCACTTCCATCCGTATCCAATTATAGGTTTTCAAACTATAGAAGTACAAAAGGGCCTTTCACCCTAGTGAACAGTTGTGTGCAGTGTTATGTAGTTGAGGTTTTCATTTTTGGAGTGCAGATAGGGTCCAGTTAGTTCTTCAACATGCTGCTTGTATCTGCTGAGCGTGTCTCCCTGCCTCATCCTTGACATTTTTCTTAATTGTGTGTGCTCCATTCTATTTCAAAAAAAAATCTATTAGTGTGAGACTTCCATCCGTATCCAAACTAGGTTGCAAACACTATAGAAGTACAAAAGGGGCCTTTCACAACTAGTGAACAGTTGTGTGCAGTGTTAATGTAGTCTGAGGTTTTATTTTTGGGTGCAGTAGCGTAGTTAGTTCTTCAACCATGCTGCTTGTAGTTGCTGAGGTGTCTCCCTGCCCATCCTTGACATTTTTCTTTTATTGGGGCTGCTCCATTCTATTTTTAAATAATCAAATCTATTAGTGTGCGCACTTCCATCCGTATCCAATAATAGGTTGCAAACACTATAGAAGTACACAAAGGGGCCTTTCACACTAGTGAACAGTTGTGTGCAGTGTTCATGTAGTCTGAGGTTTTTATTTTTGGGGTGCGATCACGCTCCAGTTGTTCTTCAACCACTGTGTTGTACTCTGCTGAGCGTGTCTCCCTGCCCCCATCCTTGACATTTTTCTTTAATTTTGGTGCTGCTCCATTCTATTTCAAATAACTCAAATTTTATTAGTGTGACGCACTTTTCCCTCGTATCCAATATAGGGTTTTCAAACACTATAGAAGTACACAAAGGGGCCTTTCCACTAGGAACAGTTGTGTGCGTTTTTCATGTAGTCTGAGGTTTTCATTTTTGGGTGCAGATCAGCTCCAGTTGTTCTTCACCACTGTGCTTGTACTCTGCTGAGCGTGTCTCCCTGCCCCTCCTTGACATTTTTCTCTAATTGGTGTGCTCCTTTATTTCAAATTAATCAAATTATTTTGTGTGGGCGCACTTCCATCGTATCCAATACATTGGTTGCAAACACTATTGAAGTACAAAAGGGGGCCTTTCACACCTAGGAACAGTTGTGTGCAGTGTTCATGTTTGTCTGAGGTTTTCATTTTTGGAGTGCAGATCCGCTCCAGTTAGTTCTTCAATCACTGCTGCTTGTACTCTGCTGAGCGTGTCTCCCTGCCTCATCCTTGCATTTTTTCTAATTGGTGCTGCTCCTTCTATTTCAAAAAACTCAAATCTTTTAGTGTTGACGCACTTCCTTCCGTATTTCCCAATACTGGTTGCAAACATATGAAGTAAAAAGGGCCTTTCCCCCTAAGAACAGTTGTGTGCAGTTTCACTGTAGCTGAGGTTTTCATTTTTGGAGGCAGATAAGCCCGTTTGTTCTTAACCACTGTGCTTGTACTCTGCTGGGTGTCTCCCTGCTCATCCTTGACATTTTTTTAATTGGTGCTGCTCCATTCTATTTCAAATAATCAAACTATTAGTGTGGCACTTCATCCGTATCCAATAATTTGGGTTTCAAACACTATAGAAGTACACAAAGGGGCCTTTCACACTAGGAACAGTTGTGTGCAGTGTTCACTGTGTCTGGTTTTCATTTTGGAGTGAGATCAGTCGTTAGTTTTCAAAATGTGTTGTTCTGGAGGTGTCTCCCTCCCATCCTTGAAATTTCTTAATTGGTGGGCTCTTCTATTTCAAAAACTCAAACTTTGTGTGAGCATTCCATCCGTTCCAATACATGGTTGCAAAACTTTAGACACAAAGGGCCTTTCCCTAGAAAATTGTGTGCTGTTCCCGTAGTCTGTGGTTTTCATTTTTGGAGTGCAGTAGCTCCAGTTTTTTAAACCCCTCGCTTGTATTGTGAGGTTTTCTCCCCCCATCCTTGAAATTTTTCTTATTGGGCTGCTCCATTCTATTTCAAATAATAATCTTTAGTGTGTCACCCTTTCCCTCCGTATCCAATTTTAAATTTTGGGTTGCAAACATATAGAAGTACAAAAAGGGCCTTTCAACTAAAACCTAGCGGTTTAACATTTTTGGGTGAAGTGTTCATCTTTTGTCTGAGGTGTTGTTCATTTTTGGATGAAAAAAGGGATTTCCCCTCAAGTTTGGTTTCCTTTTAACCACCTTTTCTGCTTTTAGGGGACCTCTTTTCTCGCGTACGTGTGTCTCCCTGTTATCCTTGCATTTTTTCTAATTGGTGCTTCATTCTATTTCAAATAACTAAATCTTTGTGTGACGCATTCTCCGTATCCAATCATTGTTGAAACCACTTTAAAGTCCCCAAAGGGGGCCTTTAACCTAGTGAAAAAGTTGTGTGCAATGTTCACTGTTGTCTGAGGTTTTCATTTTTGGAGTGCAGTGGTCGTTAGTTCTTCAACCTTGCTGCTTGTGTTGTGAGGTGTCTCCCTGCCTCATCCTTGACATTTTTCCTAATTGGTGCGTCCATTTATTTCAAAAAAACTAAAATTATTAGTGTGCGACTTCCATCCAATCCAATACATAGGTTGCAAACACATGAATACAAAAGGGGCCTTTCACACCTATAACGTTTGTGGCGTGTTCACTGTTGTCTGGGTTTTCATTTTGGGGCAGATCAAATCCGTTATTTCTTAACCATGTGCTTGTACTTGCTGAGCGGTCTCCCTGCCTATCCTTGAAATTTTTTTTCTAATTGGTCTGCTCCATTCTATTTCAAATAACTCAAATCTATTGTTGCCACTTCCATCCGTTCCAATACTAGGTTGAAACACTATAGAATACACAAAGGGGCCTTTCACCCTAGTGAACAGTTGTGTGCAGTGTTCATGTAGTAATTAATAAAAAGGACTAAGACTCTTTGGAGATTGAGGGAAAAGAATTTGTTTAATGGTTAGTATGTCCCAAAATGTTTCGGCCGGAGACCTTCGTCAGTTACTTGAGATAAACAAAAAATTTTAAAAAAAAACAACAGGATCATTGCAGGTCCTAGAAAATTTACATTTCGTAATTAGTGAAGTAAGATAAATAGGGTTAAGGTAAAAATACAATAAATGGGTAGGGAAAAGGGGCAAAAAAGGGTTTTAATTAGTGCGGAATCCGCACAGTTATACCACGCCAATACCAAAAATTTCTTAGAGTAAGAGATAGCGAGTAAGTAGTGTGTACCTTAAATGTGTAGTCAGAAAAGCAGACTTCTAGAAATTTGCCCATAAATCAAATGATACAGCCTAAAGAAAGGTTGTCAGTGAGGGTGAAACAGACAGAATATAGCGGTATCAAAAAGAAATATAACACAATCACGTAGTGAATATCACTAGACACTCAGGTGTGAGTGATCAAGCTGTGGAAATATAGAAGTAAACAGGGATCCTAAGGGGAAATTTGTGAGTGATATCGGTAGGAAAGGTGAATATTCCTTGACAAGCCAGTAATGGGCCGGGGCCTCCGAATGCGGTATCAGCTATATGGCAAAATGCTATAAAACATGGGCATAAGAAAAAGGGAAAAACTTGTGAGATCGAGTTACCTGTATATTATGATGGATTATGTGTGGTAGTTAAAATTTTTACCTTGGTTGGGCAGCTTGCAGGTCTGTTGTGCGCGTTTATCTGTGGCAGAATGGCGCAGAACGCCGTCGAACTTTAAAGAAAAGGGGCGGGATAAGTTCGTCACTGTAGTAAATGCCGTGGACTGGAAGTAGGGGGGGAGCAGTAGGCCGTTGCGTTCAAGGCCGTATTTGGTTCCACCAACCAGGAAGTGGAGATATTTATTATAAGGGGATAAGGCCTTTTGACGGTCCAAAATGTCACCAAAGTTGGCGTTCAAGTGGGACACTGTCGTTTGTGACTTAAGTAAAAAAATTAAAAAAAATAAATAGTTACAATTTATTTGTAATTAACATGGTAATCATGGTCACAGTAAGTGAAGGTGGGATATTGTTAAGTGGCTTGTGCCAATTAAATAGATCGGATTAGAGAAATGGAAGAGAAGGTACAAATGTGGTGAAGAAAATATAATTTTATTGGCTATAAAGAAATTCCGGATGGGGTGTGAGTTTGCCGGTTTGATTTCTTATTACAAAGTAAAGTGTTTAGGGGGGATCCAATGTGGAGTTCCAAGTGATAGAAAGGGATGTATCGGTGATTTCCCGGTGTTAATTTAAACGGCTTAAAAAGGAAAAGGAGCATGTTTTGGTTAATAGTAAGCCGATTTTCAATTTAGACGGAGGTAACCTCAGTTGTCATATTTATACAAAAAATATTTTCCTTAGTAGTACCCGTAAAGTTGTAGAAAAAAAAAATTTGAGAAAAATGTGCATCACCTAGAGCAACAGCTAAACCAAAATTCTAGAAAGCTGCGTTGTAATCCCTGTTTAAGCCCCGGGCCAAATGTGTCCAGGGTGTGAATCAGAATGCCTACGTTTTTGAGGTGGAAATCGTTACCCCCTCTCCTGGATGGTTGAATGCTGATAACTTGGAATTTTAACTGGGAATTTTTGGCAGCAGTTATAAAGTGATGGGGATAGGAAGGAGGGGTTTTTTCATGTATTGTAGATCTGTGTTTAGAATCCTGTCCGTATTGCTGGGAGGTTTTTCAACATAAAGGAGACCGCAAGGGCATTTTTTTCGGTAAATTACTTGTGTGAATCGCTGTGAAAAAGTTTTTGATCAAAGGTTTTGCCTGAATGCGGATGAGTAAATGTTCCCCCCTTTAATTACACTATTACACTGTACACGTGTAAGCGGGAAAAAAGTCCATACTTAGGGTTCGTGAAAGTTGTGCGTTTTGTTGTAGGGCCTAGTTGCATAACTGAGAGTCTCGAAGGTTTTGGTGGCCGTTTGTAGCATGGTTTAAAAAAGGGGTTTGAATCAAGACCTTGGGTGGGTGTGGTTAAAAGATGCCAGTTTTTCGTAAGTTTGGATAAAAATTGACCAGGTGAAACGTAGACGAAGGGATCCGTTATTTGTAGTGTTGTTTTGTTAGTGGTAGGGAGTTTGGTTTTTCAAGTATTGACGAGGATAGCCTCGTGTCTGAATTTTTGTCTCTCTTTGGGGAATTTTGTGTGGTTTCATCAGTGAAATACGTTTGCCCGGCAAATTGGGATTTTGGAATGGTTCTTCTAAAAGGGGGGTGCGAACTCTGGTGTGAAGGGCTTTTTTTCTGTTTTTAATGTAAGTCGGTTGAATGATTACCCCTTTTTGATTTTTGATCACCAAGTATTAGGAAATTGATGCCCAGAATCATGATTGATGAAAATGGATACCTGGCCAGGGATATTTAAAGTGTTTAGAAGGTTGGGGTTTAGTGGGCCCACCCTTATGCAAAAAATATCTCAATTTTATCTTTTCCATGTAAAGGGTTTTTTTGGCAGTTTGTGGTTCTTTATATAATGCTCTTTCGAAATCAGCCTATAAGCTTTGCGAAGGAGGTGCAGCTTGCCCCTGGCGGGTCCAGAATTGTAAGAAAAAAATATCTTGAAAAGGGAAAAAATTATTAGTAAGATGATTTTAAGAAGATCAATACAGAGGTCTTTTGGTCGTACCAAAGTGGGATTGGAAGGGGTAGGTAGTTCTGATTCCTTCTGCATGGGAATGGAGGTGTAAAGACTTTAACATCTAATGTTACTGGAGGGATTCAGATGGAATAGTACTAGTTTGTTGGATAGTTTTCAAAAAGCCCCATGTCCGAAGATTGATTTGGTTTTTGTATTAAGGGAGTAAGGATCTTTTCAAGGTATTGGCCAATGGCGAAGATCGAGTTGGTGGAGGCCATATTGGTTGGGGGTTTCTCAAGTTTTTTGTGTACCTTAGGTAAAAACAAAGAAAACGGTGTATTGGATTTTGGGTTGTGCAAAAATTCACAGGTTTTCTGGTCAAGTATGCCTAGCGTTGTATTTGTTTAAGATTTCATTAATCTTAAGGGACTAATGTTGTGTAGGATTTTGGACAAGGTTGGTTATGGATGGGTCACAGTTGAGTTTCTAATTCTGTGGGTGTTAGGGGATTACCTCCTACAAGGCTCCTCCTTTTCAGAGGTTTTTAAACTATGAATTGTCTTTGTAGCGGTTTAATGGCACTTTTTCCTCCGATGTAATTGGAGGAGGTGAAAGTTTTTCCTCTCTTTTCCGTCTCAGATTTTGAAATGTATCCTGGTGAACCAATAAAAGTTTCCCACCATGGAGATGGGGGGACGGAAGAAAACTTTTATTTCTGGACCCAAATTCTTATTGAAAGTAATTTAGAATTAGATGGAGTAAATGGGTTCAGGGATGCAGGATGCAGAGTTTAGGCTTAAGTCTTTTTGGCGATAGAATCTTTGTTGGCATTCTAAATCAAATGTACGACATTTGTTAGAAGGACAGAAAGAAAGTCCTTTTGTAGGACTGTTGTTCAGGTGTTGGAAGAGTCCTGGTGAAATTTTTAATCACCAAGTTGTCGTACCTTGGGCGGGTGATCCGACCCTGGTCTTGGTCTCTTTTCTGCCTGTCTGGTCTTTTCTAAAGTTGCGTCCTCTGGTTGGCCTAAAAAAGGGGGGGTGTGGGGATGTTGTAGGTCCGAAGTCCTGTCCGAGCCTGGTACAAATTTGGGTCTCGAAATAAAATTTTTCTTCCGTCCCCCACTGTTAATGCGGTGGAAAACTTTTATTGGTTCATCCGGATACTTTTCAAATCTGAGAAGGATATTGAGAGAGGTAAAATCTTTCACTCTCCAATTTATCATCGGGGAAAGAAGTGCATTAACACAGTTTAAGGTACGACACTATTTTATCTCGATATCTCTTACTCTAGATGAATTATTTTTGGTATTGGCGTGGTATACTGTGCAGGGATTCACTTAAAATCCCTTTTTTGACCCTTTCTACTCCATTTATTGTATTTTACTTAACCCTATGTTATCTTACTTCACTATATTTACTGTATGTATAATTTTCTAGGACTCTGTCTATGATCCTGTTGTTTTTTTATATTTTGTTTATCTCATGTAGTAACTGACGAAGGTCTCCGTGACCGAAACGTTTTTGGGACATACTACCATTAAACAAATTCTCTTCTCATATCTCCAAGATAGAGTGCTTAGTCTTTTCTTTTATATTACTCCGGTGTGGGAAACCTAGACTTTTAGCACCTTCTTGTTTTTGAGTTGTGCTTACGATCTTGCCTTACTACCAGTGTACACTGTAGTCTGAGGTTTTCATTTTTGGGAGTGCAGATAACGCTCCAGTAATTCTTCAACACTGCTGCTTTAGTCTGTGAGGTGTCTCCCTGCCTCATCCTTTACATTTTTCTCTAATTCGTGCTGCTCCATTTATTTCAAATAACTGAAATCTATTAGTGTGACGCACTTCTTCTCGTATACAAACAATAGGTTGCAAAACTATAGAAGTACACAGGGGCCTTTCAACACCTAGTGAACAGTTGTGTTGCAGTGTTCACTGTAGTCTGAGGTTTTTATTTTTGGAGATCAGATAACGCTCCAGTTTGTTCTTCAACCACTGCTGCTTGTACTCTGCTGCGCATGTCTCCCTGTCTCATCCTTGACATTTTTCTCTAATTGGTGCTGCTCCATTCTATTTCAAATAACTCAAATTATTAGTGTGAACGCACTTCCATCGTATCCAATACATAGGTTGCAAACACTTTAGAAGTACACAAGGGGCCTTTCACACCTAGTGACAGTTGGTGCAGTGTTCACTGTAGTCTGGAGTTTTCTTTTTGGCGTGCAGATCACGTCCAGTTAGTTCTTCAACCACTGCTGCTTGTACTCTGCTGAGCGTGTCTTCCACTGCCTATCCTTGACATTTTCTCTAATTTTGGTGCTGCTCCATTTCTATTTCAAATAAACTCAAATCTATTAGTGTGACGCACTTCCATCCGCCAATACATAGGTTGCAAACCACTATACAAGTACACAAAGGGGCCTTCACACCTAGTGAACGTTGTGTGCAGTGTTCACTGTAGTCTGAGGTTTTCATTTTTGGAGTTGCAGATCACGCTCCGTTAGTTCTTCAATCACTGCTGTTGTTTCTCTGCTGAGGTGTCTCCCTGCCTCATCCTTGACATTTTTCTCTAATTGGTGCTGCTCCTTCTATTTCAAATAACTCAAATCTATTAGTGTGACGCACTTCCATCGTATCAATACATAGGTTGCAAACACTATAGAAAGTAATAAAGGGGCCTTTCACACCTAGTGACAGTTGTGTGCAATGTTCACTGTAGTCTGGGTTTTCATTTTTGGAGTGCAGATAGGCTCCAGTTAGTTCTTCAACATGTGCTTGTTAGTCTGCTGAGCGTGTCTCCTGCCTCATCCTTGACATTTTTCTCTAATTCGTGCTGCTCCATTCTATTTCAAATAACTCAAATCTATTAGTGTGACGCACTTCCATCCGTATCCAATACATAGGTTGCAAACACTATAGAGTAACCAAAGGGGCCTTTCACACTATGAAACAGTTGTGTGCAGGTTCACTGTAGTCTGATGTTTTCATTTTTGGAGTGCAGATCACGCTCAGTTAGTTCTTCAACCACTGTGCTTGTACTCTGCTGAGCGTGTGTCTCCCTGCCACATCTTGAAATTTTTCTCTAATTGTTGCTGCTCCAAATCTATTTCAAATAACTCAAAATCTATTAGTGTGACGCACTTCCATCCGTATCCAATACAATGGTTGCAAAACACTATAGAAGTACACAAAGAGGCCTTTCACACCTAGTGAAACAGTTGTGTGCAGTGTTCACTGTAGTCTGAGGTTTTCATTTTTGGAGTGCAGATAACGCTCCAGTTAATTCTTCAACCACTGCTGCTTGTAGTCTGCTGAGGTGTCTCCCTGCCTCATCCTTGAATTTTTCTCTAATTGGTTTCTGCTCCATTTCTTTCAAATAAACTCAAATCTATTAGTGTGACGCACTTCCATCCGTATCCAATACATAGGTTGCAAACACTATAGAAGTACACAAAGGGGCCTTTCACACCTAGTGAACAGTTGTGTGCATGTTCACTGTAGTCTGAGGTTTTCATTTTTGGAGTGCAGATCACGCTCCAGTTTAGTTCTTCAACCACTGCTGCTTGTACTCTGCTGAGCGTGTCTCCCTGCCTCATCCTTGACATTTTCTCTAATTGGTGCTGCTCCATTCTATTTCAAATAACTGAAATCTATTAGTGTGACGCACTTCCATCCGTATCCAATACTATAGGTTGCAAACACGATAGAAGTACACAAAGGGGCCTTTCACACCTAGTGAAAGTTGTGTGCAATGTTCACTGTAGTCTGAGGTTTTCATTTTTGGAGTGCAGATAACGCTCCAGTTAGTTCTTCAACCCCCTGCTGCTTGTAGTCTGCTGAGTGTGTCTCCCTGCCTCATCCTTGATATTTTTCTCTAATTGGTGCTGCTCCATTCTATTCCAAATAACTCAAATTTTTATTAGTGTGACGCACTTCCATCCGTATCCAATACATAGGTTGCAACACTATAGAAGTACACAAAGGGGCCTTTCACCTACTGAACAGTTGTGTGCAGTGTTCACTGTAGTCTGAGGTTTTCATTTTTGGCTTGCAGATCACGCTCCAGTTAGTTCTTCAACACTGCTGCTTGTACTCTGCTGGCGTGTCTCCCTGCCTCATCTTGACATTTTTCTCTAATTGTTGCTGCTCCATTCCATTTCAAATAACTCAAATCTATTAGTGTGACGCACTTCCATTCGTATCCAATACATTGGTTGCAAACACTATAGAAGTACACAAAGGGGCCTTTCACACCTAGTGAACAGTTGTGTGCAGTGTTCACTGTAGTCTGAGGTTTTCATTTTTGGAGTGCAGATTCACGCTCCAGTTAGTTCTTCTAACCACTGCTGCTTGTAGTCTGCTGAGCGTGTCTCCCTGCTCATCCTTGACATTTTTCCTCTAATTGGTGCTGCACCATTCTATTTCAAATAACTCAAATCTATTAGTGTGATCACTTCCATCCGTATCCATACATAGGTTGCAAACACTATAGAAGTACACAAGGGGCCTTTCACACCTACTGAACAGTTGTGTGCAGTGTTCACTGTAGTCTGAGGTTTTCATTTTTGGAGTGCAGATCACGCTCCAGTTAGTTCTTCAACCACTGCTGCTTGTACTCTGCTGAGCTTGTCTCCCTGCCACATCCTTGAAATTTTTCTCTAATTGTTGCTGCTCCATTCTATTTCAAATAACTCAAATCTATTAGTGTGACGCACTTCCATCCGTATCCAATACAATGGTTGCAAACACTATAGAAGTACACAAAGGGGCCTTTCACACCTAGTGAACAGTTGTGTGCAGTGTTCACTGTAGTCTGAGGTTTTCATTTTTGGAGTGCAGATAACGCTCCAGTTAATTCTTCAACCACTGCTGCTTGTACTCTGCTGAGCGTGTCCCCCTGCCTCATCCTTGACATTTTTCTCTAATTGGTGCTGCTCTATTCTATTTCAAATAACTCAAATCTATTAGTGTGACGCACTTCCATCCGTATCCAATACATAGGTTGCAAACACTATAGAAGTACACAAAGGGGCCTTTCACACCTAGTGAACAGTTGTGTGCAATGTTCACTGTAGTCTGATGTTTTCATTTTTGGAGTGCAGATCAGCTCCAGTTAGTTCTTCAACCACTGCTGCTTGTACTCTGCTGAGCGTGTCTCCCTGCCACATCCTTGAAATTTTTCTCTAATTGTTGCTGCTCCATTCTATTTCAAATAACTCAAATCTATTAGTGTGACGCACTTCCATCCGTTTCCAATACATAGGTTGCAAACACTATAGAAGTACACAAAGGGGCCTTTCACACCTACTGAACAGTTGTGTGCAGTGTTCACTGTAGTCTGAGGTTTTCATTTTTGGAGTGCAGATCACGCTCCAGTTAGTTCTTCAACCACTTCTGCTTGTAGTCTGCTGAGCGTGTGTCACAGCCTCATATTTACTTGTATGCTTTTCTTTAACCCCTTCATGACCTGTGACACAGCGTATGTGTCATGAAAGGATCGCCTTCCTGCGGGTCGGGTGACCGGGGTCACTGAAAGGTTACCCAACACGCAGGCACAAGACCCTTTGTGCTTCACCACAGGGGGGTTGGCTTAACCCCTACGTGGCTACGATCGCTCTGATTGGCTGTTAAAAGTGAAACAGTCCTCCCTTTATTCCGAGCCCCGACGTGTGCCCAAACAGTGGTTTAACCCCACATATGGGGTATCAGCGTACTCATAAAAAATTGCACAAGAACTTTGGGGGTCTAATTTCTCCAGTTACTCTTGGGAAAAAAAAATTGGGGACTAAAAAAATTTTTTTGTGGAAAAAAAATGATTTTTTATTTTCACAGCTCTGCGTTATAAACTTCTGTGAAGAACTTGGAGATTCAAAGTGCTCACCACACGTCTGAGGAGTTCCTTGGGGGATCTAGTTTCAAAATGGGGTCACTTGGGTTGGTTTCTACTGTTTAGGCACATCATGGGCTCTGCAAACGTAACATGATGCCCACGGGACCATTCCATCAAGTCGGCATTTCGAAACATCACTACTTCCCTTCCGAGCCCGACGTGTGCCCATACAGTAGTTTTCTCCACATATGGGGTACCAGTGTACTAGGACAAACTGTACAACAACTTTTGGTGTCCATTTCTCCTGTTACCCTTATGAAAATAAAAAATAGGGGGCTAAAAAAATCATTTTTTGAGGAAAAATATGATTTTCAAGGCTGTGCGTTATAAACTTCTGTATAGCACCTGGGGGTTCAAAGTGCTCACTATGCATCTAAATAAGTTCCTTAGGGGGTCTTGTTTCCAAAATGGGGTCATTTGTGGGGGAGCTCCAAAGTTTAGGCACACAGGGGCTCTCCAAACACGACATGGTGTCCGATAACGATTGGAGATAATTTCCATTAAAGTCAAATGGCGCTCCTTCCCTTCTGAGCCCTGCGTGCGCCCAAACAGTGGTTTATGACAACATATGAGGTATCTGTGTACTAAGGAGCAATTGCCCAACAAATTTTAGGATCCATTTTATCCTGTTGCCCATGCAAAAATGAAAAAATTGATGCTAAAATAAAATTTTTGTTGGAAAAATTAAAATGTCCATTTTTTCCTTCCATGTTGCTTTAGTTCCTGTGCAGCACATGAAGGGTTAATAATCTTCTTGAATGTAGTTTTGAGTACCTAGAGGGGTGCAGTTTTTTTTAATGGTGTCACTTTTGGGTATTTGCTAACATATAGACCCTCAAAAGTGTATTCAAATGTGAGGTGGTCCCTAAAAAAAATGGTTTTGTACATTTTGCTGTAAAATGATAAATCGATGGTCCACTTTTAACCTTCTAACTTCCTGCAAAAAAAAATTTTTGCTTCCAAAATTGTGCTGATGCAAAGAACACAAGTGGGAAATGTAATTTATTAACTATTTTGTGTCACATAACTCTTGGTTTAAAATAATAAAAATTCAAAATTTGAAAATTGCCAAATTTTAAACATTTTCACCAAATTTCCATTTTTATCACAAATAAATGCCAAAATTATCGAACTAAATTTACCACGAACATGAAGCCCAATATGTCACAAAAAACTGTCTCCGAATTGCTAGGATCCGTTTAAGCATTCCTGAGTTATTACCTCATAAAGGGACACTGGTCAGAATTTCAAAAAATGGCAAGGTCATGAAGGGGTTAAAAGCCAAGAACACTGAGGATAACCTTCGCACTGCAGCTGTTGTCAAAGTTCAACCCACATTATGCACTTCCAACATTGCAGCATTTGAGGCATGATGTGAGTTGGATTTGTCAAAGTTATGGAGTGACAAGGTTCACCATCAGTACCCTATAGCATAAGTATGCTTTTGTGTTAGCATTTGTGTTAGACATGTGGATATCTGCAATAATATGTCACAATTATTTTGTTACAGATTTGTTACCAAGACTAATCATTTCATGGTTGTAAAGGTGACGTTTCACTTGTTTACAGCTTAGAAATAAGGGTGTAGCCTGATATCTATGTGTAGCACTAGCCACTTTAACATGTCATGTTTTTTTCAACATGTGTAGCTAGGTAGCAGTATTTTTTGCCGGACACACAGCAGGGGAACAGCAGGCGTTACTGAAACCACAAACACATCAGCGATTGTTTTGATATGTGCATCCAACACTTCTGAGCAGCAACTGGCGGTGTTGAAGCCCAGGGTCAAGGAGGGTGTAGGCAGAGGCCTAGTATGAGATGTTTGAACTTTAATTTGCAGTTAGCAGCATTAATTTTTGCCAGACACACAGCAGGGGAACAGCAGGCGTTACTGAACCCCACTAACACTATAGCTTGTGTATTGGTCTGTGGACACGACACTTCTGAGCAGCAACTGGCAGTGTTGTAGCCCAGGGAGTACAGTTCAGGTGGTAGAAAGATGAACATAACAGGAGACATGGATAACGTTGCCAACTAGTTATTTAATCGGAAACCGGACAGGCAAATTCAGGCGAGATCCATGCCTTGTTCATTTTCAGAAAAGTAAGCCGTTCTACATTATCGGAGGATAGTCGCATGCAACGGTCTGTTAGTACACCCCCTGCAGCAGTAAATACGCGCTCCGATAATACACTGGCAGCAGGGCAAGCCAGCACCTCCAATGCATACTGGCTAAGCTCTGGCCATGTATCCAGCTTAGAGACCCAAAACTTGAATGGGGAAGAGCCATCTGGGAGTACACTGAGAGGGCAAGACATGTAGTCTGTCACCATCTTACGGAAACGTTGCCTCCTGCTGACTGGAGCCGTCTCGGATGGTGTAGACATTGGTGGCGCTGCCACAAAATTTCGCCACATTTGGGACATACTGGTCTTTCCCTGTGCAGAGGCGCTGCTTGTGCTCCCTCGTGTTGCAGAGCTGTCTCCACTGCCTCGACGCACAGAGCTGCTTTGTAAAGCAGTAGCAGCAGCAGTGCTCTCGGCTGGAATGGAGAACATTATGGATTGCACCAGTGTGTCTTGGTACTCCCGCATTTTACGCTCCCGGTTCAACGGTGTGATGAGGCTTTGTAAGTTGGCCCGGTAGCGAGGGTCTAGGAGGGTGTACACCCAATAATCAGACGTGGTGAGAATGTGGGCGATGCGGCGGTCGTTTCTCAGGCACTGCAGCATGAAATCAACCATGTGCTGCAGACTCCCAACTGGCCAAGAAACGCTGTCCCCTGCAAGAGGCGTCATCTCTGCCTGCTCTGCATCACCCCACCCTCGCTCTACATACTGACTAGAGCTTGTGGACCTCCCTCTGGAGCGATGTCTTCCTCCTCCATTGACTCCTCTTCATCCTCCTCACAAAGTCCTTGAAATACATAAAAATTTACAAAATTTAAAACTCATAACATTTAAAAACATTTTATCATAATTCTGTAACATCAGTTTATGGAAACACAATAGCATTACAAAAGGATAGACAAAAACTGTACATTATGTGCTTTGTGAATACATTAAAAGTTTGCAATGGTTATGAAAATATAGACAGCGACTCTGGAGGTTCAATTGTTGATACAGCATGGTACTTTGAAAGTCCTCCAGCCCTTTGTGAGGAACCACGTTGCGCTGACTGTCCAGAAGGTGATGGAATTTGTGACTCCTCATCCTCCACCTCTTCCAAAACCTCATCCATAGTGCTTGCAGTGTTTTTTGAAGCAGGCAGATAAGGGGGACAGGCTGACTAATGCATCATCTGCACTCGCCATCCGCGTTGACTCATCAAACGCACGCAAAACGTGGCAGATGTCCTTCATAGAGTCCTTCGCCAGTCCTTACACTGGCTGCCCATTTATTATAGGATCCAATTCAAAGTACTGGTTCTCACCCACAAACCTCTACACAGTGCAGCACCCCCCTACATCTCCTCCCTCATTTATATCTATCGACCTAACCCACTGCTGCGCTCTGCAAACAACCTTCGACTAACCTCTGCACTAATCTGTACCTCCCACTCCCGACTCCAAGACTTCTCCCGCGCTGCTCCAATCTTCTGGAATGCTCTACCCCAAGAAATTAGGACTATCCGCAATTTGCATGGTTTCAGGCGCTCCCTCAAAACACATTTGTTCAGAGCGGCCTATCACATTCAGTAATCAAAGTCATTCTATGTGTAAATCAGTGTGTGTAGCCCATTCACTATCTCCATCCATCCCTCACTCCCTCAAAATGGCTGGACCATCATTGTAAATACACCATTGTATATAAAACCTGTACTTTGTATCTCCCCCACCTCATTGTAGATTGTAAGCTCTCACGAGCAGGGGCGGCTGATATTGCTTTAATTATTGTATTGTTAACGTTGTTAGTTGTTACTTATGACTTGTGTTCTGAAACTGTTAGACTGTAAAGCGCTGCGGAATATGTTGGCGCTATATAAATAAAGATTATTATTATTATTATTATAGAGGCCAACTCAGTAGTGGTGAAGTGTGAACGGCGCATATTACGATTTGATTGCGCCTGATGCAGCTGATACTCCATTACTGCTGGCTGCTGCTCACACAACCGCTCCAACATATGTAACGTGGAATTCCACCTGGTGGGTACGTCAATATGATGCGATGTTCAGGAAGGCGAAATCTGCGTTGCAGAGCTGCAATGCGCGATCTGGCCATGCTGGAACGTCGCAAGTGAGCGCACTATAGGCGGACCTTGTGCAGCAGTGCATCAAGATCCGGATAGTCCCTCAAAAAACTCTGCACGACCAAGTTGAGCACATGTGCCAGACATGGTATGTCAGTGAGGTTGCCAAGGCCCAGAGCTGCCACCAGATTTCGGCCATTGTCACACACTACCAAGCCTGGCTGGAGATTCGCTGGCAAAAACAACACGTCGCTCTCCTGCTTGATGGCATTCCAGAGCTCCTGCGCTATGTAGCTTCGATTCCCCATGGAAATTAATTTCAGAACGGCCTGTTGACGTTTGGCCACGGCTGTGCTCATATTGTCATGGAAATATATATGTATTCCATATATTCAAAGTATATTCACATATATGTATTCACAGTTCACAGTTAGATAGATTTCACTTGCTAAAAAACCTTGTGCCACTCACCATCTTGGACCTCGCACCAGTCCGGATAGAACTGCCTGGCTTGACCAGATCTCCGAACTACTCCAGACTGAGAATACACATCCTTGATGAATCATCCTATCAAATAAGGAGACTATGATTGCAAACACATAAACCCCCGACAGGGACAGTCCTCCTGACCGCCCATTTGCGAAAAGTCTGTATTCGGTGGGGGAGGCATGTACTAGGGGTGTCTCAACTCACCGGCAGCATAAAAGAGTTGCAGCGCTTTGGGCCAGGAGCAGGTTTTTAGGGCAAGTGGTATCTAAGGGGGGACTGTCATGGAAATATATATGTATTCCATATATTCAAAGTATATTCACATATATGTATTCACAGTTCACAGTTAGATAGATTTCACTTGCTAAAAAACCTTGTGCTCACATATTTCTAGGCCAGATATAATCAGTCGTTTTAAAGAAATCTGGCCTTCATAAGACCTTCGTAAAGGAACAAATGCATGAAGTACAAAATGTCCTATTAGATATCTGTTGTTTACATTATAGTTATGCAAGGCAACTAGGTCACAAGAATATAAACAATAATTCTGCAACTTCAGCTCTTTTAATCATGATTATCATAATTATCATATTTACACTAGAACAGCCAATAATCTAGCAGCTTTTAATTGTATGTTAATTGACTAACCAGCCCCTTTTTGTAAACGTATAAAAACTTGAAACAATAATAAATGTATGTCTTTGACGAACTGTTATACTGACACTTTCGTGTGGACAGTCCTCATTTCGTTCTGAGCGCTCAAAAAGACATTATATAGAGATTTGGACATGGCAAGCAGCAAACACAGGATATTTTTATCCTAATTAAATTTCCATATCAGTTGGCGCCTGCACGCGGGGCATTGGACGAAACGCACGAGGACTCGGCCGACCGGAGAGACGGGGGTGTTGGCCCTGGCCTTGGCACACGGAACGGAGACTGCAGCTCCATCAGTAAGGTAAGAAAACTTTGTCATCTTACCTGAATGTTCCCTGTGCCTAGTCCTAGCTTACACTTCCAGCCGGTCGGACGTGGTCATCACCGCATTCCCAGGTTGTGTAAAAAGTCCATACCCTTATCCAAAAGCCCTGGGATATAAGCCGAGTTGGTTGCTGCTGTGCTGTATATGTTTCATGTTTTATGTGAACCGGGAGAAAGTTGGAACGGTGACTGTGTTTTTGCTTGCTGATCTCTGGGGCTGTATAGCAAAAGACAAATTGCTGCATAAGTTCCCACAGTAAACTTTCACGCACCGGGAGGCCATCCCAGTCAAATCAGACGTGAAGGGCGGGAGCTTTGTTTTGGATAAGTCCACGCAGATATTCTTCACACATTGGAGGGAGGTTATCCCAAAAAATCCAGTTGTGGAAGCGAGGGCTTTGTTCGGTTAAGTTTCTGCAGTAAACTTTCACGCACTGGGAGGCCATCCCAGTCAAATCAGACGTGAAGGGCAGAAGCTTTGTTTGGATAAGTTCTCACAATAATCGTCCACGCACCGGGAGGCCATCCCAGTCAAATCAGACGTGGATAGTGAGAATTTTGATGAAGGCTATTGCAGATTACTGTGACCGGCGCACCGGCCAGGGCTACGGTACAGAGCGATAGAACCTTGAGCTTCACCGCGCTCAGTGCAATTGGTGAGTTATCAGTTACCAGAGCAGCTTGTATGTGTCACAGATCATAAAAAGAGGGATTCGTATTCTCCGGGTGTCTGTCTCATTGTCTGTATCAGGTACTGTCGCTTTAAATCACATCTCCGTGCGCTCTGTCAGTAACTCATTCAGAGCAGTGTGCTGGCTGCAGCAGCGAGAAAACCCTTTGACCCCCCTCCTCTGCTAATCACGTTATCAGGCATTCTGTTTCTTGGCTTTGATTTTTATTTTTTTAAGCTAGTTTTTTGGCTACAGGTTTTAATGTGAAAATTCTCAGGCATTCAGACTGAACTATATTCATTTTTTGCTATTCTGAGGAATAATAATTTTTTTTTTTTTTTTTACGTGATTTCAGTGCCTATAGAGACAGCAAGCAGAGATATAAGGAAGGGAGGGGGGAAGCAGCCAGCTGACATTCCAGAGATTTTTAATTAGCTGTTTTAGTAACAAGGGTTGTTTTTCAGAGTTTTATGATTAATACGGTTTTTCTTTTCTCCCTTTTTTGGTGAATTTATTTATTTTTTTGTTTGTTTTGTTTTCTTTTTCTAGAGTTTTTTTTACTAAATCTAACTTTTGTTTTTAAAATTTTTCGTTTAAGTACATTTTTGAATGATTTTGGAGAGATTTTTTCTCTAAGCAATTTATTTTAGAGCTTTATTTCTCCAGCCATTTTTTTTTTCTACAAGCTTGCTTTACAACAAGGTCACATAGATAAGGAGAATTACAGGCTATGGGAGAGAGCAGACACAAACTACGCAGTGGTCTGAGCAGCCCCTCCCGTCGGGCATTCGGCGAGGAAATTTTTTTTTTTTTTATGTGAATAAGTTTGAAAAGGTGTTAAATCATCTGTGAGAAAAAGATCACTGACATGTCACAAGAGCAGAATTCAGAGTCACACACATCACATGTCCATCATGTGGAGACACGGGACAGGTGTAGGCTGCTCTCATTGAGTAAGGAGCCTTGTACAGGGAAAAATGCTCCCCGCCTCTCTCCACAGGGAGAAGGCATTTTTGTTTCAACCATCCCCTCTCAAGAGTCACAGGGGGGACACCCTCTCCTTTTTCTTCTCTCAGTCCCTTTCTCTTTCTTCTTCAGACTTTTCTCCTCTTTCCTCGCTGCCATCCCTCTCATTCCTTCTTTTCCCTCCATCACATCTCTGACACATCCATTTTCTTCATCTTCCTCTTCTTCTATCTCTTCCTCTCCAACTCTCAAATCTTGTTCTTCATCTTCTTCTACTTCTCCCCCTCCATCTTTCTTCTCTCTCTCTCCTCTATCTTTCTCTCTTTTCCCCCTTTCACTCTTCTCTCCCTCCCCTCCTCTTTCTCTCGCTCCTCCCTCACACCTCCCTTCTCTTCCTCTTTTTTCTACTTCGTCATCAACTGGGTCAACGCCCAATCCAAGCAATGTGGTGTCCCTGTATTCAGTGTCTCCAGCACAGGGCACCTTGTCTATCCCAAGCACAGTACAAACATTGCCAGTCATTATATCAGGAGAAGAAAGTGCAGATCTCCCTACACAAAACGCTGCATGTAGCCCCCAGACACAACAGTCCACTGCTAGGGCTTCACAGGGGAGTGGTATAGCTACAGGGCTGCTAGCATGGAACCATGACACTGATCCACCGCAGCCTCAGCAAGGAAGTGGGAAATCCCCATGCAGCAAGACAACTTTAAAGCCCAAATCTCACCCAGTGTATGCACCAAGTACACCATGTCACTTCTTATCTGATGAAGATGAAGATGCAACGTCACACATGCTGCCCAATACTAGGGAAGAAAACACACAAGCACCAATAGAGCAGGGACAGATAGAGGCACCATCCTATGAGCCCTTCATCCCAAGCCAGGTGATCAGTATGCTGCCAGACCCAGGGATACACCCCATGCCATTTTGCTAAAAAATGCAGCAGATCCAGCGAACGTATGCAGCAGCCTGGACTGATCTCTGGACCGTAATGGAAATAAAAGCAGGTGATGCATTCTGGTCAATTATGAGAGAACATTTCAAGCATCCAGCAGAGTTAGATGCGTATGCCTGGGAGACAGGACCAAAGCTAATTGAGCAACTCAGAGAATGGGCCAAAAGCAGACTGACAGGACAAACTCTCAGCCTACATGTCACGAGTCAAGACAAGACAGAGTCTGTGGAGAAGTTCCATGACAGAGTGATGCAAGTGTTTCAAGATTTGGGCCTCATTACCCATGATCAGACACACAGACGGATGTTGGCACAGGCCTTTGTGCATGGACTGAGAGAACCAATCAGGAAACCACTGGTAGCAGCCAGGCCTGAGTACACGTCAATAGCAATGGATACCCTGCTCACAGTAGCAAAAAGGATTGAGTCCCGCCGGGACAGAAGGAATGTCAAGTGTTACAACTGTGGCGAGTTTGGTCATTTCCGGAACAAGTGCAGAACACTGACTTCACCCAGAAGAAGCAAGCCAAGGAAGAAACACAGAAAGCAGTGAAGAACCCCGTCCATAGGACAAGAGCACACCAAGTCCACAAGGAACCCCACTAGTGGGACCAATATCCTGAGAGTGGATGGCGTAGTCATATCTTTTCTTGTGGAACTCCGCAACCTCACCTACCTATCAGAATCTTCTGCTTCCTGCATGGGAATTGATGGTCAAGTCAGATATTTCCAGATTATGAAGCCCCTGAGCGTGTGGACTCAGCCAGAACACTCCATCATGTCCCAGTTTGTTGTGTAAAAAACCTGCACCCTCAACCTATTGGGAGTGGACCTACTGCAGAAGCTGAAAGCGACCAGAGTGTTCCAGGAAGATGGGACCATGAAACTTTCTTCACCTCTGACCCAAGAAGAAACAGGAACCTCAAACAACCACACTGCAGACCTATCACAGGAGGTGCTGGACATAGTACCAGAAAAGCCACTCCATCACCCAGAGTCAAGATGTCTCTGACCAACTGAAGGTCTAAGTGAACTCGCTTAAGAAGACGGCCTGAGAACTTTGGCATTGGCCAGGATATTCAACTCAAGAAGGACTCTACTCGCTTCATGGAATGGCAACACTTCATCCAGCTCTAACGCCAGAGGTTCATCTTTTGCAAGCACCAGGAGGTGCCCCTTGCAATCAACCAGTTCACCCAGGCCCTAGACCGGAAAAAGGCCACTCAGCTCTTCAAACTTGTGCACAAATACTGACCTGAGACCGAGCTGGAGAAAAAGAAACTACTGATGGCCCGTGCTGAGAGAAAAGCAGCCGTTTAAGGAGACGTCCCAACAAGAAGACCCCCTGTGACCAGAACAGGTGCTAACACAGTAACTGTCTTGGTGGAGAACAAGAAAGCCAGCTGGTCGTCATCTCTCATGATGTGAACCCTAGTAGACGGCTTGTTTTCCCGCCAGCTCTGCACCAGCAGATGGGAGTCCCCTGCCGCATACTGAAGGACAAGGCCAAACTGGGCTGCCTCGCCCATCGGAATCAATCCCAGCTTTCCACAGTGAAGAAAAAGACTGTAAACCCCACTGAGTTCAGAATGGTGCAAGGCCTGGAGGCCGCGAAAGAGGCTACGGTATTTGAAACCCCAACAGTGCTGAACCATCACACTCTGCTCTCAAGAGTCCCAGTCACTGCAACGGTATGCACGGTGATCAACCTGGCCAGTACCTTCTTCAGTGTTTCCCCTCCACCTGGAGGCCTGCTTTCACGCACCAGTGCAGTGCATATGGACAATGTTGCCTCAAGGTGCTCAAAACAAGCCCTTTAAGTTTCACCAAGACAATGTCCTCCATCCTCATCAACTGGATTGCAGAATATGCAAGAGTCACTCTTCTACAACACGTGGATGACTTTCTCTTTTGTGTGGTTGACATCGACACCTGCACAGTCTATTCCTTGTCTCTCCTACTCTACCTGGAAGAACAGCAACGCAAGGTCTGGAAGAACAAAGTCCAGTGATGCCAGAAGCAAGTTACATCCCTGGGACACTGTATTGCCCACCGACGAAACACATGTCAAAAGACTGGAAGACCACTGTGGAGAAGATGGCTCCCCCAACAACTCCAAGAATGCTGCAGGACTTCCCTGGTCTAGTGTCATATTGCAGAATCTGGATCCCTGATGCCTCAGTCCTAATGCAGCCTCTGTGCGCTTGCATCAACGCAACCCCGCTCCTTCTATCAGACGCAGCCTTCAACCCATTCAGGAGATGGAAGAACTCCACAGTCTCAGCGCCAATACCAGGCCTACCTGACTATGAAAAGTCTTTCCGTCTACCTGATGGAAGGAAGAAGATCATGCTACTGGAGTCCTGGCACGGATTCACGGGGAAAACAGAGACTTTTAGGCTGCCTCTCAGCCCGCTTGGATCCAGTTGCAAGAAGAGCACCCTCCTGCCTGATGGCAGTATCTGCAGCACACACCCTCCTGGACAAGGTTGCTGAAATCACTCTTGGACAGCCACTGGAAACTCTCACTCCACATGACATCTTGGCAATCTTCAATCAAGCTCAACCAACAGTAATCTCTCCACCGCCAGGCATCTTTGTGGCGCCTCTATTGCCTTTGTCTCATAATGTCACTGTCTCCAGACCTACAGTCCTCAGCCCGGCCACTCTACTCCCACTCCCAAGGGGGGATACTTGGATGGCTCCAGAAGAAGTTTCAACACAGGAAGTGCAGTGACCAGCAATCAAGAAATCCTGTGGTCCAGAAGTCTGTCACCTAGCCTGTCAGCCCAGGAAGCAGAATTGATAGCGCTGACGAAGGCCTGCCAGATGGCAGAAGGCAAGACTGCGAACATCTACACGGACTACAGGTACTCGCATGGCATAGCACACGACTTTGGACCCATCTGGGCTACAAGGGACTTCATCACAGCAAACGGGACAACCGTGAAGCATCATGGAGCCTTCAGGGACCTACTGGGTATACTCCAACTTCCAAAATGGTGGCAATTTGAAAAATCAAAGTGCATGGAAAACTGAAAACAGAAGAGGCATGAGGCAATAACATGGCGGACATGGCAGCCAAAGAAGCAGCCAAAGTAAGACAACATGGAGAAGTGGGAGAGGTCGTAGAGCCGGACGGCTACTACATGACGACTGAAGACAAGAAACCTGACAAAAAGACGTCCTGGGATCTGCTCAAGAAGTTACAAGACCAAGCTCCAAAAGGAAAAGAGCTGAATGCGAAAAAAGCAACACGTGAAGAAGGAAGGCTATCAATAATAGACTTCAAACTCTGCCTACCACAAAGTATGCACCCTATGGTGGTCCAATGGGTACATGGACCCACATCCACATATCAAAGACACAGATGAATGATCTGATTGGTGCTTACTGTTTCGCTTCAGGGATCTCCACCCTAACAGCCAAATTCACCAGCAGCTGTCTGACCTGCGGCAAATGCAAGCCTGGACGTATGGAAGAAAGACCCCCTCACCTCATCTGGAAAGACCACTCTACCAGCTTCAAAGGATCCAGATAGACCACATCCAGATATTGCCAAGTGAAGGATTCAAATACGCCATTGTGGTCAAAAGAAGAATTTTCAAGATGAACAGAAGCCTTCCAAGTCAGCAAAGACTACTGCAACGAAGCTACTTTCGGAAAATAGTGTGCAGATACGGGGTTCCAGAAATGATAGAAAGTGATCAGGGACCCGCATTCACAGCAAATCTGACACACAAGACCCGATTAGCAGTAGGGTCAGATTTAGGCCTACACACTCCTTACCACCCCCAGAGCAGCAGGAAGGTAGAAAAAACTGAACGAAACACTTAAGAATAGAATGCTGAAAAATTGCCCAAGAGACACGCAAACCATGGCATGACACACTCCCTATTGCACTGTTTAGCATAAGGCACACTCCCAGAGACCCAGAAAAGCTGTTTCATGCCTGCATCTTCTGCTAACAGATAAGACATTTTCTTCTTTTAGTTTTTTGGTGCCTGCATTTTGTCCTGCACTTCTGTGGGGGTCTGCCGGGTCCCCTTCGGGGGGCTTATGCTCCTCTCAGTTTAGTTCAGCCACTGTTTGTTCATTTGCCTTTTCCAGTTTTTTCAGTGGTTGCTGTTTAGTTTTGTTACACCAGAGAACTAATTTAGGTGGTAGAGGTCGTGTGATCTCAGGTGTTTTTGTAATTAGTAGAGTTGGTACTTTTCAGGGTTTTTTGGGGTTGCAGTAAGTGCCTTTCCTATCCTCTTCTATCTAGACAGATTGGGCCCCAGCGTTTGCTCATTCTATTTTCTGTCTGTGTCTGTATTTCCTCTTGTCTAACCGCCATTACATGTTTGGGGGCTTCCTATGTTCTTTGGGGATCTGCTCCGGACAGATAGCTTTCCTTTTTCTATCTTTAGGTGTAGTTAGCTTCTCAGGCTGTGACGAGGCGTCTAGGACCAACGTAGGAACGCTCCACGGCTGCCTTTAGTTGTGGTGGTTAGTCAGGGTACTGCAATCCCATAGATTCCAACCTCTCTGGTGTATTGCTTTTTTTGCCTGCTCTCCTCAGCTACCAAATCATAACACTTATGTAATTGAATTGGTCAAAAACTAATGTCCATTCTCGAGTTTTTCTCCTCACTGCCAGATTTGATGATCCTGTCCAAGAGCCCCAGATGACATCAACCTCTGTGTAACTAGAGGGAAAGCCTGTTTGAATCCACGTATCGCATTGCAAGGAAGCTCCCGTACCAGGAGAGACACCTAAGCCATGAAGGATGTCGTGGATGCTCTGACTGACCAGACAGATGACCAGATGACCTACCTGATGAGTTCAAGGCCAGAGACCAAGTTAAAGCAGGATTTGAGTCACTATAAACAAAAATGTTGATTGGATAAATTACATCTATTATAACCAGCAGAGATTTGTTAACTTCACCATAGATGCTGTAAAAGGTTTGGCAGCACAGTTAGGCCCCACTTCCATTATGGCATTCCAGAATAGAATGGCTTTGGATATGATTCTAGCTGAGAAAGGAGGTGTTTACAAAATGATCAAAGACACCTGTTGCACCTACATCCCAGACAACACTGGCCCAAATGGTAAAGTCACAATGGCAATACAGAAACTTAATGAGTTATCAGAGGAACTGAAACAGAACTCAGGTGTCACTGACCCATGGGATCGATACTTTGGGTGGATGAGTGGGTGGCAGAAAATGTTGGCACAGGTTGGGACAGCCATTATGGGGGTTCTCATTTTTGCATTAATTACTGGTTGCTGTGTAATTCCTTGTATCCGCAGGAAAATGGAAAAAAGCTGTTCAGGAGACAACCAATTTGATGCCACTCACCATCTTGGACCTCGCACCAGTCTGGATAGAACTGCCTGGCTTGACCAGATCTCCGAACTACCTCCAGACTGAGAATACACATCCTTGATGAATCATCCTATCAAATAAGGAGACTATGATTGCAAACACATAAACCCCCGACAGGGACAGTCCTCCTGACCACCCATTTGCGAAAAGTCTGTATTCGGTGGGGGAGGCATGTACTAGGGGTGTCTCAACTCACCGGCAGCATAAAAGAGTTGCAGCGCTTTGGGCCAGGAGCAGGTTTTTAGGGCAAGTGGTATCTAAGGGGGGACTGTCATGGAAATATATATGTATTCCATATATTCAAAGTATATTCACATATATGTATTCACAGTTCACAGTTAGATAGATTTCACTTGCTAAAAAACCTTGTGCTCACATATTTCTAGGCCAGATATAATCAGTCGTTTTAAAGAAATCTGGCCTTCATAAGACCTTCGTAAAGGAACAAATGCATGAAGTACAAAATGTCCTATTAGATATCTGTTGTTTACATTATAGTTATGCAAGGCAACTAGGTCACAAGAATATAAACAATAATTCTGCAACTTCAGCTCTTTTAATCATGATTATCATAATTATCATATTTACACTAGAACAGCCAATAATCTAGCAGCTTTTAATTGTATGTTAATTGACTAACCAGCCCCTTTTTGTAAACGTATAAAAACTTGAAACAATAATAAATGTATGTCTTTGACGAACTGTTATACTGACACTTTCGTGTGGACAGTCCTCATTTCGTTCTGAGCGCTCAAAAAGACATTATATAGAGATTTGGACATGGCAAGCAGCAAACACAGGATATTTTTATCCTAATTAAATTTCCATATCAATATCGGTCGCAACAGGTAAGCGTTCACGGGTCCATGTGGAGGTAGACCGTGACGGCTCCTGCAGCGATGATTCTGAGGAACTGGAGTAGGAGGAGTCAATGTGTACAGACTTGATTCCTGCAATCCTTGGATTTGGCAGAACACGTACAGCGCCACTCGCAAGATCAGTACCCGGCTCCACAACATTTACCCAATGGGCAGTGAGGGAAAGGTATCGTCCCTGGCCATGGGTACTGGTCCACGCATCGGTGGTCAGGTGTAACTTGCTACTGACGGCGTTTATTAGCGCATGTTTAATTTTTCCCTCAACATGCTTTTGCAGACCAGGGACGGCTTGCCTGCTGAAATGAAATCAGCTTGGCACATTGTATTGTGGGACTGCCAATGATATTAAGTTACGGAAACTGTCAGTCTCCACCAGCCTGAATGACAGCATTTCAAGGGACAGGAGTTTTGCAATGCCAGCATTCAGAGCCTGTGCTCGTGAATGGTTTGCCGAGTATGTACTTTAGTCTGCTCCACATATTACAAATCCCATATTTCAAATTACAGATTTGTAATTACACTACTGTGAATAAGACTAGAATTTGACTGGAATTTGGCTGCAAGGTAACAGATTATAAAACCACTATGTTTCATTTTCTTATCACTTTCACCCCCATCCTCCTTTCTTTCTTCCTATCCCCTGTAATCCCCCCACCTAGTAAGGAATTAGTCATTTCCCCCTCCATTCTACCCAGCCATCTCACCTTTCCCTCAGAACTGTTCCTCCACATACAATCCTTTTTACCAAGACACACACGGCCACACCATGGCTTATCCAGCTCCCACCTTCTAACGCTCTGTCTGCTACTCCTCATCGCTGGCGATGTATCCCCAAATCCTGGCCCTCCTCAACACATCCCCACACTCATTTCTAACACCCTGCCACGATCTTCCACACGTTTTTGCAACCCTGTCAACCTCATACCTATCCATCCACCCCCCTCCCCAGTCCCCCTACCCGGAGCACTATGGAACGCACGCTCCGTCTGCAATAAACTGTCATTTATCCACGACCTCTTTATCACCAACAAACTCTCCTTCCTTGGCATCACTGAAACCTGGCTCACTCCCTCTGACTCAGCCTCTCCAGCTGCGCTTTCCTATGGCGGATTTCATCTTTCTCACACCCCTCGCCCCAGCAACAGACGTGGTGGAGGAGTTGGCTTACTCCTGTATGATACCTGCTCCTTTACTCCTATTCAAATTCCACCCTCCGCTGCTATTCCCTCGTTCGAAGTGCACTCCGTCCGCATCTATTCCCCCTCCAACCTCCAGCTGGCTGTCATCTACCGCCCCCCGGAACTTGCCATCTCCACCTTTCTCAACCACTTCACCACCTGGCTACTCCATTTCCTCTCTGCTGACATCCCCACCATCATCATGGGCGATTTCAACATCCCCATTTACACTTCCACCCCGGCGGCCTCTAAACTTATTTCCCTCACGGCTTCCCTCGGCCTCAATCAATGCTCCTCTGCGGCCACTCACAAAGGCGGTCACACGCTGGACCTTATCTTCACCCGCCTCTGTTCCCTCACCAATCTCACTAACTCCCCACTCCCCCTGTCTGACCACAAACTACTGACATTCTCTTCCCGCTCCTCTGTTAGTACGCATCCCCCACTCCACAAACTCACCCACCCTCGCAGAAATTTCAAACACCTCAATTTACAATCGCTGTCTGAGTCTCTCCTCCCTCTCACAGACATAGCCTCACTTAATGACACAGATGCTGCTGCCACATTTTATAACACCACAATAAAAACCACACTTGATTCGGCCGCCCCCCTGACGCAGAGCAAAACACGTACAATCAACAGGCAGCCCTGGCTGACCGGCCTGACCAAAGAACTGAGACGGGCTTCCAGGGTTACCGAGCGGAGATGAAAGAGAACCCATTCTACTGAGCACCTCAACGCATACAAGCAGTCCCTCGCCAGCTTCAAGTCCACGCTCTCTGCCGCAAAACAAACTTACTTCTCATCTCTCATATCCTCCCTGTCTCACAACCCTAAACAGCTCTTCAACACTTTCAATACTCTACTCCGTCCCCCAGCACCTCGTCCCTCTCCTCTCATTTCTGCCGAAGACTTTGCCTCCTTCTTTAAGCAAAAGATTGATACTATCATAGAAGGCTTTGGCCCGCAGCCCCCAATGCCCCTCTTAGCCACTCAGCCCTGTTCTTCCAAAACCAGCTTCACCACCATGACAGAAGATCAGCTCTCCACTCTCCTGTCAAGATCACACCTCACCACTTGCGCACTTGACCCACTCCCGTCCCACCTCATCCCTAACTTTGCCACAGTCTTCATCCCTACTCTCACACACCTCTTCAACCTTTCACTTACAAATGGTGTCTTTCCTTCATCCTTCAAACATGCTTCAATCACACCCATCCTCAAAAAGCCCTCCCTCGACCCATCCTCTGCGTCTACCTATCGCCCGATATCTCTTCTCCCCTACGCCTCAAAACTACTGGAACAGCATGTATATCTTGAACTGTCCTCCCACCTTTCCTCCTGTTCCCTCTTTGACCGGTTACAATCCGACTTTCGACCGCATCACTCAACTGAAACTGCCCTAACTAAAGTCACTAACGACTTGCTAACCGCCAAGAGCAAGCGACACTACTCTGCCCTCCTTCTCCTGGACCTGTCTTCTGCCTTCTACACTGTGGACCATTCCCTGCTGCTACAGATTTTCTCATCTCTTGGCATCACAGACCTGGCCCTATCCTGGATCTCATCATACCTAACAGACCGAACATTTAGTGTCTCCCTTTCACACACCACCTCGCCCCCTGTCTGTCGGTGTTCCTCTAGGCTCAGTCCTAGGACCCATACTCTTCTCCATCTACACCTTCGGCCTGGACAGCTCATAGAATCCCACGGCTTGCAGTATCACCTCTACGCCGATGACACGCAGATCTACCTATCTGGACCTGACCTCACCTCCCTACTGACCAAAATCCCACAGTGTCTGTCTGCTATCTCAGCCTTCTTTTCTGCTCGCTTTCTCAAACTGAACATGGACAAAACAGAATTCATCATCTTTCCCCCATCTCACTCTACCCCCCCACCAGACCTATCCATCAATGTCAATGGCTGCTCGCTTTCCCCAGTCCCACATGCTCAGTGCCTTGGGGTGATCATCGACTCTGCCCTCTCTTTCAAACCACATCTCCAAGCCCTCGCCACCTCCTGCCGCCTCAAACTCAAAAATATTTCCCGGATCCGCTCATTCCTCAACCATGAAACCACAAAAACACTAGTGCACGCCCTTATCATCTCCCGCCTCGACTACTGCAACCTCCTACTGTCTGGCCTCCCCTCTAGCACTCTGGCACTACTCCAGTCCATCCTACACTCTGCTGCACGACTAATCCACCTGTCTCCCCGCTATTCCCAGCCTCCCCCCTATGCCAGGCCCTTCACTGGCTCCCTATTGCCCAGAGGCTCCAGTTCAAAACCTTAACCATGACATACAAAGCCATCCACAACCTTTCTCCTCCATACATCTGTGACATGGTCTCCCGCTACCTACCTATACGCAACCTTCGATCCTCTCAAGATCTCCTTCTCGACTCCCCCCTCATCTCTTCTTCCCACAAACGCATACAAGACTTCTCCCGGGCTTCCCCCATACTCTGGAACTCCCTGCCGCAAAACATCAGACTTTCACCAACAACGGAGACCTTCAAGAAAAACCTGAAGACCCACCTGTTCCGACAAGCCTACAACCTGCAATGATCCTCAGTGTACTGAACCATCGTACGACCAGCTCTACCCTTTCCTAGTGTATTCTCACCCATCCCTGCAGTCTGTGAGCCCTCGCCGGCAGGGTCCTCTCTCCTTCTGTACTTGTGTGTCCCTTGTCCAGCACATGTTTATAGTACCTGTCTATATTTTTCCCCTTTTCATATGTAAAGCGCCATGGAATAAATTGCGCTATATAAATGTATAATAATAATTATAATAATAAAGTTTGGCCGTCTTTTATCCCATGCCTGTGCTACCGATGGCTGTTTTGTGGCCTGGGAGTGTGAGGATGACAGGGAACTTGCTGCTGTGGGTGGAATAACACTTTGTCTCTGGACAACAGTGACCGAGGTTCTTCCATGGCGATCCTGTGAGGAAGCCGAACCAGCTGAGTGTGAGCTGGAGGAAGAGGCTCCAACACGACCTGAAGATGTAGGTGCTGCTGTAGGTTGGCCTACATCTCCAGTGTGTCTTTGTAACTCAACTACGTGCTTTGTCCGCACATGTTTCCACATATTAGTGGTATTGAGGTTACTGACACTTTTACCTCTTTTTACTTTTTGATTATACAGCTTGCATTTGACATAGCAAATATCATCTGCAAGTGTGTCAAAAAAGGACCACGCAGTGCAAGTCCTGGGAGCGCCCGTTTTACTTTTGGAAGAGAACTGCTCGAACAGGTGCCAAACTGGAGGCTACAGGCAACCGAGTCTGCAGACTAACTCTCCCTCCTGTTTGTACCATTGGGGCAATCTCTTCCTCAGAGCTGCTCCCACCACCTTCCAGTTCCTCACGCCATGTTGGGTCTTGGACCTCATCATCTCCACTACCCTTTTCCAACACCTGCTGCTGTTGGGTGGTCTGGCCAGCACCATGCTCAACAGAAACTGGCACCTAAGTCTCATCATCATCAGATGCGTTCTGCGGTGTGCTGACCATCGGCACTGGCTCACCCGCCTCTTCAGATTCAGAGAGACACAGCTGTTGCACATCACTGCATACTCCCTCTTCTTCACATTCCAGAATGCTGCTTGGCTGGGCCCCTGTTTGCAAGCCAACAGATTCTGAGAACAGAAGCAGAGACTCAGCTGGCTCTTGTACAGAACTCTCTGACTGCCTGGGCAATTTGGCTGGCGTGAAGAGACAGATGGTTGCTCAACAGTGCTGCGGTCCTGAGAGAGGTGGAAGCAATTGAAGTCGATGCATTGGCTGCCATCCAACCACAACGGCTTCAATTTGTTCTTCCCGCAGCAGGGGGGTACGCTGACCTCCTACAAAAGTGCGCATAAAGGAACGCTCACGGGGAAAACTGGTGGATGCTGTGTCACTGGGGGCGGCAGCAGCCACAGAATCCCCACGTCCTCTCCCTGCTGAAACTCCACGGCCACGACCACGTGCCTTACTCCCTGCCTTCTTCATCTTGGTACATTGATAAAGAAAGTCAGAAAAGTTATAAGGCCTAAGTGTGGTTATTCCGCAGAGACTACAGTGAACACTGCACACAACTGTTCACTAGGTGTGAAAGGCACCTTTGTGTACTTCTATAGTGTTTGCAACCAATGTATTGGATACGGATGGAAGCGCGTCACACTAATAGATTTGAGTTATTTGAAATAGAATGGAGCAGCACCAATTAGAGAAAAATGTCAAGGATGAGGCAGTGACACACGCTCAGCAGACTACAAACAGCAGTGGTTGAAGAACTAACTGGAGCGTGATCTGCACTACAAAAATGAAAACCTCAGACTACAGTTAACACTGCACACAACTGTTCACTACCCAACGCGTCACAGTAGGAAGGCAGTCTGTGCGTCCAAACAAAGGCGCAAGCATACATGCACGTACCCTGTTTATAAAGCTATATAAAAAAATTTATGTAGTAGAGACGCACACTTTATTGAGGTACAGTATTACATCGCCATTCACCATCTGTGGCTATGCAGTCTCATCTATATATACCTTATCTATCCGTTGTCATGCTTCAAAGTCGACAGTCAGGCATAAATAGCAATTTTCACTATGCACAATGCACTTTTTAAAGGTTATGTTTGTTAATAAAAATGATTATTGGCACATATTATGAGTATTACATGATGGAAATTGTATAATTTTTAGAAACTGTTTAGTGACATTATTCAGCAAATGTAACATTTTATGAATGTCACAGATAACTTGTAATGCTGATGATGTTTTGAAGTCAGACATTCATTGTCTATACAATAAAAATGGTGTACATACTGTTACTTATCCATCATTAATGGATTCTGATATGTACTTGTATGCTTTTATTTACAACCGTATAGCAGATTCCATAACCAATTTATTTTGTGGTTTGCATTGCTGTTAAACATGTTAATGTATGCGTTTATGTTTGTCAATTCTTTATTTATCTAGATTTTTTTTAACTGAAATCATCATTTATGGTAGTAAAGGTTATCTTTCTCTTGTTTGGAGTATAGACATTTTTAATTGACACGTAACAAGGAAAATACTTGATCTAGTATTTAAACATCCTCCTTGACCCTGGGCTCCAACACCGCCAGTTGTTGCTCGGAAGTGCTGTTAGCACAGTCAACACTTGCTCCTGTGTTACTGGGGTTCAGTAATGTCAGCTGTTCCCCTGCTGTGTGTACGCAAAAAGTCCTGCTGCCTCCACCCTGTTCTCTTCTCATCCCTGGGCTCCAACACCGCCAGTTGTTGCTCGTAAGTGCTGTTAGCACAGTCAACACTTACTCCTGTGTTACTGGGGTTCAGTAAGTCATGTCAGACTGTTCCCCATCCTGTAGTGTACGTGCCATAACAGTCCCTAGATGCCTCCACGCACTGTTCCTTCTTCTCATTCCTGGGCTCCAACACCGCCAGTTGTTGCTCGGAAGTACTTGGCACGGGTACTGACTCCTGCCCAGCCTGGTTACATCACGACAGCTGTTTCCTGGCAGTGTCAACGTCAATTAGCCTCCAATAAGTTGTCCTGTCGTGTTGCATTCGGGTTAGCCGACTCTATGGTGCCTGCAGTTTAGGTGATTCCTATGTGTGCTGTGGGATATGTAAATAAAGGCTGTTTCAGTTGTGACAATAGGACAACACCCACTGTAGGACTGTGTGATTCGGTAACTGCGGACGGCTTGCGGCCTGTCAACGTACATTTTCATGGGTGCCTTATGGTACCCGTCCGGGTTCCAGTACCGTCAGCTGGTTCTCCGCAGTGCCTTTGGCCTAGGTGCCTCCATCTCGGTATCCGAGTTCCAGCAACGTCTGCTGGTCCTTGGTAGTGCTTTGGAGCACAGGTACCTCCTGCTTAGTAACCGTGTCCCAGTAACGTCAGCTGGTCCTCGGTTGTGCCATTGGCTCTTTTCCTTCTGCTGCCCCTCCGGGTTCCAGCACAGTCAGCTGGTCCTCATTACTTCCATTGGCTCTTGTACCTTCTGCTACCCGTCCGGATTCCAGTACCGTCAGCTGGTTCTCCGCAGTGCCTTTGGCCTAGGTGCCTCCATCTCAGTATCCGAGTTCCAGCAATGTCTGCTGGTCCTTGGTAGTGCTTTGGAGCACAGGTACCTCCTGCTTAGTAACCGTGTCCCAGTAACATCAGCTGGTCCTCGGTTGTGCCATTGGCTCTTTTCCTTCTGCTGCCTCTCCGGGTTCCAGCACAGTCAGCTGGTCCTCGTTACTTCCATTGTCTCTTGTACCATCTGATACCCGTCCGGGTTCCAGTAACGTCAGCTGGTTCTCGGAAGTTAGTCAGCCTTCTTGTACCTTCAGCTACATTTACAAATTGAAGATTTTTTAAATGTTTTTTTTGGGTAATCACTCTGGATCTCCAACAATGAAGACGACGACGACCCTGATGACCACCCCGAAGAAGATGACGACCACAAGGACGACGATCATCAAGCCAACCAGCCTGAACACCATCACAAAGAATAAATAAAAGATTACCCAGAAGAACATCACCAACAGGACAAAGAAAGTTAAGACAAACTACAAGATACAGAAAAAAAGACAGAAGAACAATAAGCAGAAGATCAAAAAGCAGAAGAACATGAAGTATAAGACCAAAATGAAGAGCAAAATATATGCTCTAAATTATAAGCAGAAGAAGACTAAGCAGTGTATGGGGGTGAGTCCGTTCCTCCTCATGGTGCCCCTGGAAAATGCCTGCTGCTGCTGCAGGCTAAACTGAACACGGACAAATACTGTTGTAATTTAAATCTTTTGTGACAGCAATAACGGAAGGATGAAAAATTCATACTTTTACAGATTACAAGTACAGGAATCTCTGTCACAAATAAGAATATGATGAAGAAGATGAAGAAGTAGAATATGAAGAAGAATAATAGTTTAATAAGAACAATATGAGTAATGTTAACAAAAAAATGAATAGCAAGAAGTTTAAGAAGAAGATAAAGAAGGTGAAGATGAAGAATAATTTGATGAAAAAGATGATGCTGCTGAAGATTATGAAGGAGAAAGTGTGGCAAAAGTTAAAAAGGTGAAGAGCATGGAAGTTGTGAAACATACATATTTGCCAAAATATAAAAAAGGTTACCAACATTGTCAATTTCTTCGTCAATCCGAACATCTTTAAAAAAAAAAAATTAATGCTATTCCAGTTGATTGGGTTAAACATCTATGCCTTTAATGTCTCCTCAACCTCCCCCAATACATTCTACATTACTCTTTGTTGTTTTCCTTCATGTACAATTAACCAACAAGGCAAGAATGGGTTTTTTTTAATTCCGATATTTTGTTCCCATAGACTTACATTGGATTTCCGGTATCGGTATCGGGTATCGCCGATACTTTTTGGGTATCGGCGATACCCATTCCGATCCGATACTTTTTGATATCGGAAAGTATCGCTCAGCTCATGAGAGCCTAAACAGTGGAAACCCCTCAATTCTAACTCCAACCCTAACCCCAACATACTCCTAACCCTAACCACAGCCCTAACCCTAATCCCAAACCTAACCATAACTCTAGCCACAACCCTAACCCTAATTCCAACCCCAACCCTAATTCTAACCCTAACCCTAATTCTAACCCTAATTCCAACCCTAATTCTAGCCCTAACTCTAATTTCAACCCTAAACCTAATTCTAACCCTAACCCTAGTGGAAAAATAAAATTAAATATATTTTCTTTATTTTATTATTTTTCCCAAACTAAGGGGTGATAAAGGGGTATTCATTTACTTTTTTTTATTTTGATCACTGTGATAGGGTGTATCACAGTGATCAAAATGTACCTGGAATGAATGAATGAGTCTGCCGGCCAGCACATTCGGCAGGCGCACTGCGTATGTGCCCACCATTTTGTAAGATGACGCTGCCAATGGGAGAAGACTGAGGGACACCGGGACTCGGGAGGTACGGGGGTAGGTGGTGGGATCGGACCGCAGGGGGAGCAAATGAAAGGACAGAGGGGAGGAAAGACTGATGGCCGTCAGTTGGTGGGGGGCAGATCATGGTCTCCAGCCATGGCCGATGATATTGCAGCATAGGCTATGGCTGGATTGTAATATTTCACCAAGTTTCATTGGTGAATTATTACAATTGCTCTGATTGGCTGTTTCATTTTCAAAAGCCAATCATAGCGATCGTAGCCACGGGGGCAAAGCCACCCCCTCTGGGGTGAAGTACAAGTCCTCCTGTACCTCCATATCTGGTGACCTTTCAGTGACCCCGGTCACCCAACCGCAGGAATGCTATCTCCCCATGATGCCACATAGGCGTCACAGGTCGGATTGGCACACAGCTTTCATGTCTTTCAGGTGTCACAGGTCGGGAAGGGGTTAAATTTTAACTGTTATAACTTCCTAACAGAAAATTTAGGTTCCAAAATTGTGATGATTTAAATTAAACATGTGGGAAATGTTACTTATTAAGTATTTTATGTGACATATTTCTGTGATTTAAGGGCATAAAAATTTTCAAAATTTTCACCAAATTTCCATTTTTTCACAAATAAGTGCAAAACATATCAAATAAATTTTACCACTATCATGAAGTACAATATGTTATGAGAAAACAGTGTCAGAATCACCGGGATTCATGGAAGCGTTCCAGAGTTATTACCTCATAAAGGGACAGTGGTCAGAATTGTAAAAATTGGCCTGGTCATTAACATGCAAACTACCCTTGGGGTAAATGGGTTAATTAACAGAGCTCTATGCATTTCTAGTTCTAAAGAGTTTAGACATACTGATGAGTGAGCGTGCTCATCACTGCTCGTAAGTTGCTCGATCATCATTGTGTTCGTGATGCTTGTTACTTGGCGAGTATTTTTTTAATGCTTGAGCAGGAGCTCGAATCCCCGCCCTGCATGTTTGGCACTTTTTAGACAGTGAATGAGCATGTGGGGATTGCCTGGCAGTCACTTTAATGCGGTAGCCATCTTGGTTGTGGCATTACTGTAATTGGCTAGGTCTATATAGACATGTGATGCAATGCTCGTCACACTGTACCCAGGGCCGGATTAACGTAGGGGCTGATGGAGCTGCAGCTCCAGGCCCCTTGTTAGAGATAGGCCCATCCGCGGCTGCTCTCTGCTCTCCTCCCTTCCCTGTGCTGCTGACGTCAGCCTGGTGGTGGAGGGGGAGGCGAGGAGCCAGGAGAGACTGTGTGCTGGAGGGGGAGAGAGGAAAGCTGCTGCTGAAAGTACTGTAGGAGAGGAGTCGGCAGCAGCACAGTGTTATCTCATTCACCCAATACAGAAGCAGGATGTAAATGAAGGCAGAACATGTGACCACAGAGCAGCCAGTCACAGCTCACCTTTCACTTGTCCTCATACATGCACTGTCTTCTTACATCTTTGCCTATTGGCATCCTGCCCTGTGTTCAGTGTGTTGTAGTGACGGTACCTGTCTGGAGGAGAGAGGTAGAGACAGGCAGGCAGAGGTGTGTGTGCTGTTACAAGAATCCCAGCCATATTACAGTGAAAGCAGATGGAGAATCCTGAAGTCTCTGCACAGGTTTGTGTTGTAAAGTGTGTGGCTTCTGACAAATTCCATCAGTAGCATTGAATGGCCCATAGTAATATAGGGCAGCATTGAGAGGCCCTCTCAATGCTGCGCTATATATACTATGGGCCATTCAATGCTGCGCTATATACTAGAATGGGCCTCTCAATGCTGCGCTATATATACTATGGGCCATTCAATGCTGCGCTATATACTAGAATGGGCCTCTCAATGCTGCATTATATATACTATGGGCCATTCAATGCTGCGCTATATACTAGAATGGGCCTCTCAATGCTGCCCTATATATACTATGGGCCATGCAATGCTGCGCTATATACTAGAATGGGCCTCTCAATGCTGCCTATAATACTATGGCCTCTCAATGCTGCCTATATATACTATGGGCCATGCAATGCTGCGCTATATGGTCTCTCAATGATGCATATATATACTATGGGCCATTCAATGCTGCGCTATATATACATGGGCCATTCAATGCTGCGCTATATACTAGAATAGGCCTCCAATGCTGCCTATATATACTATGGGCCATGCAATGCTGCGCTATATATACTATGGGCCATGCAATGCTGCGCTATATATACTATGGGCCATGCAATGCTGCGCTATATACTAAATGGGCCTCTCAATGCTGCCCTATATATACTATGGGCCATGCAATGCTGCGCTATATGGGTCTCTCAATGCTGCATTATATATACTATGGGCCATTCAATGCTGCGCTATATATACTATGGGCCATTCAATGCTGCGCTATATACTAGAATAGGCCTCTCAATGCTGCCCTATATATACTATGGGCCATGCAATGCTGCGCTATATATACTATGGGCCATGCAATGCTGCGCTATATGGGTCTCTCAATGCTGCATTATATATACTATGGGCCATTCAATGCTGCGCTATATATACTATGGGCCATTCAATGCTGCGCTATATGGGCCTCTCAATGTTGCATTATATATACTATGGGCCATTCAATGCTGCGCTATATATACTATGGGCCATTCAATGCTGCGCTATATACTAGAATAGGCCTCTCAATGCTGCCCTATATATACTATGGGCCATGCAATGCTGCGCTATATATACTATGGGCCATGCAATGCTGCGCTATATGGGTCTCTCAATGCTGCATTATATATACTATGGGCCATTCAATGCTGCGCTATATATACTATGGGCCATTCAATGCTGCGCTATATGGGCCTCTCAATGTTGCATTATATATACTATGGGCCATTCAATGCTGCGCTATATATACTATGGGCCATGCAATGCTGTGCTATATATACTATGGGCCATTCAATGCTGCGCTATATATACTATGGGCCATTCAATGCTGCGCTATATACTAGAATAGGCCTCTCAATGCTGCCCTATATATACTATGGGCCATTCAATGCTGCGCTATATACTAGAATAGGCCTCTCAATGCTGCCCTATATATACTATGGGCCATGCAATGCTGCGCTATATGGGCCTCTCTGTTATGTTTCGGTAGCTGAGGAGTGCAGGTAAAAAAGGCAATACACCAGAGCAGTTGGAATCTATGAGATTGCAGTACCCTGACTAACCACCAACACTAGAGGCAGCCGTGGAGCGTTCCTACATTGGTCCTAGACGCCTCGTCACAGCCTGAGAAACTAACTACACCTAAAGATAGAAATAGGAAAGCTATCTGCCCCGGAGCAGAACCCCAAAGATAACAGAAAGCCCCCAAACATGTAATGGCGGTTAGACAAGAGGAAATACTGACACAGAAAGAAAATAGTATGAGCAAACGCTGGGGCCCAAACTATCTAAATAGAAAAGGATAGAAAGGGTACTTACTGCAATCCCAGAAAACCCTGAAAAGCACCAACTCTACTAATTTCAAAATCACCTGAGATCACACGACCTCTACCACCTAAATTAGTTCTCTGGTGTAACAAAATCAAAACAGCAGCCACTGAAAAAACTGGAAAAAGCAAAAGAACAAAACTCAGTGGCTGAACTAAACTGAGAGGGCAGAAGCCCCCGGAGGGGACCCTGAAGGCCCCCAAAGAAGTGCAGGACAAAATGCAAAAACACAGCAAAAACACAAAAGAAGCAAAAGTCTTATCTGTAAGCAGGAGATGCAGACACGACACAGCAGGCTACAAGGGAAACTGGAATGAAGGATTCAGACCAGAACAATTGATCACCGGCAACCCTGATGGGAAAATGACTCCCTCATATAAGACCAGTCAGTAACACCTGATTCCCAGTCCTCACAATCCTCACTAGCACCGCTTGTAACCACCAGAGGGAGCCTCTGCTCAGAACTCATCTCAAACCCATTCACAACACCTCTCAATGCTGCATTATATATACTATGGGCCATTCAATGCTGCGCTATATATACTATGGGCCATGCAATGCTGCGCTATATGGGTCTCTCAATGCTGCATTATATATACTATGGGCCATTCAATGCTGCGCTATATATACTATGGGCCATTCAATGCTGCGCTATATGGGCCTCTCAATGTTGCATTATATATACTATGGGCCATTCAATGCTGCGCTATATATACTATGGGCCATTCAATGCTGCATTATATATACTATGGGCCATTCAATGCTGCGCTATATGGGTCTCTCAATGCTGCATTATATATACTATGGGCCATTCAATGCTGCGCTATATATACTATGGGCCATTCAATGCTGCATTATATATACTATGGGCCATTCAATGCTGCGCTATATGGGTCTCTCAATGCTGCATTATATATACTATGGACCATTCAATGCTGCGCTATATATACTATGGGCCATGCAATGCTGTGCTATATATACTATGGGCCATGCAATGCTGCACTATATGGGCCTCTCAATGCTGCATTATATATACTATGGACCATTCAATGCTGCGCAACTATGGGCCATTCAATGCTGCGCTATATATACTATGGGCCATGCAATGCTGCGCTATATGGGCCTCTCAATGCTGCATTATATATACTATGGGCCATTCAATGCTGCGCAACTATGGGCCATTCAATGCTGCGCTATATATACTATGGGCCATTCAATGCTGCGCTATATATACTATGGGCCATTCAATGCTGCGCTATATGGGCCTCTCAATGCTGCATTATATATATTATGGGCCATTCAATGCTGCGCAACTATGGGCCATTCAATGCTGCGCTATATATACTATGGGCCATGCAATGCTGCGCTATATATGCTATGGGCCATGCAATGCTGCGCTATATGGGCCTCTCAATGCTGCATTATATATACTATGGGCCATTCTATGCTGCGCAACTATGGGCCATTCAATGCTGCGCTATATACTAGAATGGGCCTCTCAATGTTGCCCTATATTACTATGGGACATTCAATGCTGCACCAATACTAGAATGGGCCAGGAGCGTTTAAATGCCCTCTCTCTGTTATGTATTGAAAATAGATTGCTGAATGAGCTTAATCTTGATTCTACAATTGAGGAATTTGCAAGCATAACATAACAGACTTTCTATATCCACTGTATTTATATTAGGCATGTATCATATATTTACTTTGTTTATATCTTTTACGTTACATTTTGGCCTTTGTGAATTGCCGTGTTTGGCCCCACCCCTTGCCCCGCCCCTTGCCCGCCCCTTCAGCTCCAGGCCCATCATGTTCTTAATCCGACCCTGACTGTACCCTGGACACAGGCAGCGTAGGGAGAGGTGCTGATGAGAGAGGGACAGAATTGTAACTTTGTATTAGCTAGAGATTCAACATTTATATTTCTGTAAAGTACAACAGCAGCCCTTCTTAGTACTAATTATAATCAATTTTAATACTGCTCTTAGCAGCACTTAGGGAGAGACTGTGCTGATGGGATTGTGTAGGACACGAAAGGGTGAATTGCAAATCCTTTATGCTGTAGCCTTCAACTGATACCAAAACCTCTTTTCAAGGCTAATAATATTATTTTTGTTCTTATTCCTGCAAAATTTTATACATCATTTTTACTGCGCCAGTTGTAGGTCAAAAGCATACAACCAGACTTGGTTGGATCTCAATAGCATTGCTATATTGATACTGCAGTCTCATACGTCAATTATAATTGTGCAAATCTGCAATACTGCAATTTTTTTAAGCAGTGAAATATTATACGGCATTAATCACCGAACTTGCAATATTCGCCAATTTATTTGTCAAATATTCGCCAAACATAACCGAACACCATTCAAGTCAATGGGAGGCAACAACAAACACATGCACAACACCTTCAAACAGCCCAAAAAGCTGTCAAAACACATCAAATGAGGGACAGACACCAGGAAAGTGGCCTCAATTCACCCACAATACAAATTGTAGTATGGCATGGCAGCAATCAGTCATGCATGAGGTATTGGGGACTGGGCCAGCATTTACAGCTTTCAATTGAACGTCAAAGTAAGATGAGGTGGGTGAGGTATTAGTGTAGGCCTGCTGGGCAGGGAGCCCTGAGCAACAGATCAACCAGCTTTCATGCTCAGTCACACTCAGGTGGCACAAATATCAAGTTTCGTAGACTATTGTCAGAAAAATATAATGACAGTAACACGTGTAGTTGACTCCAAGGAAGTGGAAGCCTGACTGTCTCGGAGGCCTACTGATACAGGCAACACTCATAAAGGAAACCCAACCATGAGTCTACATATTTACATAAATTAGTGACAGACAACAACAAAGTGGCATCAATTGCAAAAGAGTAGAACTAGTATAGCGGGGACCTACACCTCTTCCACTACAGCTAAACCAGCAGATTGAGACATTAACGGGCAAGGTGGTGGAATCACTGCAGTATCCCTCGGAAAGCCTGGAGATGCATAACTAAGTGGCCTACCAAATCCCAAATCAGATAAGTAGCAACAGGCGAAGACTGCGACCCAAGGATGTGGCACCAGGTGCTACTACAGGGCGAACCTAAAGAAGGTGACAGCTGACCCCCTACAGCGGGTAGAATGCTACGGCCCGAAGGAGGGATGAAAAATGCAGGCAGACACTGTAAGGACACTAGGACTATGGGTGCAGATGGGACGGGATGTGGAACAGAAAAACACTGGGAGGTGTGGGCCGAACTGGGTGTTAGGCAGATGGGCACTGGCAGGTGCAATCTGGACCGGCTGATGGTCAGAAAAACACAAATATGAGCAGATGGGCACAGAGAGGTATGAGCAGATGGGTATAGGGTAGACAAGCAGACGGGAGGACCTGGGGAACCTGATAACTAGCAAGCATGCAAGGCAAACTAGCTCATATATTGAAGGAGAAGCCTTAAATAGAAGGTGTCACCCAGCTATAGACTGGGAATACCTTAGGATGACGTGAGTGGTCACTTTAAGAGGGAGAGAGCATGCGCACATCCTAAGTATAGTGCCTGGGTCTAAAACTTTATCTTGGGGGACACCAACTCATAGGGAGTGAGATGAAGAGGGGGTGTGTGAGTGGGAGACACTGAATGTCCTGTCTGTTAGGTACAAGGAGATCCAACACAGGGCCAAGTCTGCAATTTCAACAGATCAGAAAGTCTGTAGTAAGAGAGAATGGTCCACTGTGTCAAAGACAAATGCCAGGTCCAGAGAAGAGGGACAAACTCGAGTCTCTTTCATTTGGCGCTTAGTAGTTCATTGGTGACTTTAGTCAGGGCTATTTCAGTGGAATGGTGCGGTCTGAAGCCAGATTGTACGCGGTCAAAGAGGGAGCAAGAGGAGAGGTAGTAGAACAGTCCAAAATGGATGTGTTGTTCCAATAGTTTGGAGGCATAGGAAAGAAATGATCTGGGGTGATAGCTAGACAGAGGATGGGTCAAAGGTGGGCTTTTTGAGGATGAGTGTGATCGAGTTATGTTTAAATCAGTAGGTAAGACACCAATTGTTAGTGACAGGTTGAAGAGGTGGGTGTTGTGAATGGGTTTGAGATGAGTTCTGAGCAGAGGCTCCCTCTGGTGGTTACAAGCGGTACTAGTGAGGATTGTGAGGACTGGGAATCAGGTGTTACTGATTGGTCTTATATAAGGGAGTCATTTTCCCATCAGGGTTGCCGGTGATCAATTGTTCTGGTCTGAATCCTTCTTTCCAGTTTCCCTTGTAGCCTGCTGTGTCGTGTCTGCATCTCCTGCTATCAGATAAGACAATTTCTTATTTTGTGTTTTTGCTATATTTTTGCATTTTGTCCTGCACTTCTGTGGGGGCCTTCAGGGTCTCCTCCGGGGCTTTTGCCCTCTCAGTTTAGTCCAGCCACTGTGTTTTGTACTTTTGCTTTTTCCAGTTTTTTCAGTGGCTGCTGTTTTGTTTTTGTTACACCAGAGAACTAATTTAGGTGGTAGAGGTCGTGTGATCTCAGGTGATTTTGAAATTAGTAGAGTTGGTGTTTTTTCAGGGTTTTCTGAGATTGCAGTAAGTACCCTTCCTATCCTTTTCTATTTAGATAGTTTGGGCCCCAGCGTTTGCTCATACTATTTTCTTTCTGTGTCAGTATTTCCTCTTGTCTAACCGCCATTACATGTTTGGGGGCTTTCTATTATCTTTGGGGTTCTGCTCCGGGGCAGATAGCTTTCCTATTTCTATCTTTAGGTGTAGTTAGTTTCTCAGGCTGTGACGAGGCGTCTAGGACCAACGTAGGAACGCTCCACGGCTGCCTCTAGTTGCGGTGGTTAGTCAGGGTACTGCAATCTCATAGATTCCAACTGCTCTGGTGTATTTCCTTTTTACCTGCACTCCTCAGCTACCGTAACATAACAGGTGGGCTAGGCTTGAGATGAAGACTGTGGTAAGGTTTGGAATGAGGTGGGATATTATTGTGTCAGGTTCACAGGTGGTGAGGTAAAGTCTTCCGCTGAGATGAGAGGATAGGGAGGGGGAGCTAGCTGGTAGATGGAGGAGAGAATTGAAAGTACTAAATAGCTGTCTAGGGTTGTGAGACAGATATGATATGAGGGATGAGAAATCAGTTTTTTTTCTGCAGTGATCAATTGTGCAGCATTTTAACAACTTCTGTTACTGGATGCACTACTCCACTCCCTCTCTTTGCAGCCATACAGCGGTACACATTGTAGATGTGGGCCAGAAAGAATATGTGCTCCAGTAGATGGCAACCACTGCATCAAATGGCCTCTGCTCCTCTTCCTCCACCTTAACATTACACACACAGTACAGTCCTCAGTGATGGCACCCCAATTACCCTTGTCTTCCCCCACATCACAACTCTCCAACTGCCCAACGGACTGTTGGGAGCCACAATTGACTGAGTCTGCAGATCTGTTCACACATCGTATGCCATGGGCAAGGAAGTGTACTCCAAAGATTCACAGAGTCAAGAGGAGGAAATCATCTGCAACGATGGCCAAATTATTTCTCAGTTTTATCCAGGGCTGGATGAAGTTGGTCCCAGCATAATCCAAACCCTCACCAACAGACATTAACCATGTTGGGTGAAGGTGATGCATTCGTGACGAGATTCAGATACTTGTGGTGCCCGTGGACTTTACTGTGCTGTCAGGGCAGGAATATGAAGAGGGTGACTCTCAGGGTGAGGAGTGGGAGAACAGAGAGGATGAACGATGAGATAGTAGATCACACTTGGTGTCAACCCAGAGGCATGCAGCTTGGTAGCTCAGCAGATGAGGAGGAAGATGAGGAGGTTACGCAGACACAGAGTTATGCAACCACAACAACCAATGCATCCTAGGCCCAACTCTAGCAGTGGACAGCAGCTTGGGTCTTTTTTCAGATCAGCAAAAATATCTAAAAAAAAAAAAAAATCACATTATCTGTCAACTTTTTAAAAAATGACATAGTAGAGTTAAAAAAAGAAATAATTTGACTACTACATGCAGGAACTTACAAATGTGCAGTCAACATGCATTAATCTGGGAATGTCACTGTGTTTAAATGCAGTTTAGCGGGCCTTGGCAACCACCGTCCACCACATCAACCGCATCTTCTGATTCTTCCTCACCCTCACCATGGCAAGTGTTGTCACACAGGTCTCCAGCCGCAGAACCTCCACTTGTTTACCTCCTACAGTTGGGATGACTGAGAGCCTGTCAGCTGATTAGGAAGTGTACATATGTGCCTGCTGATTTTGATTGATATTACATACAAAGCACACCCCAACTTTCTCAAGCCACAGTAACATTTTCACCTGCACCTTTCTCACAGTCTATCAGCTTGTCGTGTTCACCCTACTCCACCCTGTGTCAGCACAGCAGCGAGCCCTCATTTGTGCAGTTGTGCTCACATAAAAGATTCTTTCCTCCTAAACATGGCAAGGCTAAGAACTTGAACTTCACCATATTCAATCTACTAATAATAATAATCTTTATTTATATATCACAAACATATTCCACATAGCTTTACAAGTCAGCAGTTCATAGAAAACAGTCAAAGTTACCAAGTTTAGGATAATCAAACAATTTAAGCAAAAATAATGATGACCCTACTCTTCAGATCTTACTATCTACAATGAGGTGAGGGTAACAAATTACAGGTCCTTATTTGCAATGATGGTCTAGCCATCTTGAGGAAATGGGGGGTAGATCTAAAGGCTGCATGAGGCTTTTGGGTACAGTTGAGTTTAATGGCGAATTATGTTCAGAAAAGTAGAGAATAGGATATATATATATATATAAAAAGGACTTTGATTAGGGAACGTGATAGGCCGCCCTAAACATATCTGTTTTTAGGGAGCACCTAAAAATGTCTAAGTTGTGGTTATACTCCTAATTTCATGGGGGACAAAGGCTAACAGGTGAGTTATCTATGAAGGAGATTGAGCTGACATGAGCAAAGACCAGATCAGGGGTGTTACCGTCTTTGTATGTCTCAGAGGTTGAAAGATGTGAGAGGCTACGAGACATGGCTAGAGATAAAAGCTGGGGTGCAATTGGGGAAGTAGAGTTGTTTGAAGTCTCCCAGGGTAAGGGTTGGCAATTCTGAGGACATGAAGTGTGGCAGCAATGTATAAACGTGGTAAAGGAAGTGGTTGAGTCTGGTGGACGGTATATGACTGCTACTCTAAAGAAGAGGGGATGGAACAAGAAAAATGGCGTCCAATCAGCATGTATTTATTTGTTTGGTTAAAATCAGGATTGTTGTTGGCTGTGAGTGGTGTAGCATTATCATGGAGTTAGGAGTGATCGTACGGTGGGATGTACACATATTCCATGTGTTCTAATCCAGAGGTGGATAAGCCGAACACACACTATTAATTTTCAGAAAACTAATTTATCACAATTCAGGTTTGGATTTGTTGCAGCTCTGGTTCCATTATTATTTAAATGCAGCTTTTTTTCTTTCAGGCTAGCAAGGGTTAATGTCAGTTTTCCTTGCTGGCAGCTGTGTCATTGCTGGTCAGCTGATGTGGGTGGTTACCACTCCCACCATCCTTTAAATAGTCATCTGATGCATCAGCTGACTGTTGGTGATAGAGTTATTCTATGTAGACCAGCCTTGCAGTTGCAGCTCTCTGGTGGCAGTGCTGAATCTGCTTCTTCTTTGGATTTCGGGGTCCTGTTTCCATATCCTCTGCTGTGTGGAGCTTGGCAGCGGAGTCTGGAGCTAAGTTTTCTGCATTTACCTTGTCTGTCTCATGCTTGTCACTATCCCCTGTGTTTGTACTATCTGCAGTGGTGAGGCTAGCGCCCTTGCCGTCCAGTGCACTAGCCAGAGCATTGTGAGGTGACAGTTAGGGATGAGGTACATGATGGCGGTGGTGGAAAGGAACCACTGAAGGCATTAGGGGAGTGCAGGGATAGGCTCAGGTTGGAGCTCAAAAGATGTCTCATCCCTCATTCCCTATTGTTAGGGCCTTCCTCTCCACTTTACCATCCCGTTGAATGTGTGTTATGCCCTCAGCTGGACCGACCCCTGTTGGGTAGTGACATAATTATTGTGAACAGCCTGCAGCTTCCTCGGATGATTGTCGCCCAATCATGTCATTGTCTGGATGAAAGAGGCCAGCTGAGTGCTATTCGCTACAAAGATCACAGTGCTTTTTTTCTCATAACTCATGGCCTGCGATATCTGTGATTATTGCATGGCCACTTCAATCTGTTGACCAAGGAAATGCAGACTTTCCGCCTTGTGGATACAGTTTCCAAAAGCTGACGGCTGTGCAGTTCCCCAATACCAGTTGCCCAGTCACCATTACTTCTCTAAGAAAGATGTGCCTGCGCAACAGCAGCAAGTCACAGACAACATCACTCTTTCCCTGAAAAATTCTATGTCTGCCGGGGTGCATTTCAACACTGGCACCACTAAACTACTTAAAAGCTATGACTGGAGAAAGAAAGAAATACATACCAAAACATGGAGAACTAAACTAATAGACAACAGAGGTTGGAGAACTAAACTACTAAACAGCTTAGGTTGGAGAACTAAACTAGTACACACGAGGGGATGGAGAACAAAAGCAGTAGAAACCAAGGTGTCACCAGTAGAGTTGAGCGATACTTTCCGATATCCTAAAGTATCGGAATCGTAATGGTATCGCCGATATCACTAAAATATCGGCGATACCCGATACCGATACCGGAAGTCCCATGTAAGTCTATGGGAACAAAATATTGAAATTAAAAAAAAACCCATTCTTGCCTTGTTGGTTAATTGTACATGAAGGAAAACAAAAGAGTAATGTAGAATGTATTGGGGGAGGTTGAGGAGACATTAAAGGCATAGATGTTTGACCCAATCCAATGGAATAGCATTATTATTTTTTTTTTAGGAAATACGTTCGGATTGACGAACAAATTGACAATGTTGTTAACCTTTTTTCTATTTTGTCAAATATGTCTGTTTCACAACTTCCATGGTCTTCACCTTTTAACTTTTCACACACTTTCCTTCATAAATTTTCAGCAGCATCATCTTTCTCATCAAATTATTCTTCATCTTCACCTTATTAATCTTCTAAAACTTCTTGCTATTCATCTTTTTGTTAACATTACTTATATTGTTCTTATTAAACAGTTATTATTCTTCATATTCTACTTCTTCATCTTCTTCCTATTCATCCTTTTCATCATATTCTTATTTGTGACAGACATTCCTGTACTTGTAATCTGTAAAACTCTGAATTTTTCATCCTTCCGTTCTTGCTGTCACGAAAGATTTTAATTACAACAGTATTTGTCCGCGTTCAGTTTAGCCTGCAGCAGCATCAGGCATTTTCCAGGGGCACCACGAGGAGGAAACGGACTCACCCCCATACACTGCTTAGTCTTCTTCTGCTTAGAATTTAGAGCATATATTTTGCTCTTCATTTTGGTCTTATACTTAATGTTCTTCTGCTTTTTGATCTTCTGCTTATTGTTCTTCTGTCTCTTGTTCTGTATCTTGTAGTTTGTCTTAACCTTCTTTGTCCTGTTGGTGATGTACAAAAGCCAATGGAAGTAACGAGGACCAGCTGACTGTGCTGGAACCCGGAGGGTCAGCAGAAGGAAAAGAGCCAATGGCACAACCGAGGACCAGCTGACGTTACTGGGACACGGTTACTAAGCAGGAGGTACCTGTGCTCCAAAGCACTACCAAGGACCAGCAGACGTTGCTGGAACTCGGATACCGACATGGAGGCACCTACGCCAAAGGCACTGCGGAGAACCAGCTGACGGTACTGGAACCCGGATGAGTAGCAGAAGTACAAGAGCCAATGAAAGTAACGAGGACCAGCTGACTGTGCTGGAACCCGGAGGGTCAGCAGAAGGAAAAAGCCAATGGCACAACCGAGGACCAGCTGACGTTACTGGGACACGGTTACTAAGCAGGAGGTACCTGTGCTCCAAAGCACTACCAAGGACCAGCAGACGTTGCTGGAACTCGGATACCGACATGGAGGCACCTAGGCCAAAGGCACTGCGGAGAACCAGCTGACGGTACTGGAACCCGGATGAGTAGCAGAAGGTACAAGAGCCAATGAAAGTAACGAGGACCAGTGACTGTGCTGGAACCCGGAGGGTCAGCAGAAGGAAAAAGAGCCAATGGCACAACCGAGGACCAGCTGACGTTACTGGGACACGGTTACTAAGCAGGAGGTACCTGTGCTCCAAAGCACTACCAAGGCCAGCAGACGTTGCTGGAACTCGGATACCGACATGGAGGCACCTACGCCAAAGGCATGCGGAGAACCAGCTACGGTACGGAAACCCGATGGTTTCAAAGGTTTCCCTGGAAAATTAAAGTTGAGGCAGCGGGGCGTTTGCGTTCACAAACAGAGGGGACAGCTGACATTACTGAACCCCAGAACAAGGAGCAAGTGGAAATGTGCTAACAGCACTTCCGAGAAACAATGGCGGTGTTTTTAACCAGGGATGAGAAGAGAACGGGGGGAGGCAGCAGGACTATTTTTCCGTTCACAACAGGGGAACACTGACAAAGAACCCCCTAACACAGGAGCAAGTGTTAACTGTGCTAAACACACTTCCGAGAAACAACTGGGGGGGTGTTTTTAACCCCGGGGATGAGAACAAACATGGTGGAGGCAGCAGGACTTTTTGCCGTTCACACAGAAAGGGGGAAAAGCGACATTACTGAACCCCAGTAAAACGGGGCAAGTTTAACTGTCTAACCACTTCCGGGGAAAACGGGGGGTGTTGAACCCGGGATGAAAGAACATGGTGGGGCAGCAGGACTTTTTTGCCTTCACCCCAGCAGGGGAAACAGCTGGGCATTACTGAACCCCAGTAAAAACGGGAGGGAAGTGTTAACTGTGCTAAAAGCCTTCCCAAAACAAATGGCGGTGTTGTAACCCCGGGATGAGAAGAGAAAAAGGGTGGAGGCAGCAGGACTATTTCCCCTTCACACGCAGGGGAACAGTGACATTAAATGAACCCCAGTAACACAGGGAGGGGAAGTGGTTAACTGTGCTAACAGCACTTCCGGAAAAAAACCGGCGTGTTGTAACCCAGGGATGAGAACAAACCTGGTGGAGGGGAAACAGGACTTTTTGCCGTTTTACCAGCAGGGGAAAGGGTGCATTACTGAAACCCCCCGTAACAAAAGGAAACAATGTAAAACTGGAAAAAGCACTTCCGAGAAAACTGGGGGTGTTGTAACCCAGGGATGAGAACAGAAAAATGGTGGAGGCGCAGGACTTTTTGCCGTTCACACAGCAGGGAAAAAGTGACATTACGAACCCCAGTAAAAGGGAGCAAGTGTTTAACTGTGCTAACAGCACTTCCGAGAAACAAAAAGGCGGTGTTGTAACCCAGGATGAAAGAGAACAGGTGGAGGGAGCAGGACTTTTTGCCCCTTCACACAAACCGGGGAAAAAGCTGACATTACTGAAAACCCCCGTAACAGGGGGCCAAAGTGTTAACTGGGGCTAACAGAACTTCCGAAAACAAAATGGCGGTGTTTTTAACCCGGGATGAGAACAGAACATAGTGGAGGCATCAGGGGGCTTTTGCCTTCCCCAAAAGCAGGGGAAAAAAGCTTACATTACTGAACCCCGTACACAGGAAAGTGTAACTGTGCTAACAGCACTTTTCCCAGAAACAACTTCGGTGTTGGAACCCAGGGGTGAGAACGAACATGGTGGAGGCAGCAGGCTTTTTTGCCTTCCAACAGCAGGGGAAACAGCTGACATTTACTGAACCCCGTAACACGGGAAACAAGTGTTAAAAATGGGGCTAACAGCACTTTTCCAAAACCTGGCGGTGTTGTAACCCAGGGGTGAGAAAGAACAGGTGGAGGCAGCAGGACTTTTTGCCGTTCACCTCAGCAGGGGAAAGCTGAAAATTAATGAACCCCAAATAACCAAGGGAGCAAGTTTTTAAATGGCAACAGCACTTTCGAGAAACAACTGGCGGTGTTGTAACCCAGGGATGAGAACAGAACAGGTGGAGGCAGCAGGATTTTTGCCGTTTTTTACAAAAAAAGCGGGGAACAGCTGACATTACTGAACCCCAGTAACACGGGAGCAAGTGGTTTAAAATGTGCTAACAGCACTTCCGAGAAACAACGGCGGTGTTGTAACCCAGGGATGAGAACAGAACATGGTTGGGGGCAGCAGGACTTTTTGGGGGTTCACACAGCAGGGGAACAGCGACTTATGAACCCCATAACAGGGGCAAGTGTTTAAAAAAGTGCTAACAGCACTTCCGAGAAACAACTGGCCCGGGTTGTAAACCCAGGATGAGAAGAGAACAGGGTTGGGGGCAGGGAGGACTATTTGCCGTTCACACAGCAGGGGAACAGTGACATTACTGAACCCCAGTAACACAGGGGAACAAGTGTTAACTGTGCTAACAGCACTTCCAAAAAACAATGGGGTGTTGTAAAACCCAGGATGGAACAGAACAAGGTGGAGGCAGCAGGACTTTTGCCGTTCACCCGCAGGGGAACAGGCTACAAAACTGAAAACCCCCGTAACACAGGAGCAAGTGGGAAAACGGCTAACAGCACTTCCGAGAAACAACTGGGGGTGTTTTTAACCCAGGGTGAGAACAGAAATGGTGGAGGCAGCTGGCTTTTTGCCGTTCACACGCAGGGGGAACACTGACATTACTGAACCCAGTAACCGGGGCAAGTGTTAACTGTGCTAACAGCACTTCCGGAAAACAAAATGGCGGTTTGTAACCCCGGGTTTAGAAGAGAACTTTGGGGAGCAGCAGGACTTTTTGCCGTTCCCAACAGCCGGGGAACAGCTGACATTATGAACCCCTAGTACACGGGAGCAGTGTTAACTTTTTCTAACAGCACTTCCAAAACAATGGCGGTGTTGTAACCCAGGGATGAGAACAGAACATGGTGGAGGCGCAGGAATTTTTGCCGTTCACCAGCAGGGGAACAGCTGACATTACTGAACCCCAAAAAGGAGCAAGTGTAAATGTGTAACACACTTCCAGAAACAAAGGCGGGTTGTAACCCCCGGGTGAGAAAAAAAACCCCTGGTGGGGCGCAGGTTTTTTTTCCTTACACAGAAAGGGGGAAAAGCTGACATTACGGGGAACCCCGTAAGGGGGGGCCCCGGTTAACTGGGGGTAAAGAAATTCCAAAACCCCAATGGCGGTTTTTTTAAAAACCCGGGAGGGAAAGGGGAACTGGGGAGGCAGCGGGGGTTTTTTTTCCGTTCACACGCAGGGGGAAAAGCTAAATTACTAAAAACCCCCCAAAAATGGGGGAAGTTTTAAAATGGGGCTAACAGCATTTTTGGAAAAAAATGGGGTGTTTTTAACCCGGGGTGAGAACAGAAAATTTGGGGAGGCGGGGAGGACTTTTTCCCCTTCACACAGCAGGGAACAGCTGACATTACTGCCCCCCGAAACGGGAGCAAGTGTTAACTTTTTAACATCCTTTTCCAAAACAACTGGCTTTTTGGGGGAACCCAGGGATGAGAACAGAACATGGTGGAGGCAGCGGGAAAATTTTTTCCTTTTTACACAGCGGGGGAAAAAGCTGACTTATGAACCCCAGTAAAAAAGGGGGAAAGGGGGTTTTTTTTAAATGTGCTAAAAACCCTTCCAAAACAACTGGGGTTTTTTTAAAACCCCGGGATAAAGGAACAGGGTGGGGGCACCCGGGATTTTCCCGTTCACCAGCAGGGGGAAAGCTATTTTTCTAAACCCCCCGTAACACAGGAGAAAATGTTAACTGTGCTAACGCACTTGGGGAAAAAAAACTGGCCGGTGTTGTAACCCGGGGTGGGGGAAAAAAACATGGTGGGGGAAAACGGGGTTTTTTTTCCGTTCACCCCAGCAGGGGGAACAGCTGACATTACGGGGCCCCCTAACCCCCGGAAAACCGGGTAGGACTGTGCTAAAAAAAATTCCAAAAAAAAAAAGGCGGGGTTGTAACCCAGGGAGAAACAAACAGGTGGAGGCAGCAGGACTTTTTGTTTTTACACAGCAGGGGAACAGCTGACATTACGAACCCCATAAACACAGGAGCAAGTTTTGACTGTGCTAACAGCATTTCCCCCAAAACAACTGGCGGTGTTGAAACCCCCGGGGTGAACAAAAAGGTGGGGGGAGCGGAAAATTTTTGGGTTTTTACCCCCGGGGGGGAAAGCTGACTTTTTCTAAACCCCCCAAACACGGAAAAAAATTTTTAAAATGTGCTTACAGCACTTCCGAGAAACAACTGGCGGGGTTGTAACCCGGGGTGAAAAAGAAATTTTGGAGGCAGCAGGATTTTTTTCCCCTTCCACAGCGGGGGGAAAGCTGACATTATGAACCCAGTCAGGGAGCAATTTTTAACGTGAAAAACCCACTCCGAGAAAAATGGGGGGTGTTGTAACCCAGGGATGAGAGGAACGGGGGGGGGCAGCGGACTTTTTCCGTTCACACACAGGGAACAGCGCATTATGAACCCAGTAACCCAGGAGCAAGTGTAGACTGTGCTAACAGCATTCCAAGAACAACGGCGGTGGGGCCCCCGGGTAAAGGAGGGGTAGGCATAAAATTTTTGAGTTATTCCTTGTTACTCCCATTGCAAATGTAGTATTCAAACAAGAATAAAAAAATTTTTACTACAAAATAAAATGTAAATTTCAATAAAAGAATAAAAAATTTTTTACTTGAAGCCTTTGGTTGAAAAATTTTAATGGCTAATAAAAAATTGGTAACAAATTAAAAGCTTTCGAGACTACTGGGGTGTTTTAAAATCAGGCTAAGGAAAAAACCAAAAATGAAGAATAATATTTTCAACAACAGGACACAGGAATAGCTAAGCAAGTGAGGGGGGACAAGTGGGGGAGCCCCGGGAACAAAAAGGGGAAAAGGATAAAATTTTAGCGCCACACAATCCAGATAATTAATAATTTTGGGGAAAAGATTTTTTTTGCCCGGTCTTTTATCAGGATATGGAATTATTTATTAAAAAAAAAATTAAATATGAAAAACCCAAAAGGGTTTAGAATATAACTATCAGACTTTGACATGTTAGTGAGGAATGAATGTCCTGGGTTATTCATTCTATATCAAAATTTAAGGGGAATCTGGTCTATGCCCTTCCAGGGAAATGAAAACCCCAAAAAAAAAGCCAAGAGAGGGAAAAAACTTTCTATCCCCTTTCTTGAAAAAGTTTTTAAAATTTTGTTTAAAAACCTTTAGATAAAGACAGTTTGATACATCAATTTTGTCTTACCTATTGCAATATTCCTGTGTCCTGTTGTGTATAGAATATGTGATGCTTAATTTTTTTTTTAGTCTTTCCTAAAAGAAGAGCGGGTAGCCTTGAAAGTTTTCAATTTTTTTCCATCTTTTCAGTTTCCAAAAAAAGGTATGAACCCCTGCGCCTAATCAATATTTTTTATCTACTGCTAAAACGTACAAAAATCAAATTTTTTTAATTTCAAGAAGGAAAAATAAAGAAAATACAAAATAAACGCAAATGCCATCCAAAAAAAAAGGGGAAAAACACAACCCCAAAAATTTGGGGAAAAAAATTTAAAATGTTGTAATTTTAAAAAAAAAAAGAAAAATTTTTTTTTTTTTGAATAAGCTAAGGAAGCAATGTTAAACTATAAATAGTAAAAAAAATGGATTTTGTAATAGTCACTCATTCATTCGAAATTTTATGTGACAGTCACAGAAATTTAAATTTTTTAATTCATAAATCGTAACTTTCTTTTGATGTTGCATTCCAGCATGACTCTCAATGTGATTGTGACACAAAATGTAAAATAAAAAAAAACCATTAAAAAAAAAAATTGGATTGTTTGTCAAATTTAGTGGTCCGAAAAATGTAGGTGAAAAAAGGCTACGGATAGAAAGGTTTAAATTTTATGTCTGATAAAAAGTGGACGCTCTGAGGGGGAAACCCCATTTTTTACTGTACGTCAATAAAGTCTGCGGGGAAATCATGCTTTTTTTTTTTTTAGAGTGTTGAAGAGGGTAAAAGAATGTCTGTTTGCGCAAAGCTTTATCCGCAACACTACCTTCCTCTGCACGCTGGGGGGTAGGGTGGAATTAGTGACTATCAAATGTGAGGTTAGGCTGCGTTATTGCGCACTAGGGGGGCCAAAAAAATACGCAGTAATAATTTAATGTGTAATACTACACCATGCAAACCAAAAAATTTGTTTCCCCCTTTAACATGTACAAAATAACAAGCTAAGGTTTCGCTGACTTAATTGGATACAGTTTTTTCAACATTGAAAAGAAAAAATCCTGGATTCCATATACCATATTAATTTTTACTCTTGTGGTTGTTTCAACAGCACTTGCAGGTATAATACCCCTTGTCGTATAGTGCATTTCTAGTGTAAAAAATTTTTTTGGGGCTTATTCCATGTTTACAGGGGGGGCCCCTTTCATATTGGTTTTTGAAGTTTACGTGGATCATATGTGTATTTTATATGTTTCTAAATAAAACCTGATGATGGATGAGGTTTTAAAATGATTCGACCCCCATGATGCATTATCTTACAGGAAGAAAAATTTTCCTTTTAAAAAAGCATTAATTCATAAGTCTGAAGTACTTTTAGCATTAATTTAAATGTAAGAGTAGCATGTTTTTTTTTTTTTTACCATTTCTAATGAATGGGCAATATCGCTGTGATGACAAATTATTATTTGTCCTTTTTTTTTCAAAAAATTTTCATTCTGGCCTAAAAAAACTTCAAATTTCATTTTTCCGCATAAAAAGGGGGGTGACGGCTTTCCCCCTATTGGAGCATTTGGGGTCAGTGTTTTTCTGCCATGTGGGGGAAAACAGGACCTTTTTCCCGTTGACACGCGGAAAAAAACAGCTGGCTTTTACAAAACCCCACTAACAGTGGTTTGTGTTTTTCTGTGGACCGAACTTTGAGCGCAACTGGCGGTTGGGCCGGGATGAGTTGGGGTGGTAGAAAGTGAACTAAGGGGAGAATGGAAACGTTGGAACCAGTTATTTATCGAAAGGACAGAAAATTTGGCAACCCCATGCCTTGTTCTTTTTCAAAAAAGAACCGGTCTACTTATCGGGGGAAGTCGCATGCGACGGTTTTTTATACACCCCTGCAGCACTAAAGACGCCCCGTAATACACTGGCAGGGGGGAAGCCAGCACTCCAATGCTATGGAAGTTGGCCTGTACCACTTAAAAAACCCAAAACTTGAATGGGGAAGAGCCTTGGGGGAGTACCGAGGGGAAAAAGCAATGTCTGTCACCATCGAGGAAGTTGCCCCCCTGACTGGACCCTCTCGGGGGGTGTGATTTTTGTGGCGTCCACAAACTTTGCCACATTTTGAAAAAAAATGGTTTTCCCCCGTGCAGAGCACGCGTGTGCTCCTCTTTTGAGACTCTTACACTGCCTCGACGCACGAGCTGCTTTGTAAAGCAGTAGCCAGCAGTGCCTCGGCAAAAAAGGAGAACATTGGGATTGACCGTGGTCTTGGTATCCCCATTTTAGCCCCGGGGCAACGGTGTGATGAGGCTTTTGACGTTGTCCCGGTAGCGAGGGTCTAGGAGGGTGTACACCCAAAACAGACGTCGTGAGAATGGGGCGTTTTTGGCGGTGTTTCTTAGGCACTGCAGCAAAATCCCCAATTTCTGCAGACCCCAATGGAAAAAAAACGCTGTCCTTAAGAGGGTTCTCCCTGCTCTGCATCACCCCACCCTCGCTACTTTTCTGACAAAAGGGGTTTGGGACCCCCTCGGACGTGTCTTCCCCTCCATTGATCCCCCCCCCTATCCCCCAAAAGTAGCCCTCCCACCCTTTGGGGGAACCACGTTTCCTATTTTTCCAAAAAGGGGATGGAAATTTGGATCCTCTTTCCCCCACCTTTTTAAAACCTCATCCCTTTTTGCTTGCAGTGTTTTTTGAAGCGGCAGATAAGGGGGACAGTGGGGTGATAGTGATATCGCACGCCCCCCGGTTGATCATCAAACGCACGCAAAAGGGGACTGTTTCTAGGGCCCCCTCTTAAAAGGTGAAGTGGGAGGGGGGGAAATTGGGGTTGTTGCGCCTGTGCAGTGATACTCCAAAAAAATGGGTGCTACAAACCGCCCAAACTATGTAAGGGGGTTTAATTCCACTGGTGGTACGTCCTATGATGCGATGTTAGGAAGCGCTTTTGCGTTGCAGAGCTGAATGCGCGATCGGGGGAGCGGGAATCGCAAGTGACGACCTCTAGGGGGGCCCCTTTTCAGCAGTGCATAAGTCCCGGTAGTCCCCCCAAAAAAAATCTGCACGCCAAAATTGGCACATGTCCAGACTGGATGTGGTGAGGTTCCAAGGCCCAGGTGCCACCAGATTTGGCCTTGTCCAACTACCAAACCGGGGGGGAGATTGGGAAAAACCCCCCGTCGCCTTGTTTTAGGCTTCCGACCCTGCGTGTGTGGCTTCGATTCCAGGGAATTAATTTTTAGAAGGGCCTGTTCCCGTTTGGGGCCCGGCTTGCTCATATCGGTGCATCAGGTAAGCGTCCCGGGTCCTGTGGGGTAGCCGGACGGCTCCTGCAGCGATGTTCTGAGGAACTGGAGAGGAGGGGAGCAATGTGACAACTTATTCGGAAAACCTTGGAGTTGGCGAACACGAACAGCGCCACCGCAAGTCTTTACCGGTCCACAACATTCACCCAATGGGCGGAGGAAAGGGACGCCCTGGCCATGGGTCGGCCCACGCATGGGGTGGGGTGGACTTGCTAGACGGGTTTAGTAGCGATGTTTAATTTTTCCTCAACTGTTTTTGGACCAGGGACGGCTTGCCTGCTAAAAAAAAAAGGGGCTGGGCACTTGTATTGTGGGACTCCAATGCCTTAAATTTTCGGGGAAACTGCAGTCTCCACCAGCCTAATGAAGCATTTCAAGGGACAGGATTTTTGCAAGGGACAGCATTCGAGCCTGTGCTCGGGGATGGTTTCCGGTAGGGCCGTCTTTATCCCATCCTGTGCTACGATGGTGTTTTGGGCCTGGGTGTGGGGAGACAGGAACTTGCCCTGTGGGGGAATAACACTGTCCCCGGGACAACAGTCAATTTTCTTCCATGGCGATCCTTTGGGGAAGCCTTTCCAGGGGTGTGAACGGAAAAGAGGCTCCAACAGGAGCTGAAATGTAGGTGCTGCTTTGGTTGGCCTACACCCCCAGTGTGTCTTTGTAACTCAACAAAGTGTTTTAAAACGCACGTTTCCACATATTTGTTGTTTAAATTTATGACACTTTTATCTTTTAATTTTTTTGATTACAGTTGCATTTGACATAAAAATATCATTGCAACTTTTAAAAAAAAAAGGACCGAGGAAGCCCGGGGGAGCCCCGGTTTTTGGCGTTGTAAAAAACTCCCCCGAAGGGTCCCAAAAGGGAGGCTACAGCAAGCGAGTCTGCGCCTCCTCTCCCTACTTTTGGACGTTGGTGAATCTCTTCCTCAGACTGCTCCCACCCCTTCCGTTCCCACGCCATTTTGGGGGTTTTTGGCCTCATATCCCACCACTACCTCTTAAAACACCTGCTGTTGTTGGGTGGTTTGGCCACCATTCACAAAAGGCAACGGTTCATCATCATCAGATCGTTCTGCGGTGTGCTGACCATCGGCACTGGCTCACCCGCCCTTCAGTTCAGGGGAACGCTTTGCCATCATGATACGCCTTTCTTCCATTCCAGAATGCTGCTTGGCGGGCCCCCCGTTTCAAGCAACAATTCTGAGAACAAAGCAGAGCCCCGCTGGCTCCTTTTACAGAGTTCTGACTGCCGGGAAATTTTGGGGAGGCGGGGAAGGATGAGGTTGTTCAACAGTGTTGGCTGAAGGAGGTGGAAGGTTTTTAAAATCGATTTTCATTGGCTGCCACCCAACCAAAAGGGGTTCAATTTGTTCTTCCCAGCGGGGGGTAGTGAGCCCTAAAAAAAGGGCAAAAAGGGGAAGCTCACGGGGAAAATGGTGGTGCTGGTCACTGGGGGGGGGAACAGCCCAGAATCCCCACCCCCCTCCCCGCTGCAATCCACGGCGAGCAAATTCCCACTCACAAAAGAAAAAAACAGATACAAGTGAAAAAATGAAACCCAAACTTTCATATTTTAAAAGCCCTTTTGTAGTTCTATAGGTTTGCAACCCCAAGTTTGTTAGGTGGAAGCGCGTCACATAATAGATTAGTTTTTTTTCCCTAAAATGGGGCAGCCCAATTAGAGAAAAATGTAAGGATAGGCAGGACACACGTAGCAGACCAAAAGGAGTGGTTAAATACAAATGGGCGAATCTCATCACAAAATAAAAAACTCAAGACTACAGTGAACACTGAAAAAACCAATATTTACTATCGTAAAAGCTCCTTTTTGTAGTTCTATGGTTTTCAACCAAGTATTGTAACGGAGGGAAACCCTCACACTAAAGATTAATTTTTTTTCCCCTAAAAAGGAGCACCCCCAATTAGGAAAATGTGAAGGATAGGCGGACAACGTAGCAGACTAAAACCGGCATGGTTGAAGAAAAAACTGGAGCGTGATTGCACAAAAAAAATCAAAACCTCAGGGGATGCATGAAAGAACACAACTTTCACTATCTGTGAAAAAGCCCTTTGTGTATTTTTCTTTGTTTGAACCCCAATGTTTTTAAAAGGGGATGGAAGCACGTCACACAATAGATTTGATTTTTTTTTCTAATATAATGGAGCTGCCCAAATTTTTTCCAAAAAAAATAAAAAAAAAAAAAAAAAAGTGACAGGCGATGCCTAAAACAGCGGTGGATGCAGAGAAACTGCAGCGCCCCCCTGCACTGTCACACCAAACCCTTTTGCAAGAGCTTTTAAAAAAATGGCAAAATGAAGTTTACACAGGGTTTTGGTAATAGCCTGCCTCAAGACAGGTAACAAAATCGCAATATCTAACTGTCCCTCAGAGTTAGCAGAGTGGTTCGTCCCTTACTGAGTCACAGCACAGTGAGCAAAATGGCGGCGGCCCCTTTTTTAGTGCATTGGGGCTCATTCAGCGCCAATAAAGCCATCCATTTTAAAAAGAGACCGCAGCATAAGGATGTGCCACACTTGAGGATTCTATTGGCGACTAAATCACATTCCCTTTAAAAAGAATTTGGGAACTTCCGTTCCGGATAGATAGGAAAAAATTTTTTTGGAATTAAGTATCGGAACCCGATAACGCAATATCGGCCATACCGATACTTGCGGAGGGGAATGCTCAACAAGTCACCGACCCAAGTTTGGTCCAGGACTTGTGTAAAAACCCCCTTGTTGAACATCCTCCTGTTTCTGCCTCCCCCCCTCCCGGGGGTTCTCCATCGCATCTAAACCCCCGCCTTAATGAAAGCATGTTCCAACACTGCAAAAACCCCCCCCCCCCCCGTATGCGCCCCGGGTTTCCCCTTAACGGGCCGTGTTTCTTAATATGCTTGGGGAGATGCAGTCATCAATCAACAGTTTGGGACCAACCATGCCAAGTTGATCATGGCGTCTAACAAAAACCTTGACCAGAAAGGGACGTGTGCGATAAGGTGAAACCTGGTGGCGCCCATCCGGGGGCCAAAAACCTTAGCACGTGCCTTGCATGGCTCGCACTCAACCTGATGGTACAGCAATTCCTCAGCACGTCAAAGCCTGGATGTGCTGCTGTAAAATACGTTGTTTTTGCTCACTTTCACCTTCCCCATTTCAATTGGTATAGAGAGCTTTCAAACTACTTGTTTACCGTTTGATATACAAATACCCACAAAAATTTTTAAATTCACATTTGCAGCAACTCTGGAGCAGTGCGAGCCTGGTGCGTAGAGATTTTTCTAGCTTGGCACAAGCAGTATGGACATGGTGAAAAAACTTGGTAGTGGAAACAAGAAGGACCCGGACCCTTCTCATGTTTATTTAAAAGGCTACTAGTGGTTGCGGTATGTTTTCACCTCAGCATCACTATTACTGTCATCTACATGTTGGAGCCACTTTAAAAGTGGGGGGGGCAGGTGGGGTGGTGGTCTGGGGAAGGGAGGGGGCAGAGGGGGATGCCTTTAGTGTTAACAAAACATAAGTTAGGTATGCACTCAAGGAGTTGCCATGGGAGGAACAAAGGAAAAAACCATGAAAATGATGAGAAGGAAATGTAAAGGGGGCACAAAAATTTTGGGGATGAATGAAGTGTAATGATTCGCTTTGTTGTCCATGGTTGTCAGGAAGGGGTGGAGGGGGAAAAAAAATTGGTGCATCCCGGGGGCCCCAAAACACGTGGGGGTTTTTCCTCATAAAAAAAACCAACCCATGACGCCTTTCTGCAGCACTACGCAAATTATTGTTATCGTTTCCATAGTTTTTGATTTGAAATAGTTGACTACTGGTTTTTCCCGTGGTTCATCCACAATACAAAAGAAATTTTGATTTGCTTTTCCCCGGGGGCAGGGACGCTTCCATATGCAGTATCAAACAGCGGAAAACAATCTTGACAGTGATTTTTTACCAAGAAGCAGTGGGCACACAGTTTGAATCCAGGATCCTTCCAAACCATAGAAAAAATTCAGTTGTCAACACAAAAAACATTGCAGCTTGCAGGCCCCGGGGTCCACCCCAAGGACGAATCTGCAAAGAGTTTGTAGGTTTACTCGGTTTGGGGGTTTACTCCCAGGAAAATTTTTTTCTACCCCCACTACAAAAAAATACAGAAGTAAATTTAGAGTGGAGTTCAAGTTGACGTGCCAGTAAGTTTTTTAAAGTTGTACAGCGAATGTTGAAAATTTTTGCCTTTTTCAAATAATAAAAAAAAATTTAATTGTGCTCATCCACTCAGTGGCCACAAAAATCAGCTTTTAGATTTTTATTGTAAAAAAATTTAAAAGGGGAAAAAGAGTTTGACTCAAAACAGTGGGGAACTGCCCTATCGGGGCCCCCCTGCTACGCAACACACATGAATGAAGGAGACCCCAAAAAGGATCTAACTTTTGCAAATTTAAAATTTACAGACACCAACAAAGTGACACAATTTCCACCAAGTGAAATAGTTAATAGGGGTGCAGGGGTTTCCCCCACAACCACCCGCAGTGGACCCCCAACCGGAGTGTTCACTAGAGTTGAGCGATACTTTCGATTCCTAAAAACGGAATCGGAATGGTATCGCCGATACAAAAATATCGGCGATACCCCCATACGATACCGGAAGTCCCTGTAAAACTTTTGGGAACAAAATTCGAAAAAAAAAAAAACCCTTTTTTCCTTTTTGGTTAAATTTTACTAAAAAAAAAAGAAGAGTAATGTAAAATGGGGGGAAGGGTTTTTGGGGCCCAAAAAACTTAGTTTTTAACCCAAATCAATGGAATGCATAAATTTTTTTTTTTTAAAATGTTGGGGTTGACAAAAAATTTTAATTTAAAATTTTTTATTTTTTGGCAAATATTATTTACACAATTCCCTGCTTTCATCTTCCCTTTTTTTAATTTTACCACTTTCCCCCTTTAAACTTCTGCAGATCATCTTTTTCATAAATTATTCTTCATCTTTCCCCTTTTTTATCTTTTTCTTAAACTTTTTTGCTATTCATCTTTTTAACATTATCATTTTTCTTATTAAATTTTTTTTTCTTATTTTTCGCTTCATTTCTTCATCTATTTTTTTTGTGAAGAGAACGTATTGAAAACTGTCAAAGTTGAATTTTTATCCTTCCTTCTTGCTTCACAAAAATTTAAAAACAGTATTTGTCCGGTTCAGTTTAGCCCCCAGCGCAGGCATTTTCCAGGGCACCCCCGGGGGGAACGGATCCCCCCTACACTGTTTTTCTTCTGCTTAGAATTTAGAGCATATATTTTGCTTTCATTTTGGCTTATATTTTTGTTCTTCTGCTTTTAGATCTTGCTTATTGTTCTTGTGTTCTTGTTCCGTACTTGTATTTGTAGAAATCTTGTACAATGTGTTACTGGGACAGGTTACTAAGCGGGCGTTACCTGTGCTCCAAAGCACTCCAAGGCCCAGAGACGTTGCTGGAACTGGTTTCCCCAAGATGGGGCCCCCTAAAAAAAAGGGGCACTGCGGAGAACCTGAGGTAGGGCGGAGGGGCGGAAGGAAAAAACCCCAAAAAAACCCCGAGGAAGCGATTAGGGCAGGTTATAAGGGGGAGGTACCTGTGCCCAAGCACTAAAAGGGCCCCAGCAAAGTTGTGGAACTCGGATCCAAATGGAGGCATTCCAAAGGCACTGCGGAGCCCAGTGACGGACTGGAAAAACCGGGGGGGGGGCAGCAAAAGGGAAAAAAGGCCTGGAAAACCGGGACCAGCGCGTTACGACCCCAAAAAAGGAGAAGTGTTGATGGGAACAGCCTTCCGAGCAACAAGGGGCGGTGTTGGAGCCCAGGTAAGGAGGATGTTTAAATACTAGATCAAGCAATTTCCTTTTACCTGTCAATTTTAAATGTCTATTTCAAACAAAGAAAGATAACCTTTCTACCATAGATGATATTTATTTAAAACTAATACTAGAAAATAAAGAATTGACAAAATAAACACATACTTAAATTTGAACAAAAATGCAAACCACAAAATAAATTAGTTAAGGAATTGTATGGGGTTGAAAAAAAGCTACAAGACATATCTGAATCATTAGAAGGATAAGAACATAGTCAAATTTTTTTTGTATTGAAATGAATGTCTGACTTAAACATCTCAGCTTACAAGTTATCTGGACATTACTAAAAAATTCATTTGTGAATAAAAATTACAAAATTTATACAAAATTATACAATTTCCCCCATGTAATATAAATTGGGATAAAATGTTTATTAAAAAAATAACCTTTAAAAAAAGCTAGTGCATAGTGAAAATTGCTATTTATGCCGACTGTCACTTGCAAGCTGACAAGGGGAGATAAGGGAATATAGTGGAGCATGCCCCCGATGGTGAAAAGGGGATGTAATTACTGTACCTCAATAAGTGTGGTCACTATAATATTTTTTTTTTTTTACTTTATAAAAGGGTCTGGTGTATGTTGGCCTTTGTTTTTTCGCACAGACTGCCCCCTGCTGAACGCGGGGAGTGAACGTTGTGTGCAGTTTTACTGTAGTCGGGTTTTTTTCCCTTTTTTGGAGTGCAGATCCCTATTAGTTCTTCAACCAGTGGTTGTAGTCGCAGGTGTGTCACGGGGCCCTCCTTGAAATTTTTCTCTAATTTTTGCTGTCCACTCTATTACAAATAAATAAAATCTATTAGTGTGACGCGTTCCATCGTAAAAATACATTGGTTGCAAAACTATGAGTAAACAAGGGGGCCCTTTTACACCTAAAAAGTTGTGTGCAGTTTTCACGCAGTTTGCGGAAAAACCCCCACTTTAAACCCTTTTTTTTTTCAGTTTTCTTTAAATTCCCCAAAAAAAAGGGGGAGAAGGCACGGGGTCGGGGAGTTTCTTCAGGGAGAGACTGGGATTCTGTGGCTGCTGGGCCCCCAGTGAACAGAAACCACCATTTTCCCCGGGCCGGAGCTTTCCTTTATGCCCCTTTTTTAGGGCTCGGAGTACCCCTGCTGGGGGAGAAAAATTGAAGCCGTTGTTTTTGGGTCTCAGCCAATGCACGACTTCAATTGCTTCCCCCCCCTTTGGCCCCCAGCACTTTTTGGGAACCCCTCTGTCTCTTCACCGCCGGCAAATTGCCCCCGGCAGTCAGAGAGTTCTTAAGGAGCCAGCTGGTGTTGTTTTTCTCAGAATCTATTGGCTTGCAAACAGGGGGGGCCCCCCCCGCAGCTTTTTTTAATGTGAAAAAAAGGGAGTAGCAGTGATGCGCAAAGCGTGTTCTTGAACTGAAGAGGGGGGTGAGACAGTGCCATGGGGAGCACACCGCGAACGCTTGATGATGATGATGAACCCCGGGGGCCCGTTTCTGTTGAGCAGGGGGCCAGAACCCCCAAAAACAGGTGTTGGAAGAGGGTGTGGAGATGTTAGGTCCAAAAACCCCAAATGGCATGAAAAAAAAGGAAGGTGGTGGGGCAGCTCGTGAAATAATAAAATATTATTTAATAGGCCATCATATTCCCAGGCTTTACAGTTTTGCATTTCGAACACAATATAAGTAAAAATGTTAACAATACAAAATTTAAATAAATAAAAAGCCCCTGCTCGTGAAGCTTCAATGTACAAGAATGGGGGGATACAAAATTTTGGGGTTTAATCCCCAAGGTGCATTTACAATGATTTCCCCCTCTTAAGGGGGGAGGGGGGAGTAGTGAATGGCTAGAGACCACACAATTACAAGAATACATGAAGACTTTGATTAGGAAGTGATAGGCCCTTGAAAATGTTTTTGAGGGAGCGCCTGAAACCATAAATTGTGGATACCAAAATTTTTGGGGGACAAAATTCCAGAGGATTGGCGTAGAGCAGGAGAAGTCTTGGAGTGGGAGTGGGGTACGTATTAGTGCAGAGGTTAGTCGAAAGTCTTTGCAGAGCGCAGCGTCGGTTAGCCGATAGATAGAAATGGGGAGGGATTAGGAGGGGTGCTGCACTGTGGAGAGCTTTGTGGGTGAAACCAGTACTTTGGTTGAAAGTGGGAGGGCCTAGAGAAAGGTTAGTGATAGAAGGAAATAGAGAAAACATTGCCCCAACGGTACAAACAGGAGGAGAGTTAGGCTGCAGACTCGGTTTGCCTTACTCCAGTTTGGCACCTGTTCGGGGCAGTTGTCTTCCAAAAGTCAAAAACTGGCTCCGGACTTGCACTGCGTGGTCCTTTTTTCAACACTTGCACATGAAATTGCTATGTAAATGCAAGCTGTGTAATCAAAAATTAAAAAAAGTAAAAGTGTCGTCACCTCAATACCACAAATTTGTGGAAACTGTGCGGACAAAGCAGTATTGAGTACAAAGACACACTGGAGTGTAGGCCAACCTACAGCAGCACCTACATTTCAGGTTGTGTTGAACCTCTTCATCGAGCTCACACACAGCTGGTTTGTTTCCCCAAGGATGGAAGAACCTCGGCACTGTTGTCCATAACAAATGTTTATTCCACACACAGCACAAGTTCCCTGTCATCCTCCACTCCCAGCCACAAAACAGCCAGCGGTAGCACAGGCATGGTTAAAACACGGCCATACTCCCGCAAACCATGCCGGACAGGCCTGAATGCTGGCATTGCAAAACTCCTGTCCCTTGAAATGCTGTGATTCAGGCTGGTGGAGACAGACAGTTTCCGTAAACTGAATATCATTGTCAATCCCACATACAATGTGCCAAGCCGATTTATTTCAGCAGGCAAGCCGTCCCTGGTCTGCAAAAGCATGTTGAGGGAAAAATTAAACATGGCTACTAAAAGCCCTCAGTAGCAAGGTCCACCTGACCACCGATGCGTGACCAGTACCCATTGTTATGATCTGCTACAACCAGTAAGGAAAAGAAGGGAATTCTGTCCCAACAATACAACTAAGCTGAATCCCTACGATGTAACGGGGAACCTGATCCTGCGACCAGACCCGCTAAAGTCCTCATCTAGTGTGAACGAAGACCTATAGTTGCGAGGGAGTAATTCCCTACAAGATTCTCGGGATGGGAAAAGGTGGCACCTCCTAACATAAATTGTAGCATGGATAATTAAACAGAAAAAAAATACTTTTGATCCTAACAACAAGCAAAAATCACAGATTAAGGCACCTAAGCACCCGGCTAGCTTAACAGTAGATAAACAATGAAGTCAAGCAAAGCCAGAAGGGCGGAGCCAGACTAAATAGGGAAAAAAGGTCTTGTGACCAGCAAACTGAAACAAAACCTAAACAAAGGGTTCTAACACCCATGGCCAGGGACAATACCTTTGCCCTCACTGCCCTTGGGTCAATGTTTGCAGCCGGGTATGAATCTTGCGAGGTGGCGCTGTTCGTGTTTCTGCCAACTCCAAGGATTGCAGAATCAAGTCTGTACACATTGATTCCTCCCTATTCCAGTTCCTCAGAATCATCGCTGGCAGGAGCCGTCACGGTCTTAACCTCCACATGGACCGTGAACGTTAACCTGTTGCGACCGTAATGAGCACAGCCGTGTCCAACTTCAACAGCCAACCTGAAATTAATTTTCCATGGGGAATCTTAGCCACACAGCGCAGGAGCTCTGTAATGCCAATAAGCAGGAGAGCGAGTGTGGTTTTTGGAAGAAGAATCTACAGGCAGGCTTTGTAGTGTGTGACAATGGCTGAAATCTGGTGTCGCTCTGGGCCTTGGCAACCTCACTACATACCATGTCTGTCATATGTGCTCAACTTGGTGTGCAGAGTTTTTTGAGGGACTATCCGGATCTTGATGCACTGCTGCCAAGGTTCCGCCTAGATTGCGCTCACTTGCGACGTTCCAGCATGGCCGATCGCTGATTGCAGCTCTGCAACGCAGATTTCACCTCATGAACATCGCATTATATGTGAACTACCCACCAGGTGGGAATTCCTGTTACATATGTGGAGCGGTTGTGTGAGCAGCAGCCAACAGTAATGGAGTATCAGCTGCATCAGGCGCAGTCAACTCGCAATTTGCGGCGTTCACACTTCACCACTAACTGAGTGGGCCTCTATAATAAGAATAATAATATTATTTATTTATATAGCGCCATAATAATTCCGCAGTGCTTTAAGTTTTAACAGTTTCAAAACACGAGTCATAAGTAACAACGTTAACAATACAATAATTAAAGCAAAATCCAGCCCGCCCCTAGGTGTAAAAAGCTATACAATCTACAATGAGGTGTGGGAGATACAAAGTACAGGGGTTTATATACAATGGTGTTTTTTACAATGATGGTCCAGCCATTTTAAGGAAGTGAGGGATGCTGGAGATAGTGAATGGGCTACACACACAGAATTACACATAGAATGACTTTGATTAGTGGAATGTGATAGGCCACTTGTGAAAAACATGTGTTTGAGGAGCGCTGAAACCATCCAAGGGGCGGAAGTCCAATTTCTTGGGTAGACAATTCCAGAGGATTGGCGCAGGCGGGTGATGTCATTGGGTTGGGTAGTGGGTGGTACGGATTTGTGCGGAGGTTAGTCGAAGGTCTTTGAGAGTGCAGGTCGGTTAGCGATAATATAAATAAGGGAGGAGATGTAGGGGGGGTTTTCTGCGCTGTGGAGAGCTATGTTGGTGAGAACCAGTAATTAGAATGGATCCTATAATGAATGGGCAGCCAATGCCAGTGTAATGAGTGGCGAATAACTCTATGAAGGATATCTGCCACTTTTTGCGTGCGTTTGATGAGTCAACGCGGATGGCGAGTGCAGATGATGCACTAGTCAGCCTGACTGTCCCCCTTATCTGCCTGCTTCAAAAAACACTGCAAGCACTAAGGCATGAGGTTTTGGAAGAGGTGGAGGATGAGGAGTCACAAATTCCATCACCTTCTGGACAGTCAGCGCAACGTGGTTCCTCACAAAGGGCTGGAGGACTTTCAAAGTACCATGCTGTATCAACAATTGAACCTCCAGAGTCGCTGTCTATATTTTCATAACCATTACAAACTTTTAATGTATTTACAAAGCACATAATGTACATTTTTTGTCTATCCTTTTGTAATGCTATTGTGTTTCCATAAACTGATGTTACAGAATTATGATACAAAGTTTTTAAATTTTGAGTTTTAAATTTTGTAAAATTTATATGTATTTGAAGGACTTTGTGAGGAGGATGAGGAGTCACAAATTCCATCACCTTCTGGACAGTCAGCGCAACGTGGTTCCTCACAAAGGCTGGAGGACTTTCAAGTACCATGCTGTATCAACAATTGAACCTCCAGAGTCGCTGTCTATATTTTCATAACCATTACAAACTTTTAATGTATTTACAAAGCACATAATGTACATTTTTTGTCTATCCTTTTGTAATGCTATTGTGTTTCCATAAACTGATGTTACAGAATTATGATACAAAGTTTTTTAAATTTTGAGTTTTAAATTTTGTAAATTTATATGTATTTGAAGGACTTTGTGAGGAGGATGAGGAGTCACAAATTCCATCACCTTCTGGACAGTCAGCGCAACGTGGTTCCTCACAAAGGGCTGGAGGACTTTCAAAGTACCATGCTGTATCAACAATTGAACCTCCAGAGTCGCTGTCTATATTTTCATAACCATTACAAACTTTTAATGTATTTACAAAGCACATAATGTACATTTTTTGTCTATCCTTTTGTAATGCTATTGTGTTTCCATAAACTGATGTTACAGAATTATGATACAAAGTTTTTAAATTTTGAGTTTTAAATTTTGTAAATTTATATGTATTTGAAGGACTTTGTGAGGAGGATGAGGAGGAGTCAATGGAGGAGGAAGACATCGCTCCAGAGGGAGGTAGACAATGCTCTAGTCAGTATGTAGACCAAGGGTGGGGTGATGCACAGCAGGCGGAGATGACGCCTCTTGCAGGGGACAACGTTTCTTGGCCAGTTGGGAGTCTGCAGCACATGGTTGATTTCATGCTGCAGTGGCTGAGAAACGACCGCCGCATCGAACACATTCACACCACGTCTGATTATTGGGTGTACACCCTCCTAGACCCTCGCTACCGGGACAACTTACAAAGCCTCATCACACCGTTGAACCGGGAGCGTAAAATGCGGAAGTACCAAGACACACTGGTGCAATCCATAATGTTCTCCATTCCAGCCGAGAGCACTGCTGCTGCTACTGATTTACAAAGCAGCTCTGTGCGTCGAGGCAGTGGAGACAGCTCTGCAACAAGAGGGAGCACAAGCAGCGCCTCTGCACAGGGCAAGAACAGTATGTTCCAAATGTGTCGAAGTTTTGTGGCAGCGCCACCAATGTCTACACCATCCGAGACGGCTCCAGTCAGCAGGAGGCAACATTTCCGTAAGATGGTGACAGACTACATGTCTTGCCCTCTCAGTGTACTCCCAGATGGCTCTTCCCCATTCAAGTTTTGTGTCTCTAAGCTGGATACATGGCCAGAGCTTAGCCAGTATGCATTGGAGGTGCTGGCTTGATCTGCTGGCAGTGTATTATCGGAGCGCGTCTTTACTGCTGCAGGTGGTGTACTAACAGACCGTTGCATGCGACTATCCTACGATAATGTAGAACGGCTTACTTTTCTGAAAATGAACTAGGCATGGATCTCGCCTGAATTTGCCTGTCCGGTTTCAGATTAACTAACTGGTTGACAACGTTTTCCATGTCTCCTGTTATGTTCATCTTTCTACCACCTGAGCTATACTCCCTGGGCTACAACACTGCCAGTTGCTGCTCAGAAGTGTCGTGTCCACAGACCAATACACAAGCTATAGTGATAGTGGGGTTCAGTAACGCCTGCTGTTCCCCTGCTGTGTGTCCGGCAAAAATTACTGCTACCTACCTACACATGTTTAAAAAAACATGACATGTTAAAGTGGCTAGTGCTACACATAGATATCAGGCTACACCCTTATTTCTAAGCTGTAAACAAGTGAAACGTCAAATTTAAAACCATTCAATGATTAGTGTTGGTAACAAATCTGTAACTAAATAATTGTGACATATTATGGCAGATATCCACATGTCTAACACAAATGCTAACACAAAAGCATACTTATGCTATAGGGTACTGATGGTGAACCTTGTCACTCCATAACTTTGACAAATCCAACTCACATCATGCCTCAAATGCTGCAATGTTGGAAGTGCATAATGTGGGTTGAACTTTGACAACAGCTGCAGTGCGAAGGTTATCCTTCTGTGTTCTTGGCTTTTAAATAAAAGCATACAAGTAAATATAATAATACATTGTTGATTAAGGGACATGATGTACACCTGTAATATTGTGCAAACAATGGATGTAGGACTATTCCTCTTCAACATTACTTATATTTGTGTCATTTGAAAAATACATATTTTAGTTAAAAATTAAAAACCCATGTTCAGTAGCTGTGAAAGGCCCGTTTGTGTACTTCTATATTGTTTGCAACCAATGTATTGTATACGGATGGAAGCGCGTCACACTAATAGATTAGATTTATTTTAAATGGAATGTAGCAGAACCAATTGGAGATAAATGAAAAGGATGAGCCACTGAGACACGCTCAGCAGAGTACAAGCAGCAGTGCTTGAACATGTAACTGGAGCGTGATCTGCACTCAAAAAAGTAAAAAACACAGACTGAAGTGAACACTGAAACACAACTGTCCACAATCTGTGAAAAGCTCCTTTCTGTACTTCTATAGTGTTTGCAACCAATGTATTGTATACGGATGGAAGCGCGTCACACTAATAGATTAGATTTATTTTAAATGGAATGTAGCAGAACCAATTGGAGATAAATGAAAAGGATGAGCCACTGAGACACGCTCAGCAGAGTACAAGCAGCAGTGCTTGAACATGTAACTGGAGCGTGATCTGCACTCAAAAAAGTAAAAAACACAGACTGAAGTGAACACTGAAACACAACTGTCCACAATCTGTGAAAAGCTCCTTTCTGTACTTCTATAGTGTTTGCAAGTTGCAACCAATGTATTGTATACGGATGGAAGCGCGTCACACTAATAGATTAGATTTTATTTAAATGGAATGTAGCAGAACCAATTGGAGATAAATGAAAAGGATGAGCCACTGAGACACGCTCAGCAGAGTACAAGCAGCAGTGCTTGAACATGTAACTGGAGCGTGATCTGCACTCAAAAAAGTAAAAAACACAGACTGAAGTGAACACTGAAACACAACTGTCCACAATCTGTGAAAAGCTCCTTTCTGTACTTCTATAGTGTTTGCAACCAATGTATTGTATACGGATGGAAGCGCGTCACACTAATAGATTAGATTTATTTTAAATGGAATGTAGCAGAACCAATTGGAGATAAATGAAAAGGATGAGCCACTGAGACACGCTCAGCAGAGTACAAGCAGCAGTGCTTGAACATGTAACTGGAGCGTGATCTGCACTCAAAAAAGTAAAAAACACAGACTGAAGTGAACACTGAAACACAACTGTCCACAATCTGTGAAAAGCTCCTTTCTGTACTTCTATAGTGTTTGCAACCAATGTATTGTATACGGATGGAAGCACGTCACACTAATAGATTTGATTTTTTTTTCTAATATAATGGAGCTGCACCAATTCCACAAAATAAAAAAAAAAAAAAGAGTCAGTGACACGTGCAGATGCCTACAAACAGCGGTGGATGCAGAGCAAACTGCAGCGTCACCTGCACTGTCACACACACACCTTGCACAGAGCTGTTAAAACAACACTGGCAAAATGAAGCTTTACACAGCGGTTGGTAAACTAGCCTGCCTCAAGCACAGTAGTACACAAAATCGCAATATCTAACTGTCCCTCAGAGTGAGCAGAGTAGCGTTCTGTCCCTTACTGAGTTCACAGCACAGTGACGCTAAAATGGCGGCGGCGCCTTTTATAGTGCATTCTGACATCATTTCAGCAGCCAATCACAGCCATGCCATTAGTTAAGATGACCGCAGCATTACAGGATGTGCCCACACTTCGTAGGATTCCTCATTGGCTGACTAAAATCACATTGCCTCTCAAAGAATTATGGGAACTTCCGATTCCGGTATACGATATGGAAAAAGTATCGGAATTAAGTATCGGAATTCCGATAACGCGAATATCGGCCGATACCCGATACTTGCGGTATCGGAATGCTCAACACTAGTGTTCACATTTAAAAAAAATAGTGGCCGACACCAACAAAGTGGCATCAATTTTACAACAGTAGAATTATTATAATAGGGACAGACAGTTCTTCCACTGGACCAACCCAGCAGATGGACACCCAAGCAGGACGGTTCACATTTCCACAAATTAGTGTTAACATCTCCAGCAGCAGCATCAGCAGGCACATAAGCCCCACTAAAGATATTAGAGACTGCAATTAAGTGAGAACAATGCAGCACACTAAAAAACTACAACATCCAGTAGCAGAAGTTGTCAGTTGTCTTTGGATAGGACATCACATTGTGGGTTCACTAGTGCTTTCAGAAACATTAGCACCTACCGCAAAGTCCCCTCGAACACCAAGACTAATCCCCCTTCCACCATGACCTCCCTTTTTCCCAGTCATGTTGCTCAGATAGTGTGGTAGGAGCACACTAATAGCAAATATGGTGTGATGAATCACGTTATGCACAGTAGAAAGAATTGTTTCAGTGTGGATGATGCCTGTATGAGAAAGAAGACCTGCACCAAAAAAATTCAAAGTGAGATGTCCCCTACTGTATTACGTTAGTAACCGACAAAATTTTGTGGGACCTGTGGATGAGGCCTGTATAACATTAACTAGATGCTACAAACAATTCCTAAGTGAGATGTCCCCTACTGTGTTTTGTTAGTAACAAAATAATTTTTGGGGGCCTGTCGATGAGGTCTGTATAACATTGACTAGATGCTCCAAACAATTTCTACAAGTGGAAAATATTATTTATTAACTTTTATTGCGATATAGCTCTCTGATTTAAGGTCATAAAAATTAAAAGTTTGAAAATTGCTAAATTTTACTACTATCATGAAGTACAATATTTAGTGAGAAAATAACCTCAGCTTTGGTGGGATCCATTGAAATGTTCCTGGGTTATTACTAGTGATGAGCGAGCACTAACATGCTCTGGTGCTCATTATTCGGGTCGAGCAAATTGAAATACTTGGGTACTCGACCCAAGCAACGAGCCTTATGTAAGTCTATGGGAAAACCAAGCATTTTTGACGCGACTCCCCCCCCGGGTCCTTTTGAAGTCTAAAAACGTCTGTAAATGATGGAAACACTGCTCAAGTGACACGGGAATATCATGGGGAATGCCCCGGAAGCATTTCTGACTCCCAGGTCACAGCTGTGAGCAATGTTGTCAGAGTCTTACACCATTTTTACAGGCGCGCCATAAAACATACAAAAACGAAACCAAAATGGATTTTCCTGGGAAATATGTCAAGGAACATCCTTTCCAAGCTAATGACTTTTATATAAGGCAAAAAAATGAACCCAAAGTAAAAATGTTCCTCCACCAATTTGTCTATGTTCACACGTAGCATTTTTGATGCGTTTTTCAACGTTACCATTGCTTTCAACCAATATAAAAGCATTTAATGTGAAATGTTATTGTAGCATTTATCAACCTTAGCTGGCCATGTGGTGTGTGACATATAATCAGACACATCTTGTTTCATTTATGATGGAGGGACTCTTAAAATCACAAAGCCAATTTTTATAGGGGCATCAGTCGGCATTACTATTCTTAAAGGCCCAATATTAAACAGTGGATCTCCTATACTGTTATTGCCTATGCAATGACTGGCTGGGCTGCCAAAAATTAGGATGCACCACAATACCCCTTTGATGAGACGTACAGGAGAGCCTCATGAAAAAGTGTTCCAATTATAATAGGTCTCCCATAGTGTTAGCCTATGCATTAAATACAAGGCCTGCCCTGCATCAAAGTGACATGCACCCGAATAAGCCTTTGAACCCAGGTACTGGATGGCCACAGGAAAACCAAGTTTACATTACTCTTTTGCCACTGCCATACTGTTAGCTTCTGCATTGAATGCAAGGCCCAACCTGCATCAAATTCAAACGTACACCAAAAAGGCTTTGAACTGACTTAGTGGCTGTACACAGGAAAACCAAGTTCACATTATACATTTTGTTCTGCCATACTGTTAGCCTATGTATTGAATGCAAGGCCCGCCCTGCGCCAGAGTAACAAATACCCCAATAAGCCTTTGAACCCACGTACTTGATGGCCACCTGAAAGCATTCTTCCTATTAATTTGTTACTCCCATATTGTTTGGCTACATAGTGAATAGTTGAGCCTGAAGACCCGGCAATGGACAATTGCTGTGTTGATGCTAAAAATCCAGTGGTGGACAATTGCAGTGTTGACTTAAAAGACCCTGCAGTTTAAAACTACATTGTTGACGCTGAAGAACCGGCAGTGGACAATTTGCAGTGTTTATGCTAAAGACCCAGCTGTGGACAATTGTAGTGTTGACGCTAAAGAGCCTGCAGCTTAAAATTGCATTGTTGACACTGAAGTACTGGCTGTGGACAATTGCATTGTTTATGCTAAAGACCCAGCGGTGGACAATTGCAGTGTTGATGCTAAAGACCCTGTAGTTTAAAATTGCATTGTTGGGGCTGAATAACCGGAAGTGGACAATTGCAGTGTTTATGCTAAAAACCCTGCAGTGGAGCATTTCAGTGTTGAGCCTGAAGAACCATCAGTGGATAATTGCACTGCTGAGGCTTAAGAACCTGCATTTTTCAATTGCTATGGTGAGTCAGAAGACCCTGCATTTTAGCATTGCAGTGTTGAGGTTGAAGAACTGGCATTGAAGAATTGCATTGTTGAAGAAGATGAACAACCAACAAAGCTCACATTATTAGGAAGTGGCTCTCCGATACTATTTGCCTATGCATTGAATAGAAGGCCTGGCCCAAATTTGGACAAACCCAAAATACCACTTGTGTATTGGCTGACATACATTTTCCGCTGGGTGTCGTGGACACATCAACCTGCTGTGTAACTAATTGTTGTTACGGACATCCTAAACACCCTTGCAAAACAATCTAGTGGCTGTGCCTGTTTCATCATGGAACACATTCACCCTCGTGTTCTAGTGGTGGTGTCTGAAGAGACATGGAATATGGTCTTCATAGGCTGAAAAACATTTTACCCTGCGAAAAAGGTCTTCCCAGTTTAAAGGAGCGGGTTTCCTATACTTGGAAAGCACATACACTAAGTGCATAGGCTGAAAAACATTTTCCCCTGGGGGGGGCATAAACCGACTGTGTAAATATTTGTAGTTACGGAAATCCTAAACACCCTGGCATAACAATATAGTGGCTTTTTCATCATGGAACACGGTCACCCTGGTGATCTAGGGGTGGTGTAGGAAGAGAGTGTGGCCAGCGAAAAAGGTCTGCCTAGTTTAAAGGAGTCTCCTATACTTGTAATGCCCATACACTAAGTGCATAGACTGAAAAAACAAATTTTCCTTGGGGGGGCACATCAACCGACTGTAAATATTTGTAGTTATGGACATCCTAAACACCCTTGAAAAAACAATAAAGTGGCTGTTTCATCACGGAACACAGTCACCCTGGTGATCTAGGGGTGGTGTAGGAAGAGACATGGAGTATGGCCTGCAAAAAAGGTCTTCCCAGTTTAAAGGAGTGGGTTTCCTATACTTGGAAAGTGCCTAGGCTGAAAAACATTTTCCCTTGGGGGGTGACACCTCAACATAGAGTGTAAACATTTTTGTAAAGGGCATCAAAACACCCTTGAAAAAATTTTCTACTGGCTTTTGCATCACAGAACACGGTCAACCTTGTGTTCTAGTGGTGGTGGGTGATAAGGATGAGGAGAAGGAGGAGGATAATAACACACCAAATAGCCAAAGTCAGGAAGCGTATACCCATGTGTGGGTGTGAAGAGGTGAATGGTAATACACCTTCCAAAAAAATACACTGTATTGGAGGTTATGTTTCACTGTTATCATTTGGTGGTGTACAGAAGTCTGCCCCAATCCAGGCCTTGTTCATTTTTATAAGAATCAGTCTGTCAGAATTTTCTGTTGCCAGGTGGATGCGCTTATCAGTTATTATTCCACCAGCGGCACTAAAAACCAGCTCAGATACACCAGGGATAACAATATAGTGGCTTTTTCATCATGGAACACGGTCACCCTGGTGATCTAGGGGTGGTGTAGGAAGAGAGTGTGGCCAGCGAAAAAGGTCTGCCTAGTTTAAAGGAGTCTCCTATACTTGTAATGCCCATACACTAAGTGCATAGACTGAAAAAACAAATTTTCCTTGGGGGGGCACATCAACCGACTGTAAATATTTGTAGTTATGGACATCCTAAACACCCTTGAAAAAACAATAAAGTGGCTGTTTCATCACGGAACACAGTCACCCTGGTGATCTAGGGGTGGTGTAGGAAGAGACATGGAGTATGGCCTGCAAAAAAGGTCTTCCCAGTTTAAAGAAGTGGGTTTCCTATACTTGGAAAGTGCCTAGGCTGAAAAACATTTTCCCTTGGGGGGGTGACACCTCAACATAGAGTGTAAACATTTTTGTAAAGGGCATCAAAACACCCTTGAAAAAATTTTCTACTGGCTTTTGCATCACAGACCACGGTCAACCTTGTGTTCTAGTGGTGGTGGGTGATAAGGATGAGGAGAAGGAGGAGGATAATAACACACCAAATAGCCAAAGTCAGGAAGTGTATACCCATGTGTGGGTGTGAAGAGGTGAATGGTAATACACCTTCCAAAAAAATACACTGTCTTGGAGGTTATGTTTCACTGTTATCATTTGGTGGTGTACAGAAGTCTGCCCCAATCCAGGCCTTGTTCATTTTTATAAGAATCAGTCTGTCAGAATTTTCTGTTGCCAGGTGGATGCGCTTATCAGTTATTATTCCACCAGCGGCACTAAAAAACAGCTCTGACAAAACGCTAGCGGCAAGGCAGGCCAGGACCTCCAAGGCGTATAGAGCCAGTTCATGCCATGTGTCCAGCTTGGATGCCCAATAATTAAAAGGCTCAGAGGAATCACGAAGGACATTGGTACGGTCAGCAAGGTACTCCTTCAAAATCTTCCCAAACTTTCCAGGCCTTGCGAGACTACCCCGCGACTCTCGGCGATGGGAGGGTCTGAGAAAAGTGTCCCAGTACTTTGCCAGTGCTCCCCTGTCTCTGCTGGATTGTAGTTGGGTCTCTCTCACCTCTACTCCTTGGTTGGCCAACGAACTGTGACCTCTGCCGCCAGCGTTTTCAGATCAGAATTTTTTCAGTAGTTCCACAACAATGGCACTCTAGTACTACATCATTTTAATACACGTATCTGACTCTGGACTAAGAGATTGAAAGTTCTCCTTGTAGAGTGGGTCTAGAAGTGTCACCAACCAGTACTGAGTGTCAGCAAAAATTTTGATAATGCGAGGGTCACGGGAAAGGCAGCGCAACATAAAGTCTGCCATGCGTGCCAGACTGATAAATGCCAAGCCTTCGTGTCCTCACCAACAGGACGACTGACCATGCTATCCTCCTCCTCCATGTCCTCAGGCCATCCACGCTGAACAGACGGTATGACAGTTGTGCTTATAGTACCATCTATAGCACAGGAAAGTAGTTCCTGTTCTTCCTCCTCCTCCTCATTGTCAACCAATCCACATTGGGATGACATGAGGCTGGGCTGTGTGTAATCACCCTGTATGGTTCCTTGCTCCATTTCATCATGCTCCGTCTGCAATGCATCCTCTTTGATTGTGACCAGAGAGCCACATATCTGCCTGCTCTTTCAGAGCTGTCCACAACTCTTCAGCATTGTGAGGTTTGTCATCTAAGCATATTAGCTTCAGCACAGCCTGTTGCAGCTTGGCTGAGGCAGTGCTGCAGCAATTGATGTGGTCATTTCAGAGATGCAGGCTGAAGAGGAGGAGGAGGATGAGTTGCAGGAGCTGTAGACTGTGGGGGCAACCCTGATTGACCTAGGGCCCGCAATCCTCTGTGTTGGTAGGACATGTTCCATCCCAAGGTCAGACTGGGACCGGCTTCCACTAAGTTAACCCAGTGTGCAGTAAGCGAGATGTACCATATCAGCCCAGAAGCACTTGTCCATGTGTCCGTGGTTAAGTGTACTTTCCCTGTAAATGCATTGTTGAGTTGTTGAGGGCACGGGTAATGTTGTGGGACACGTGCTTGTGTAATGCCGGCACAACGGGAAAAATAATGTCGGATGGGGACAGAGTACGTTAGGACGGCCGCCGCCATCAGGTTGCAGAAAGCTTGAGTCTCCATGAGCCCAAAAGGCATCATTTCCAGCAAAATCAGACAGGAAATGTGTGAATTTAGTACTGTGGCCTGTGGGACGTTGGCTGCGTATTTCCGCCTTCGTTCCAATAACTGGGGTATGGACAACTGAAGGATGCTCTGGGACAAGGATGTGGACTTGCTTGCTGATGGTGGTAGTTGAGTTTGTGCAATGACAGGCGCAGGGCAGGAGGCATCTTCGCAGGCACCATGGACAGGAGATTGGCTTTAATGCACAACAGCGGAAGCAACTGTGGTGTCACCCGCAGACACTGTTCCACGACTCTGGGGTTTCAAGCCCACAAAGTTGGTTGCTTCGCTGCCATGTGCCTGATAATTCTGGTGGTGGACAGGCTGGTAGTTTTGCTACCTGTGCTGATGCGGGCATGGCAGGTGGTGCAAATGGCCTGTTTGGGGTTATCGGCAGTGTCTTTAGAAAACAACCAGACTCGGGAAGACCGAACAGTTCTAATGACAACTTCTGTCGTGTTGGTGTTACGAGGAATGGTTGCCCACCTTCTGTCTGCGACCACCACAGTGCTTCTTCCTGCCTGTTGTGGTGCTACGCCTCCCTTCTCCTGTGTGCTGCTGTCCTCGCTCTGCATGTCCTACTGCCAGGTTTTGTCAGTTAGTATATCATTCACCACCTCCTGTTCCACTTCCGCCACCCTGGTCCTCCTCTTGACTTTCTGGCAATTGTGTCTCATCATCGTCCACCTCTTGTCACACATTCCCACCGTTGCCTTCATGTGAACGTGGCTGCTCAAATATTTGGCCATTGCTACATGCAATCTCAGCTTGCCCTGCTTCAAGTTGACCAGGCAAGAGGTCCGAATCTATAAATGGACAACTGAACAGCTCTTTGGAGTGTCCAAGTGTGGGATCAGTTGTCTGCAGCCACTCGGTGGAAGGAGGATCAGGGTGAGGAATATGCAGACAAGACTCATGGCTGCTCAGACTTGACCGTGTGGAAGACAGGGTGTTGGTGGTGGTGGCAAAGTGACTGGAAGCAGTATCTGCCATCCAACTACCTACCTTTTCACGCTGCGCTGGTGTCAAGAGTAGTGTTGAGCGATACGATACTGCAAATATCGGCTATCGGCCGATATTAGCTCTATCGGCCTTTCGATAATTCGTTTCGATATTTTCGTCTTATCGAATACCGGAATCGGATTTGTCACTGTCACTGTGAGTGTCCGTCGGTCGGGTCTGTCAGGAGTCAGCGGCACTTACCTGGCAGAAGATCTCCGGCGGTCACGTCCTGGACTGCTTGATGGCCGCCATTATCTTCTCCCTGGCGGTCACATGCAGTTTTTCGCGATAACTGCAGTGACTGCAGGGTAATCCCGGCCGTAAACCAGTCCGATGACGTCACCGCCGGGGAAGCAGGTAATCAGCTGTGCTGCGCCGGGATGACAGGCTCTGCTTGTCATTCTGATGTAGCAGAGCTGGATCGTCGTGGGACACTCGTTACTATGGACTGCGTCGGTCAGGTGGTATACTTTTTTTTTTTTTTTCATTTTTTTACAGGAGATCGATGGCGTCGCAGGATGAGACTGTAATAAAAGTAATGAAAACTGTGTTTTTTTTTTTTTTATTAAATTAAAAAACTTTTTTATGAACATTCACCCGTCCGGGTACATCAACAATTTAACTATTTACATACAGGGACCCTGTCCGGGTTATTTATAATTCTTTGGCAGGGGTGTTCCAGGTACCACCTGGTACTCTTCTGATGCTTGCCAAACATCCGAGGCACCAAGGACCACCAGGACCTGATGACGTCGTGTGGCCTGTACAGTCAAGTCGTGACCCGCTATCTGGGTCTGTGTGGCCACCTCTTTCATCTCCCTCCGGGTCTGGAACCCTATGTCCCGGACTGAACGAACCCCAGGGGGCCTAACAGGCGCCGGGTACGGGCCAGCTATACTTATCATGTCCATAGCTGGGGCTGCTGAGGAGACCACTGAGGGAGGCTTGGGAGATTTACGGCGTGGGGTGGGCACTTTTGCAGAGGCCTGGATGTGGGAGGCTGAAGGCTCCGAGGGTCTCACAGGTTCCTGACACTCTGGGGAGTAGGGGTCGCACCTGGTAACATTTAGGGCGTACCATCCATTGTAACCCCAGTGTCGGGTGTAAGTCACCAAGTTTCCTGGCAACAGGTCCCTCCCCGGGTGTCCTTCTGGGAGGTGAGCCTCCACGTCCCGCCGGTTCACAAAAACTTCTAAATAAAGTCCAGGCTCCTGGATGAAGCCCCAACCACCTTTCAATTTAAAGCTCCGTACTGCACCCTTACGCCGCGGCTCACACAGGGTTCCTTTATCCTTTCTCATCCGGTCTTATCTGCCCGGTCCTTCTCCAGCTGACGTTGGCGAAGTTTTTGGGATTCTCGCTGCTCCCTTTGTCGCTCTGCTTCCCGCTCCCAACGTCTCCACTCTTCCTCCTGACGCCGGTTGTAATTCTCCTCCACCAGCTGCTCCATGTCTCCACCATCAAACTGCAGCTTACAGTGTCCGGTTTGCGGCAGCTCTCCTGGCGCCCCCCAGTCCTGGCGGCGCTCACCTGCGGAGGAAGCAGCCGGCTCTGGAACAGATGACAGTCGGGGCTCCGGTACAGACAGGTAGACCTCTGGTGCCTGCGCGGCCTCCTCCATGAGGACGGGTGTCGCTTCTTCTGTCTCAGCGACGGGGGCAGACAGCGGGATCTGGGGTGCTGCCGGTGCAGCGTTTTTTGCACGAACGGGTGCCTCCACTGCGACAACGTCAACCGGATCACATTGCAAGGACTCCTCTACTAGAACGGGTGCCTCACCTTCCGGTACAGACACTTCAGGTAAGAGGGATTGGCGCCGCTCCAAGTTTAGTTTTAGGGCACGCCAGCTCGCTTCCATCCTGGCGACCTCCTCCCGGTGCCGGGCCAGGCCTCTTAGGGTATCCTCCGCTTCTTGCAGCGTAGGAGGGTTTCCAGGCCGGGTGCCCAACGGTGGTTCCGTGGCGATCGGGTCGCTTCCGTGGGGGGAGAGCTCTGACTGCTCCATCCCTTCACACTTCTGCTCGTGTCCATTAGCCATCTCTGCCAAGTCACATGTGTCATTAGCATCTGGAGAGGGCCCCTCTTTTGTAGGAGGCGGGACCTTCGTGTTAGTTTCCGCACACTGAGGAGGATGAGGAGGCGGAACTGAAGAGCTGTGGGGCACGATCTTACATTGCAGTACCATTTAGAGCCATCGTTTTCGCGTCACTGAGTGAGTGTACACCCATGAAGAGCACGCCCTTCTACTTCACCAGTGCCTCGTCGTGACGCAGATATGGCGGAAAAATGGCAAATACATTCTCTGATGATTTTAGCAATTCTCAAGCACAAAGCCAGTTCAATTCAGGCACACAGGACTCGCTTATAGCGAGCTACAGAATCCTGTTTGTGACGCCCAAGTTGAGTCGCACAGAGCCAGAAGTTTTGGGGTACTCGGCACCGAGCCCGTCGACTTCTATGGGGTATGTCACGGCTTTACCCGGCAATTGAATCAGAGTCTATTTTACTATGTAGAAGTGTATAAACTATAAATATATGTATTATGTCACAATGACATGTATATATATATATGTATTCTATGTGTGTATATTTTGTGTTTACAACGAAAGAAAGGGTTTTTTTTGTTGCGATATTTTGTTCCCATAGACTTACATGGGACTTCCGGTATCGAAATCGGATATCGACGATATTTAGTGCCATCGGCGATACAATTTCGATACGATATTTTTAGATATCGAGCATTATCGCTCAACACTAGTCAAGAGTGGTCTTCTGCTGTCACCTATGACTTCTGACAGGAATCTGTTGCGAGAACATGTGGGTGTTTGTTGTGGCACAATTGCAGCTCACCCTCTGCATGCACCATCACCATCATGTCCAGTTCGCCGTCCCTTGCCACATGCCATTTACATTTTAAATGTAGTACAATATTTTCAACGTTCAGTAAAAGATCAGAATTTGGAGCAAAATTAGATGTGATCCGTGTGCGGGAAAAACCACTTTCAAATATCTGCAATGTATCTGGAAAAACTGGTGTCACTGTCAATAACTGTGGTAAGATCAAGAAAAAAACTGTCTAATGTTGCCCTAAAATGCCACAATTTTTAGCTCACAGAGAGATAGGAGTCTGACACAGGTACCACACAGTTCAATATATGGCCTGGATAAAAAAAATTTAACCCAAAATACTGTATAGACCTAGGGTAGCAGACAGCAAAATAGTGTAATGTAGGCCTGAAAAGCAACTGTTTAAGAGCACAGATACACCAGGCTTCTGACGGAGATAACAGACTGTTCAACATGTGTCCTGACGTTTTTTAAAAATTTTTTAACCAAAAAGATTCTAAAGAAATAGGGTAAGTCACAGCAAGAAAAAGGGTAATGTTGCCCTGATATTTCACCATTTTTTGCTCACAGAAAGATAGGAGTCTGACACAGATACCACACTGATCACTATGTGGCCTGGATTTTTTATTTTACAACCCAAAATAGTGTACAGAAATAGGGTAACTGACAGCAAATACAGTGGAATATAGGCCTGAATTGCCGCAATTTGTAGGCCACAAATAGCTCAGCGGTCTGACAGCAATACCAGAATGTTCAATAAGTGGCCTGTATTTTTTTAATTTTTACCCCTAAATGGTGTTTAGTAGAGATGAATGACTTTGCCTCCGGGAGGGTCGAGTCCGGTTTCGGACCACCCGACTTTCCCAAAAGTCGAATCGAACGAAATCGGCCGACTATCGGAAAAAGTCGAAGGTCCGACTGAAACTCGAACCGACCCCAATGCAAGTCAATGGGGAAGAAAAGTCGGCAGGGAGTTGAGGACAGTGCCCATTTCAATGCCAACGACATCAATTCTTATTACTTAAGCTTGTCAACCTTAATTTACTTTATAATAATAGTAACGCATTGAAAACTGGGGGTTATTTGGCTAAAGTTGTGGGGGGGCAGGGCTGGCTCCAGGTTTTCGTGGGACCCGGGCGAAAGAGTCTCAGTGGGCCCCTTTAACACATACCACAATTCATGATGCTACGATACGGCAGAGAAATATAGGTATAGTACAATGCCAAATACTTCACTTCTTACATTACATGAGTGATATCTATTGTAAATTCTACAATAGCTCAAAAAACGGACAGTATAGTCCTTTATGCAGTATTATGGGCACCACATAGTGCGCCATACAGAATAATGAGCCCCATATGATGCGGCATATATAATGGGCCCCATATGATGCTCCAGTATATGATGTGCCCCATGGATGATGCTCCAGTGTATGATGGGCCTATATAATGCTCAATATATAATGGGCCCCATATGATGCTCCAGTGTATGATGGGCCCCATATATAATGCTCCAGTGTATAATAGGCCCTATCTATGATGTTCAAGTGTTTGATGGGCCTCATGTATAATTTTCCAGTGTATAATGCTCCCCATATATTGCTCCAAACATTAAAAAAAATGAAATACCTCTCCTCGCTGCGCACTGCTCTGCTCTACTCTGGACTCCTCAGCGTCGCCATCTTCCAGCTCTCTGCACTGAGATTGTACGCCGGTGTCTCTGATGGCGACTGGGCCCCCCCACCTGCTCAGGGCCCCGGCACTTGCCCGGGTGCACCAGGTGCTGATGCCGGCCCTGGGGGGGTTACAGCCCAGTTAGGGAGGTGGAAAAACTGGCATATGTTGAGGTGTAGGCTGGACGTTCAACAGCTGCAAATGGAGGTATTGGAGAAGTCGGAGGAAGAGGAGGACAAAGCGAGCCATTTTGCTGGCCACCTATGTGTCATCAGGGGAAGGTGGTACAAAATCCTTTGAAACCCAAGCATGGTTCATTTTAATGAATGTGAGATCACCTACATTTTGGGTTAACAGGGGATCCTTCTTTCTGTCAGGATTGATCCAGCAGCACTGAAGACTCTTTCTGATAGCACACTACCAGCAGGGCAAGCGAGCTCCTGTAAGGCATATTGTGCCAATTCAGGCCAGGTGTCCAGTTTACAGGCCCAGTAGTCAAAGGGGAGTGAACTGTGAGGGAGAACATCGATAGGGGAGGAGAGGTAATTTTGAACCATAGTTGACTACTGCTGTCCTCTGTTATGTTTTGGTAGCTGAGGAGGGCAGGAGCAAAAAACTGCAAAGGCAGCCAAGCACCAGAGAGGTTGGTATCTAATAGGTTGCAGACCCCTAAACTAACCGCACAACTAGAAGCAGCCGTGGGACGTTCCTACGGTGCCTTAGACGCCTCGTCTCAGACGGAGAGATTAGCTACCCCTGTAGATGGAAAGGGAAAAGCTAACTGCCCCGGAGTAGAGCCCCAAAGTATTAGGAAGCCCCAAACATATAATGGCGGTTAGACAAGAGGAAAATATAAACACAGACAAAAAATAGAATGAGCAAACGCTGGGGCCAAAACTGTCTAGATAGGATAGTACAGGAGAGAATACTGTCTGCAACCCAACAAAACCCTAGGAAAAATTCCAACACTTCTGAATTCAAACATGCTGAGACTACACGATCTCGAACACCTATATCAGATCTCTGGTGTGAAAACGCAGCTACCCAACAGTAAAATATCACAGGAACTGAGCATAAGTAAAAATACAAAAAGAGAACAGATACCAGCGCAAGCCCCCCAAAGGGGACCCGGCTGAACTCAAAAGCAAGGCCGCAAAAACAAGGGAAATCAAACCACAGAAAAAAACACAGAAAGTAACTTATCTGAATGATAGCAGGAGACAGCAGAAAAGCAAGCTGAATTCCAACCTAGACCAGGAAGTAACAATTGATCACCGGCGAGGATCATGGGAGGCCAGCTCACTTATATCAGGCCAGTCCGTCCCCCCTGTTAACCATTCATCCATTGCAGGTGGAGAACTCGTGCTGTTCAACATAGGTTCAATACCCTCAGCAACCACCAGAGGGAGCCTCAGCTCCGAAGTCTCCTGTCTGTTGCAATCGATTCATTATTACAAGTCGTGTGAGCGTTACTCGAGAAATCAGTCCACAACATGATCATGAAACCCGTCTCCAACGACACTTCGGCTGTCTGCAACACGAACACCTCTTCCATTTGGCCCACTACGGCTCGTGGTAGAACCTGCACCCCTGCTGTGTGCTGGGAATGCCTCTAACAAACGGTATACCAGAGTTGCTTGTTTGGTCACAAATATTAGCTCTAGGTTCTCCTGTGGCATGATGTTCTGTAATTTGCCTTTATAGCGTGGATCGAGGATGCTGGCCAACCAGTAGTCGTCATCATTCATAATTTTGGCAATACGGGGGTCCCTTTTTAGGATCCGCAAGACATAATCACACATGTGGGCCAATGATCCAGGTGTCAATGATGCAGTGCCAGTGGTGGGTGGAGGAGCACTTTCTGCCAAATCCACATCACTCCAGTCACGCACAAACCCTGTACCTGACCTTGGCAAGCCAACATTTTCTCTTGCCCCTGAGAAGCATCCTCCTCCCCAAAAATAATCATTCCCTCATCCTCCTCCTCTTCTTCCTCCATCTCATCCAGGACAGTTCCCTGAGCAGACAATGGCTGACTGTCATCAAGGCTTCCCTCCTCCTCCTCTTCCTCCTCCGCTGCAGACGCCTGATCCTTAATGTGCGTCAAAGTTTGCATGAGCAGACGCATAAGTGGGATGCTCATGCTTATGATGGCGTCGTCTGCGCTTACCAGCCGTGTGCATTCCTCAAAACACTGAAGGACTTTACAGAGGTCTTTCAACTTTGACCACTGCACACCCAACAGCTCAATGTCTGCCCTCAAACTGCCTGCCCGTGTATCCTCCCAAAAATGCATTACAGCTTGCCTCTGTTCACACAGCCTCTCAACCATGTGCATGGTGGAGCTCCACCTTGTTTCAACATCTATGATTTTGCGGTGCGTAGGGAGGTGGAGTGATCGCTGCAGCCTCTGCATACGACTGGAGTCTACGGGCGAGCGACGGATGTCCGAGCACAGTCTTCGCACCTTATGGAGCAGGGCTGGTAACTCCGGATAATTATTTATGAAGCACTGCACCACCAGGTTTAAGGTGTGAGCCAGGCAAGGTATGTGTCTGAGTTTTGCCAGGGCTATGGCTGCCTCAAAATTACGTCCGTTATTACTGACTACCTTGCCTGGCTTAAGATGTAGACTGCCCAGCCATGACTCAGTTTCTCGCTGCAAGTTGTCGGCCAGTACTTCCGCGGTGTGTCTGTTGTCGCCCAAAGACATCATCTTTAAAACAGCCTGCTGATGCTTACCACTAGCTGTTCGATAGTGGGACACCTCGTGTGCAACACTGGCAGCTGCGGATGGAGTGCTTGTGCGACTGCGCTCTGTCGACGAGCTTTCGCTTCTGGAGGAGGAGGAGTGTCGAACGCCTACATCCACCTGTTGCCTATACCGTGGGCTAGGCAGCACTGTCCCTCAGTCGCTGTCCCCTGTGGACCCTGCATCCACCACATTAACCCAGTGCGCAGTGATGGACATGTAACGGCCCTGGCCATGCCTACTGGCCCATGCATCTGTTGTGAGGTGCACCTTTCCACTCACTGATTGTTTGAGTGCATGGACAATGCGGTCTTTCACATGCAGGTGGAGGGCAGGGATGGCTTTTCTAGCAAAGAAATGCCGACTGGGTAGGTCATAGCGTGGGACAGCGTAGGCCATGAGGTCTCGGAACGCTGCGCTTTCAACCAAACGGAAGGGCATCATCTCTAATGAGATCAGTTTGGCAATGTAGGCGTTCAAAGCCAGTGTACGTGGATGAGAGGATGAGTACTTTCTTGTCCTACTCAGAGTGTCTGCTAGAGTGAGCTGGACTTGAGAGCTGCATATGGGGGAACTAGCGGTGGACATGGCGGACTGAGAGGGGGTAGGTGATTGTGATGGTGGTGGTGGTGGTGATGGCCTACATTCAGTCTTTCGTTGGAAAAAACATTGTGATTAGCTGACTATTTTGGTCTTGCGACGACACCTCAACATTCCTTGCAGGTGGTGTGCTAACCGGTGGGCTTACAGGGGGGTAAGCGATGTAGCGTTGCTGGCTACCTTCAGTCAGAGCAGGTGCATGTGTGCTACCTGAGGTTTTGTAGTCCGTCCACGCTTGCAAGTGCATGGTGTTTAAATGTCTAAGGCCGGCGTCACACTAGGTAGGAATACGGATGAGTGAGAGGCGTGAAAACCACGCATTACACACGGACTAATATTTGTCTATGGGGTAGCTCTGATCATGCGTATTTTTCTCGAGCGTATATTACGGTGCGAGACACTCGCAGCATGCTGCGATTGTACTCGTATTACGCCCGTTGTACGCCAATGAAAGTCTATGGTTACGAGAAAACAACGGACCAGGCGTGTGACTTGCGAGAAGTACGGAAGACTTCTGCAGCTCACAGGAAATGGTGCAACACATGCAGGAGGAAGCTGGCACATGCAAATTAGCTCAAAAAGAGCGCCAGACGTCCCGGAAGAACGCCTCCACGGAGTCGGCCATGATGTCCACCCTCATCAATGTGGAGATGCTCATTGTATTGGTGCAGGAGAGGCCAGAAATATGGGACCAAAGAGATGAGCATTATGCTGACCACGCAAGGAAAGAGGCGGCATGGAGGCGCATCTGTGGGTAAATGTTTCCCCACTTTGGCAACAGCACACGCGAGGAGCAGCAGCGAATCAGTAAGTTGCTTGATATGTTTAATAAATTCTTAACGCTCACAGCCGATTTATCGTGCAGAATTTGCCCCCAAAAATGGTATTTTTGTATTTTTTTTAGCGCAAAAAACTTAGTTTAGGCTACTTTCACACTTGCGTTTCTTTGCGCAGCGCATCTTGCGCTATCGGACGCATGCGCAATGTTCCCCTATCTTTAACATGGCGGGCGCAGGGTCTAGCGCTTGCACGCGTTCATGTGCGTTTGTCGTGCGCTGCGCATTTTCCCGGTGTGCGCCCATACGCGCTAGACGCTACATGTTGCTTTTTATTTTTTCGGCCAACCGTTTTAAAAAAACGCGTGCGCACGTGTGCGCATGCTATGCGCAAAAAATAACATTGCAGTCTATGGGGGCGCTGGCGTGCGCATGGCTTTGCGCTCGTCAGCGCTTTTGCACGCACGCGATTTTTCTGTAAATAATGGAGCCAGAGATGATGGAGACAGAGATGATGGAGCCAGAGATGATGGAGCCAGAGATGATGGAGCCAGAGATGATGGATACAGAGATGATGGAGCCAGAGATGATGGAGCCAGAGATGATGGAGCCAGAGATGATGGAGACAGAGATGATAGAGACAGAGATGATAGAGACAGAGATGATAGAGACAGAGATGATGGAGACAGAGATGATGGAGACAGAGATGATAGAGCCAGATGATAGATGATAGAGACAGAGATGATAGAAATGTGACACATAGACAACGCATGCGCCAAAAAAAACGCAAACGCATGCAAAAAACGCATGAAATCGCAGACAAACGCTGAGTTTTTTTGTCGAAATGCGCATGCTGATGCGACTAAATATCGCAGCGTTTACAAGCGTTTGCATGCGTTTTTTTAATGCGCTTCATGTGCGCTCGAAACGCAGCGCAAAAAACACAAGTGTGAAAGTAGCCTTAGTCACATCCTTCCAGGCCCCCATGCCGATATAACGTGTATGTAGACAAATTTTGCTTTGTGTAGCTAGCTAAATGATTCCATTATATGTGTCATTGCAGTGGATGATGTTATGAGAAGATGGAGAAGCATCCGCGACCAATACTGGCGGGAACGCCAGCAGAGGAGCAAGAGCGGGTCAGCAGCACCCAGAAAATGAAAGTATGTTTACTTTGACAGGCTGGGTTTTCTTGCACCTATTCTGGATCTTAGACCGTAAGTACATACATCACACCACATACCACATATGCAGTTTAGTCTCACCCCTCCTACATGTTCTAATCCCCTTTCATTTCCCCACAGAACCCAATCCAACCTCACTGAGAGGGAGACTGGCTCAGACTCAGAGGCCATTATTGACCCGGTTGGGGGAGGTGAAGAGGTGGCTGGCCCATCTTCTGAGCCTCCCTGCAGCATCCCACAAGCTTCACAAGAACCAGGACATGACCAAGCATCTGTACCGCAACCTGTACCTGACCCACCTGCTGCAGCAGCAGGGCCCAGTGTAGAGGAAGCAGCCCCACTGCTAGCTCAGGGTCATGAAAATCAACCCCAACAGGGTAATGGTCAACCTTCTCATCATAGCCAACCACACAGAGATGCTGGGAACCCGCCAACCCCACCACCCACATACCACCAGCTATGATAATTTATTTGAGTAAGATATGACGAAGTTCAAAGTCTTTTTCTTTATTGTTTACATTTACTTTACACTCCTGTTGTGTTACAGAAATGTGCACCAATCTAGATGCATCTAACCTACATATGGTAACAATATGCTATTGTGTAGGGCTTCTCTACTTGTGTTATGTGCATTTTGTGTTATGGTTGAAACAAAATCTAATTATTTTGAAACATTTATTTCAACATAATGATGTGTAAACCATATTTGCACTCATCTGAATGGCTACAAACAACAAATGGTACTTAGCTGGTGGGATGTGGCCTAGGTGTAAATTTTTTTTTCCTTACATCTTATAATTTATACCAATGTTTGTTATTTTTTCCCCGTCCATTTTAGAAATTGTTGGCTAATGCATCATTGCATTAGTCTAATCTGAGAACCCAAGCATATGGGGCAGATATGGTGCTCACTAGCGATAGTGATAGTTTGTTATTTTGAGTATTTATTATAATTTATTACCAAGTTTTTATGGTTTTACATGCTGTCTATTGCATATTTGCAGTAGTGTAATCTTGTGAACCAAACATATGGGTAACATATGGTCTTCAGTATACATAGTGAAGGTATGTTCTTTTGTTATATTTTATTTAACTCACAGTTGTCAAATGCATCTTTGCACTTGTCTAATGTGAGCAAACACCCATATGGGTGACATATGATCAGCACTAGCCATATTGACTATTGGTTTTTGTCTTTATATACTATTATGTAATGCAACATTTTTTTTTGTGACATGCCTTATTTTGTTACTTGTGTAAGAATGCACACTTGCACTATTGTGCTGTTTATACATATACCATATGAACTAAATAAGGTAGTCACTACCTCAAGTCGCATTTTGCACATATAAATATCTATTTTTATAAAAAGTTTGGATTTTGCTTTCATAAGTTGTTTATACTCAACCACAAACACATGTGTTAAGACCATTAACAACAGACAGAGTATGTGGAGAATAAAGAGTTTACTTAAATACACACACACAAACCTTACAGCATAGATATAGCATCATCTTGCCATGTTGTAGTACCCTCAGGTGACACAAAATATTGGGTTAAAGATTAGTGTTGAGCGATATTGCTCGATATCTAAAAATATCGTATCGAAATTGTATCGCCGATAGCACTAAATATCGTCGATATCCGATTTCGATAGCGGAAGTCCATGTAAGTCTATGGGAACAAAATATCGAAATTAAAAAAAAACTTTATTTCCTTGTTAACACTAAATATACACACATAGAATACATATATATATATATATATAACAACATGTCATTGTGACATATATATATACACATATATGTATAGTTTATACACTTCTACATAGTAAAATATCCTCTGATTCAATTGCCGGGTAAAGCCGGCTTCTGTGAAAAGACAGAAGCACCCGACATGAAATGACACTTGGTGTACATAGGGTTAACCATGTCTTTTCATGTCGTTTGCAATCTGATTTGCACAAACAATTACATCAGTCTATGTGTGCAAAATTTCACACCTGTGGGGTTAATTAAAGGTGTAAATTCGTTGTAAAAAAAACGGACTTTTTTGCTACGAATTTACACCTTTAATTAACCCTACAGGTGTGAAATTTTGCACACTTACACTCATGTAATTGTTGTGCAAATCAGATATCAAACTACATGAAAAGACATGGTTAACTCTATGTAAACCAAGTGTCATTTCATGTCGGGTTCTGCATTTTCACAAAAGCCGGCAATTGAATTAGCGGCTGATTATACTATGTAGAAGTGTATGAACTATAAATATAAATATATATATATGTGTCACAAATTCAATGACATGTTTTTATATATATATATATATATATATAATATGAGGTGTAAAATTGCTGAAAAAAAATGCGTGGGCTCCCGCCCTATTTTCGCAACCAGACAGACAAAGCCAGTGAGTGGGGGCAGATAATAATAGCCCAGAGAGGGACCATTATTTTTGCCCCCCCGGCTACTAAAATCTGCCCCCAGACACCCCAGAAAAGACAAATCTATAATTAGATTCGCCCTTTCTGGCACTTTGCCCGTCTATTCCCATTGCCCTGTAGCGGTGGCGAATGGGTTAATAAGGGGTTAAAATGACCTTGCAATTGAAAGGTCACTTTAAGCCAGGTTAATAATTGAGAGCTGTCAATCAGACAACTATCAATTATTAATCCTATTGTATGAAAGAAAAATCAAACACACACTTTAATAAAAAAGAAGTTTAATGAAATAATCACACAGTTTTTGACCATATTTTATTTACCTGCTAAAACCATTTCCTGTAATAAAAATAAAATAATAAAGCAAAATTATTCTTACCAATCCGATGTACAGTCAGGTCCACGGTGTAATCCATCAGAAAGGGTTAATGTTTACTGCAGGGACCGCAGCTAATGCTGCAGCCTCACAGTAAACCCCCAAATGAATGAGTTCCTCTCCTGGCTGACAGGAGAGGAAGTGGAAAGCTTAATTGATTGCTTTCCACTTTCACTTCAGGTCAGCCAGGGACAAATCAGTGACGTCAGAGGGAACTGGTTAACAAAAATAGGGGATCCCCTCGAAAAAAAATGGCGTGGGGTCCCCCCTATTTTTGTTAACCAGCCAGATGAAGCAGACCGCTGAGGCCTGGATTTTCAGGCTGTTAAGGAGCCAAGATCCATGGACCTTGCCAGCCTGATAATACCAGGCCACAGCAGTCTGCATATCTTGGCTGATTAACAAAAATAGGGGATCCCCTCGAAAAAAAATTGGCGTGGGTCCCCCTTTTTTGTTAACCAGCCAGATGAAGCAGACCGCTGAGCTGGTTTTTCAGGTGGTAAGATCCAATATCCATGGACCTTGCAAGCTGATAATACAGGCCACAGCAGTCTGCTTATCTTGGTGGTTACAAAAATAGGGGATCCCCTCGAAAAAAACGGCGTAGGGGTCCCCTATTTTGTTAACAGCCAAGTAAAATGCAGACTGCTGCGGCCTGGTATTAAAAGACTGTCAAGGCCCATGGATTTTGGCCCTCAACAGCCTGATAATACCAGGCTACAGCAGCCCCACATTTGGCGCATCAAAAGATGTGCCAATTGTGGCACTTTACCCGGCTCTTCCCACTTGCCCTGTAGCGGTGGCAAGCGGTGTAATAAGGGGTTAATGTCACCATTGATTGCACGGTGACAATAAGCCCGGTTAATAATGGAGAGGTGTCAATAAGACACCGATCCATTATTAATCCCAAAGTTATTAAATGCATAAAAAAAAGACAAAGCAAGAAAAAAGTATTTTAATGAAATAAAAGAGACAACACAGTTTTCATTTCTTTTATTGTACTCTCATTCCTGCGACGCCATCGATCTCCTGTAAAAAAAGAAAAAAAACAAACCAACAGTATACCACCTGTCCGACGCAGTCCATAGTAACGACAGTCCCACGACGATCCAGCTCTGCTACATCGCAATGACAGGCAGAGCCTGTCATCGCGACGCAGCACAGCTGATTACCTGCTTCCCCGGCGGTGACGTCATCGGACTGACTGCTTTACGACCGGGATTACCCAGCAGTCACTGCAGTTATCGCGAGAAACTGCATGTGACCGCCGGGGGAGAAGAGGATGGCGGCCATGAAGCAGTCCAGGACGTGACCGCCGGAGATCTTCTGCCAGGTAAGTGCCGCTGACTCCTGACAGACCCGACCGACGGACACTGACAGTGACAGACCCGACCGACGGACACAGACAGTGACAGTGACAAATCCGATTACGGTATTCGATAAGACGAAAATATCGAAACGAATTATCGAAAGGCCGATAGAGCTAATATCGGCCGATAGCCGATATTTGCATTATCGTATCGCTCAACACTAGTCTTGAGTAATATCTCTGATAATTCCTTCTGGGATTCCTGTAATTTTGCAAGCCTGTCATTAACAGCAGGAATGGGAGTGTTCACTGGCAGATTAGGGATAAATACTGGATGTACTCCATAATTAGCAAAAAATGGGGTTTGAGATGTAGCGCTATGTATGGAGTTGTTGTAGGCAAACTCTGCTGTTGGTAAATTGTCCACCCAGTCATCCTGAAGATAGGAAATGAAGCAACGGAGGTATTGCTCCAAAGTCTGGTTCGTTCTCTCCGTCTGGCCATTGGACTGAGGATGGAAAGCGGTAGAAAGATTCACCGTGACTCCCAAGGCTGTACAGAAACTCTTCCAAAATTTTGACGTAAACTGAACGCCTCTGTCAGACACCACGCTGTCAGGAATTCCATGTAACCTGAATACCTCTTTGATCATCAGTTCTGAAGTTTTTTCAGCAGTAGGAATTCCTTCAGTTGGAATAAAGTGGGCCATTTTTGTGAGTCGGTCCACTATAACAAGGATGACGATCATCTGTTTGGAAGGGGGTAGTTCCACAATAAAATCCATGGAAATAGATCCCCAAGGCCTGGATGGAACTGGGAGTGGTTGCAAGAGTCCTAGAGGAGACGATCGTGGGGTCTTGTTTCGTGCGCATGTTAAACAGGTTGAAACATATTTCCTCACGTCCTTCCTACAATTAGGCCACCAAAAGAAACGAAGTAGTAAGTCTTGTGTTTTTGCAACTCCAGGATGTCCTGCCAGTTTAGAATCATGGACACTTTTGAGGACTTCAAGGCGAGAAGATTCAGGTACATATATTTTGTGTTTCTGCATCCAAAACCCTCTTTGAATGAAAGATCGACGTCTTCCGAAGGATGGTTAAGGAAAGAGTCCTCTTGATATTCATCTTTAATTCTATTACATAGTCCTCTAGAGTGCAATATTCCCAAAAAATTTTTAGGGCCTAGAATTGTATCGTCATTACTAGACCTCTCCTGAGGTTCCGAACACATCCTGGACAGGGCGTCAGCCTTGCCATTTCTTGAACCAGGCCGGTAAGAAATTATAAAATTGAATCTTGAGAAAAATAAGGCCCATCGTGCTTGTCTTGCAGACAATCTTTTTGCTGTACGGAGGAATTCAAGATTCTTGTGGTCCGTGAGGACAGTCACAAGGTGATTGGCACCTTCCAGAAGATGTCTCCACTCGGAGAAGGCAACTTTAATGGCTAACAGTTCTTTATTACCGATGTCGTAGTTCTTTTCTGCAGATGACATGGTGTGGGAAAGAAACGCACATGGGTGAAGTTGCATTTTGTCCCCAACTCGCTGAGACAGAATGGCTCCCACTGCAGAGTCCGAGGCGTCCACTTCGACAGTAAATGGCAATTCAGGATTTGGGTGTACTAACAATGGAACAGACGTAAAAAGAGTTTTCAACTTGTCAAAAGCCTCCTGTGCCTCCGGAGACCAGAAAAATGCTTTGGTCTTTTTGTTAGTGTAGTAATTGGTAGTATGATCCGTGAAAAGTTCTTTATAAATTTTCGGTAAAAATTTGCAAATCCTATGAAACGCTGAACGTCTTTTAAATTTCTTGGAACAGGCCAGTCCACTACAGCATTGATTTTGCCGGGATCCATGCTCAGACCTTCTGGGGAGATGATATATCCCAGAAATTGGATACTGGTTTGTTCAAACTCACATTTTTCAAGTTTAATGTAAAGATGGTTCTCCTGTAGTCGTTCCAAGACTAACTGGACGTGCCTGTGATGCTCTTCCAAGGTGTCTGAAAATATAAGAATGTCATCGAGATAAGCCACAACAAATTGGTCCAAGAAATCTCGAAATACATCATTAATAAAATGTTGAAAGGTGGCTGGGGCATTGCTAAGGCCAAAGGTCATAACCAGAGATTCAAAATGTCCATATCTTGTTCTGAAGGCGGTCTTCCACTCATCTCCTGGGCGAATCCGTATGAGGTTGTAAGCCCCTCTAAGATCCAGCTTCGTAAAGATTTTCGCAGAACGGAGTCTCTCAAATAGTTCAGGAATCAAGGGTAGCGGGTAGCGATTCTTGACAGTGATATTATTCATCTCTCTGTAGTCAATACATGGCCGCAGAGTGGAGTCTTTCTTTTCAACAAAGAACAGGGGTGCCCCAGCTGGAGATGTGGAAGGTCGAATAAAGCCTTTCTCTAAATTTTCATCCAGGAACTTTCTTAATACCTTCAATTCAGGTTCGGAAAGATTGTAAATCCATCCAAATGGAATGGTTGCTCCTGGCAGCAATTCAATGGGACAGTCGTAAGGACGGTGAGGAGGTAATTGATCTTTCTTCTTACTGCAGACATCAGAGAACTGCTGATATTGAGGTGGTAGTTTCTCTTCCTTCTCATGCGAAATCTCAGAGATTTGGACTTGTTGGAGAACAGGGGGTTCCTTATGACTTATGACAATTATTCTTACAGTAGTCAGATGTAAAGGTGATAGTCCTTGATGCCCAGTTGATAGAAGCGTTATGGACTGAAAACCAGGGGATCCCTAGAATAACCGGAAATTTCGGAGATGAAATAAGGTGGAAACTGACAGCTTCATGATGATCCGGTTCGATACAAATCTCCAGTTCGATTGTCTCATGCGTGACAGGTCCAGAAGACAAGGGTGATCCATCCACAGTTTCCATTTCAATTGGTGTGGATTTGGTCCTACTGGAAATATTATTATCACGTGTAAATTTTAAGTCCATAAAATTTCCTCCTGCTCCCGAATCCAACAGGGCAGAGCATTGTATTTTTTGGGTGCCCATTACAACCTGAATGGGGATTACAAAATGAGATGATGTAGTATGTATTTTGTCTATTTCTGGCGTTACTGATGAGATAGTCTGCAAGATGGAATCCGACTGCTGAGAAAGGTCCATATTGCTGGCAGACCTGTTGTTGGTAAAGGCTATAGTCCTTTTGTTAGGACAGTTGATGGCATAGTGTCCAGGGTCCCCACAATAGAGGCAGAGATGTTCAGCACGTCGCCTCTCCTTCTCCTGTGCAGAGAGTGGTCTTCGGATGACATCGATCTGCATCGGTTCAGACACGCCTTGCGTCTTTTCTTGGTGGTCTAATGCTGGAAATGAGAAGCCAGAGCTATTCCCAAGTGCTCGCAGTCTCTCCTTTCTCCTTTCAGTAAGTCTTTGGTCAATCCGGATACATAGTTGAATAAAGTCCTCCAACTGATCAGGGGTCTCAACCCTGGCAAGCTCGTCTTTCACTGGTTCTGATAACCCTCGTCGAAATTGACTTCTCTGGGCCGCTGAATTCCAGGTGGTGTCGGCCACCCAGCGACGGAACTCCGATGTATATTCCGCAACAGAGCGACGTCCTTGGCGCAAATTGTGTAATTTGGTTTCTGCTGTGGCACAGCGGTTTGGGTCATCAAAAACTTGATTCATAGCTGCGGTGAAGGCTTCCAGGTCATTAAGGAGGTCATAGTCCTTTTCTACATAAGGTGAAGCCCAAGCAAGAGCTTCATCCGTCAGGAGATTTATCATGAAAAAAACTTTCTTCCTCTCACTGGTAAAGGGAGCAGGTTGCATCTGGAAGTATATGCGGCATTGATTGAGGAATCCTCGGTACTGCTGGCGATCCCCACTGAATTTTGCAGGCAGCGGCAGCCGTGCGTTTGATTCGGACCCTGAATTGCGCACGTCCAGAAGTTGTTTTTGGAGCTCAATTACTTCCTGTTGTAGCACCTTGAAATCAGTTTGTAACTTGAAATATTTTCCTTGAGAGTCAGTACAAAAACTTTGAAGCTCCGTAACTTGCCGCCTCAGGGTGTTCACAGCGGACTCCATTTTGGCGCGAGATTATTCTGTCAAGATTCCGTCTGGGTTGGAGCCGATGTTACTGCAAACACTAGGGGAAGCAGAGGCAGGTAGCGTAGTCAGGTGGCAGCTGGAGGTCGGTACACAGGAAAGGCAGTTCGGTAGCTGAGGAGCAGGCAGATAACGTAGTCAGGTGGCAGCCGGAGGTCGGTACACAGGAAAGGCAGTTCGGTAGCTGAGGAGCAGGCAGATAATGTAGTCAGGTGGCAGCCGGAGGTCGGTACACAGGAAAGGCAGTTCAGTAGCAGAGGAGCAGGCAGATAACATAGTCAGGTGGCAGCCGGAGGTCGGTACACAGGAGAGCAGTGTTTGTAGCAATGGATCAGGCGGAGAGCGTAGTCAGAAGGGCAGGCCGAGGTCAGTTCACAGGAGAGCAGTGTTTGTAGCAGCAGGAACAGCAGGAAACGCTTGACTAAAGGCTAAGAGCACAATAATCTCGCAATGACACACCCACAGGGCCAGGTTTATATAGGGTGTGTAATTGGCAATCAGAGGCCAATCAAGAGAGCACTGGGTGGAGCCGATCAGGAAGAACAGTCAATGGTATCTGGGTTCAGCAAGGAACCTTGCAGCCAGCAGAATAGCTCAGATGGTAGAGCTGCTGGCCGGTGGACAAGAGGTACTGGGTTCGATTCCTGACAGGAGCTGTGGGAGCATCATAGTGTGTATGGGGAAGCTGTGGAAGCTATAGGGGAGCTGTGGGATCATCATACAGTGTATAGGGGAGCTGTGGGATCATCATACGGTGTATAGGGGAGCTGTGGGGGCATCATATGGTGTATAGGAGAGCTGTGTGGTCATCATACTGTGTATAGGGGAGCTGTGGGATCATCATACAGTGTATGAGGGAACTATGGGATCATCATACAACGTATGAGGGAGCTGTGGGATCATCATACAGTGTATAGGGGAGCTGTGGGATCATCATACTGTGTATGAGGGAGCTGGAGCTGTGGGATCATCATATGGTGTATAAGGGAGCTGTGGGATCATCATACGGAGTATAGGGGAGCTGTGGGATCATCATACTATGTATAGGGGAGCTGTGGGGTCATCATACTGTGTATAGGTGAGCTGTGGGATCATCATACAGTGTATGGGGGAGCCGTGGGATCATCATACAGTGTATGAGGGAGCTGTGGGATCATCATATGGTGTATAGGGGAACTGTGGGATCATCATACTGTGTAGAGGGGAGCCCACCATACTGTATATAGGGGAGTTTACATGGGGAATGTAAGGGACATAATTAAATGTTAAGTGGGCACTTAAACATTATTGTTATAGGGGCTCTCAGTATTGTGACTATCAGGTATCAGCAGGATGAGGAGTTGGTGCAGGTTGGGAATACATTGTGGAAACACAAGAAGCAATGGGATTTAACTGAATGGGAGGAGACACAGATTAGATAATAGAAAAAACTTTTTGACAGTTAGGGTGATCAATGAGTGGAACAGGCTGCCACGAGAGGTGGTGAGTTCTCTTTCAATGGAGGTCTTCACACATAGGCTGGACAGACATCTGTCTGAGATGGTTTAGTGAATCCAGCATTGAGCTGGGGGTTGGACATGTGGATTATGATTCTACATGTGAACGGTGCTGGAAATGTGAGAAGTCAGATGTGTCTTTGCTGTAATCTCTGCAGATAAGTCCTGGCTGGAGAAGTTGTCATGTAGGTCTGGGCCAGATGGAATAGACGGGAAAACTGAATGACTCCACCTGAAAGGACGTCCTCTGTAAGTCACCATCTATAACTGTACTGTAATCTCTTATATGTTCTGTAAGACTGGTATCTACCACTATATGTCACCATAAGGCGGTAATATCAGTGCTGGTGTTTGTATGGAGATTTATTTTCAATAATAGTGCGGTCATCTCCTGAGGTTCCCCTATACCACCATAGCTATAATCATGATTACCTGGTTAGGGGCCACAAGGAGACACAGACAGAAAGGGCCCCTGTGCAAGAACAATATATGGGCGCTTTGCAGCCCAAGAGCTCTTAAAAATGCAAAATTGCTCCTTCTTTGGCGTTAGATATGGGCCCCCTTACCTCTTGCGCCCATGTGCGGTTGCGCAGGTTGCTCCAATGATATGTCCTACTGTTAGGGGCCCACTCAGATGTTTCGCCCCCCCTGAGCTGAACCCCTAGCTACGCCTCTGCTTCCAGGCCTTCTGGAGCCAGACGATGATGCAGGCTCAACACTTCAACACTTTCTGCCTTAGGTGCTATTGGGCTTTTGGCACTACCAGCAGATGCATCACTACCACCATGAGTACCAGCTGCCCCCCCCCCGCCCACGTCCGCAGCCTCTTCCACCATACTTCCTCATGTTTGGGAAAATGTAATAAAAATACCAGCAGATATATGGTACTTTATGAGGAGCTACAGCTGTATACGGTGTAGAGGAAAATTTAAATCTCCGTATATATTTCCGGAGTCACACACAGAGGCTCACTCAGTATGTATTTGACCAGAATACAAAAAGCAGAAAAATGGTACTGTATCAGAAGCGTACAGCTGTATACAGTGTAGGGGAAAATTTAAATCTCCGTATATATTTCCGGAGTCACACACAGATAGTCAGCATGTATTTGTCCGTGATACCAGCCAGTAAACGGTAGAGTATGAGGAGCGTACAGCTCTATACGGTGTGGGAAAAAATGAACGCTCGGTAACTGTGCAGAAAAAAAGTATTAATGCTGTGTAAAAAGCAGTCTGCACAGCAGTGTACACACAGCAATACAGCTATCAGGCAGCCTAATAACCAGCGCTGCTGCACACAAGAAAATCCTCCCCTGTCACTGCAAACTATATGTACAGCACAATAGCTATCAGCACAAGCACATAAGAACTTCTCTTTCCAGCCCTAACTCTCTCCCTACTTATAAACAGCGTCAGCAACCTCTCCCTACTGTTAAGATCGGCAGAAGTAAAATGGATGTCGGCTGTCAGGGCTTTTATAGACACTATGACGCCACCCGAAGCAAACCAATTACTGCAATGCCCTTCTCTAAGATGGTGGTGGACGCTGCCCATGTCATCTCGTTGCCCACAGTGTGCGTCCTTGCTCATTGGCTGAAAAAAGGCTCCTGCAAGAATTCTGGGAAATCCAACTTTGGCGCACGTTTTGACGACCGCATGGCCGACTTCACGCTATGGTCGAGTTTGGCGAAAGTCGGCGACTTATGAATCTGACCGACCTATTTCGCTCATCTCTAGCGTTTAGATCTAGAGTAACACATAGCAAATAAAGGTGAACAAAAGCCTCAAAAGCACACTTTGTAGCCCTCAGATAGATGAGGCGTGTCACAGAGATACCGGACTGTTCAATATGTGGCCAGTATTTTTTTACCCCAAAATAGTGTTTTGAGCTACGGTAACACACAGCAAAAAAAGTGAAGTGATGCCTCAAAAGCACACTTTGTAGCCCACAGATAAATGATGCGTGTCACAGAGATACCATACTGTTCAATATGTGGCTGGTGTTTTTTACCCTAAAACAGTGTATACTAGACCTAGGGAAGCAGGCAGCCAAAAAAGTGTAATGTAGACCTGAAAAGCAACTATTTGGAGAGCACAGATACACCAGGCATCTGACGGAGTTAACAGATTGTTCAATATGTGTCCTGGAGTTTTTTAATTTTTTTTAACCCAAAATAAATACTGTATGCACCGAGAGTCACAGACTGCAAAAACAGTGGAATATAGGCAGGAAATGCTACAATTTGTAGACCACAGATAGACCTGGGGTCTGACGGAGATAGAACACTGTTAAATATGTGGATTTTTTTGGCACACTAAAATTGTTGGAGTACTAAAATTGTAAAATATTTATATGGGTTTGTAACTAATAAGTAATTTCCTTCTATGACAGAATCACTGACTGGGTAGATCAGGGAAATGCTGTAGATATAGTATATCTTGACTTCAGCAAAGCATTTGATAAAGTATCTCACACAATCCTTATTGAAAAAATGACTAAGTATGGAATGGACAAGGCAACTTTTAGGTGGATTCATAACTGGCTTAGTGATCGGTCCCAAAGAGTCGTCGTAAATGGCTGCACATCCAGTTGGAAGAATGTCTCAAGTGGGGTACCACAGGGCTCTGTTCTGGGCCCTGTATTGTTCAAAATCTTTATCAACGATTTAGATGAAGGAATTGAGGGTAAGCTGATTAAATTTGCTGATGACACAAAGCTAGGAGGGATAGCTAATACTGGAGAAGAGAGAGAGAGGATTCAAAAAGATATAAATAAACTGGAGCAGTGGGCAGCAACTAACAGAATGGTTTTTAACAGGGAAAAATGTAAAGTACTACATCTGGGCAATAAAAATGAAAAAAGCATATATAAAATGGAAGGAATAGGGCTAAGTAACAGCACATGTGAAAAAGACTTTGGTATACTAATAGATCACAGACTGAACATGAGTCAACAGTGTGATGCAGCAGCAAAAAAGGCAAATACAATTCTAGGATGTATTAACAGAAGCATACAGTTTAGATCACGGGAAATCATTATTGCCCTCTACTCCTCTTTGGTCAGACTTAATCTGGAATACTGTGTCCAGTTTTGGGCACCACATTTTAACCCCTTTCTGCCAGCTGATGGAATAGTACGTCAGCTGGCAGTATCCCCTGCTTTGAGGTGGGCTCCGGCGGTGAGCCAAACTCAAAGCCGCAACATGTCAGCTGTTATAGACAGCTGACATATGCCCACAATAGGCGCGAGCGGAATCACGATCCGCCCGTGCCTATTAACTAGTTAAATGCCGCTATAAAAGCTGACAGCGGGCATTTAACTACCACTTCCGGCCGCCGGGCCGGAAATGAGCGCATCGCCAACCTCCGTCACGTGATCGGGGGTCGTCGATGTGTTGCCTTGACAACCAGAGGTCTCTATGAGACCTCTATCTATGGTTGTTGCCGGCACATTGCTGTGAGCGCTGCCTGGTGGTCGGCGCTCAAAGCAATGCAGTAAATCTGCTACATATGGGCAATCTGCTCATCGCCCTTATGTAGCAGAGGCGATCGAGTTGTGCATGCTTCTAGCCTCCCATGAAGGCTATTGAAGCATGCCAAAAGTAAAAAAAGGGTTTAAAAAAAAAAAAATAAATAAAAGTTCAAATCACCCCCCTTTCGTCCCAATCAAAATAAAACAATAAAATATAAATAAATCACACATACACATATTTGGTATCACCGCATTCAGAATCGCCCGATCTATCAATTAAAAAAAAGGATTAACCCGATCGCTAAACGGCGTAGCGAGAAAAAAATCAAAACGCCAGAATTAAGTTTTTTTGGTCGCTACGACATTGCATTAAAATGCAATAACAGGCGATCAAAAGAACGTATCTGCGCATAAATGGTATCCTTAAAAACATCTGCTCAGCACGCAAAAAATGAGCTTCACCCAGCCCCAGATCACGAAAAATGGAGACGCTACGGGTCTCGGAAAATGACCCAATTTTTTTTTCTTTTTTTTAGCAAACTTTGGAATTTTTTTTCACCACTTAGATATTAGAGAACCTAGACATGTTTGGTGTCCATGAACTCATAATGACCTGGAGAATCATAATTGCAGGTCAGTTTTAGCATTTAGTGAACCTAGCAAAAAAGCCAAACAAAAAACAAGTGTGAGATTGCACATTTTTTGCAATTTCACCACACTTGGAATTTTTTTCCTGTTTTCGAGTACACTACATGGTAAAATCAATGGTGTTGTTCAAAAGTACAACTTGTCCCGCAAAAAATAAGCCCTCACGTGGCCATATTGATGGAAAAATAAAAAAAAGTTATGGCTCTGGAAAGAAGGGGAGCGAAAAACAAAAACGCAAAACCAAGAAAAGCTCCGGGGGTTAAGGGGTTAAAAAAAGACATCAACAAACTAGAGCAAGTTCAGAGAAGTGCGACTAGAATGGTGACTGGTCTGCAAACCATGTCCTATGAGGAACGGTTACAGGATTTGGGAATGTTTAGTTGCAAAAGAGAAGACTGAGAGGAGACTTTATAGCGGTATACAAATATCTCAAGGGCTGTCACATTGTAGAAGGATCATCTTTATTCTCAGTTGCACAAGGAAAGACTGGAAGCAATGGGATGAAACTGAATGAGAGGAGACACAGATTAGATATTAGAAAAAACTTTTTGACAGTGAGGGTGATCAGTGAGTGGAACAGGCTGCCACGAGAGGTGGTGAGTTCTCCTTTAATGGAAGTCTTCAAACAGAGGCTGGACCGACATCTGTCTGGGATGATTTAGTGAATCCTGCTTTGAGCAGGGGGCTGGACCAGATGGCCCAGGAGGTCCCTTCCAACTCTACCATTCTATGATTCTATGAAATATAACAACTGTAGCTAAATATTTTTTGGCCACCTAAAATTTTTTAGTTAGCAAAATGGTGTCCAAAAATGTTGTAAGACACTCCAAAAAATAATATAGTACAAAAAAAAAAGCACAGAATTTTCTGCGCACTCAGATCTGATGGCTGGGACAAAAAAAATGTTTTACATTGCCAGATTTTTCACGCTGTTGTACTAAAATGACCTGGCTGTAGTCTACAGTGTGACCAAGCAAATAAATGTAGAAAAAAAACAGTTGATTTCTAACTGTACTTTAAAATGAGACATTTAGCAAACAATTGATCAATTCTTTGAGCCACCCACCACGTCACAATATTCTCATATGGGGCACTCCTACTCTTCGTTTTTTATATAAGCTGTATTATTACGGCCTCCTAAATGTATTAAAAGCAAGACAAAATTAAAAACATACCCGAAGCATTTCTGAATCACTCCCATGGCGCCAGAAGGGCAAGCACAGATATAGGCCGACCAGGTCCGGACATGACATTTCAGATCTGACCTCCACACTGCCAAACCAGCAACCATGGATGAAGGGTGAAACAGGCCAGAACACAGTTGCATAATTAAGCAGAGCCTATGGGGGAGGGTAGGGCTGCTGTATGTGTGTACAGCAGCCTTGATCAATCACAAAAAAGACGGATAGAATTGCGAGCATAACCAAGCGCGCACGGCAAAAAGTGGGGGTCAGCCACAAACCAATATCAAACGGCAGTGTGGAGATCAGATCTATGATGTCATGGGTGGACCTGGTCGGCCTTTATCTGTGCTTGCCCTTCTGGCACCATGGGAGTGTTTCAGAAATGCTTTGGGTATGTTTGCATTTAATTTATTCTTGCTTTTAATACAATTAGGAGGCTGTAATGGCACAGTGTATATAAAAAACGTAGAGTAGGACTGCCCCATATGAGAATGCTATGACTTGGTGGGTGGCTCAAAGAATTGATGAATTGTTTGCTAAATGTCTCATTTTAAAGTACAGTTACAAACCAATGTGTGCATTTGCACTTTATGTATTGCATGCTAACCATAGGCAGTGCTGGCTTCTTGGCTTTTTTGTTTGGTTATAAATGCCGTTCTTGGCTTTTTTGTTGAAAAAAAAAATTAATCCTACCCACGGATACCTGAAGCTAGGTATATATAAAATAGGCTGCACCAGACAGTAATGGACCCTTTTGAAGTATGCAGTGAGATCTATATACTCACATAAAGTGCCTGCATGCCTTGCACTGATGTGGATATATGCACATAGACTCCCCTGCCTAACTAGCACTGCAATCTATATACCTCCTAATTAGCCCTTAAAAGGACTGTTGGTTTAGTGCATGGCAGACATTCCCTGCATGTTCATTGGTGCTCTAAAGAGTGCCAAAATTGCAGTGTGGAGACCCAAACTCCCGCTGAATAATACCGGAAATGTTCGGTGCTCACCGAGTACAGTGATACTCGGGCGAGTAACGAGTAGTGGTGAGTAGAGTTGAGCGAAACAGGTCGGTCAGATTCAAAAGTCACCGACTTTCGCCAAAGTCGGGTTTCGTTGGCCGAAGCATGACCAACGCGTGAGGTCGGCCATGCAGTCGTCGACCCGAGCGCCAAAGTCGAGTTTCCCAGAATGCTTTCAGGCGCCTTTTTTCAGCCAATGAGCAAGGATGTACACTGTGGGCAATGATATGACATGGGCAGCGTCCACCACCATCTTAGAGAAGGGCATTGCAGTGATTGGCTTGCTTTGGGGGGCGTCATAGTGTCTATAAAAGCCCTGATCGCCAACCGCCATTTTACTTCTGCCATTCTTAACAGTAGGGAGAGGTTGCTGACGCTGAATATCAGTAGGGAGAGAGTTAGGGCTGGAAAGAGAAGCTCTTATGTGCTTGTGCTGATAGCGATTGTGCTGTACAGTTAGTGTGCAGTGACAGGGGAGGATTTTCTTGTGTCAGCAGCGGGTTATTAGCTCCCTGAAGCTGTATTCTGTGTGTACATGCTGTGCAGACTGTTTTTACACAGCACTAATACTTTAAGTCTTTTTTTTAGCACAGTTACGAGCGTTCTTTTTTCAAGGCGAGGTGGCAAGGGCAGCCTGTGTGGTGTCACATTGTGACTCTATTGTATGTACTGCATTACCATTATTATTCATTATCTATCTCTATATATATTTATATGTATCATAACTAGTTAAATATAGTGTAATAAGTAGCATGAGGTATCTTTAACTCATCTTCCACACGTGTTCCCTGCTGATTTGTATTTGTATATGACACATGCATATCCATTGTGCATTTTTTATCCTATATATCATAAGTTTTCTACTTGTTCTATATTTGACCTTAGACTGCTATTCTCTCGTTATCTATACCGTATAGAGCTGTACTCTCCTCACACACTACCGTGTACCGGCTGGTATCACGGACAAATACATGCTAACTATCTGTGTGTGACTCCGGAAATATATACGGAGATTGAAATTTTCCCATACACAGTATATACCTGTCCGCTTCTGATACAGTACTGTATATCTGCTCTTTGTATTACGGTCAAATACATACTGAGTGAGCGTCTGTGTGTGACTCTGGAAATATATACGGAGATTCAAATTTTCCCGTACACCGTTTACACCTGTCCGCTTCTGATACAGTACCGTATATCTGCTCTTTGTATTACGGTCAAATCCATACTGAGTGAGCATCTGTGTGTGACTCCGGAAATATATACGAAGATTTAAATTTTCCCCTATGCCATATACTGTACAGCTGTACGCTCCTCATACAGTACCATATATCTGCTGGTATTTTTGATACATTTTCCCAAACATGAGAAAGTATGGTGAAAGAGGCCGTGGACATGGGCGGGGGGGCCAGCTGGGAATGATGGTGGTGGTGCCAGAAGCTCAATAGCACCTAAGGCAGGAGATGTTGAGCCTGCATCCTCGTCTGGCTCCAGAAGGCCTGGAAGGCTCCCTTTTCTGGGAGTAGGTAAACCGCTTTTACAGCCGGACCATCAGGAACAGGTTTAGGCTTACATTGCCGAAAGAGCCTCCAGCTCTATCGCATCCTTTCTGAAGTTTCAAAAAATGCAAGCACTGAGTCGTCAGTGCAGTCTCCTGGTCAGGAACACCTTTCCTTGTGTCCTTCACCCCCACCAAAAGTGTAGTATGCGGCTGGTCACACTTCAGATTACTCCATGGAGCTCTTTTCACATACCATGCCTGGGTTAGCAAGTCAAATCCTAAATTCCCCATTCCAAGATGAATGACATGGAGTGCACTGATGCACAGCTGGTGCTATATGATTCTGCTGGTACATTCACCCAGAGCACTGCATTGCCCTCGCAGTCTACTGAGACAGAATCTGACCCTGATGAAACTTAGGTGCCCCTTCCCGCATACGATACCACCTTACACGGTGACACAGAGGAAGGTGCAGATGAAATTGAACAGGAGGTGATGGATGGCCCAGTTGTTGACCCGGATTGGCATCCATTGGTGGAAGAGGGTGCCGCTGGCAATAGCTCGGAAAAGGAGGAGGATCCGCAGCAGGCATCGACATCACAGCTGCAGTTATCTGGCAGGCCCATAGCAGTCCAAAAATGTGTTAAAAAAAACAAAAAGAGTTGCAGGACAGCTAATCCAGATGGTCAAATTAGCACAGCGTGCACGCCCTGAAAATTTATCCCATAGTAGGAAGAGTGCAGTGTGGCACTTTTTTGACCAAAATCCAATTGATGAGGCAAAGGTTGTCTGTAAGAAGTGCAGAAGGACCTTTAGCCAAGGGAAAAATCTCCGAAAATTGAATACCAGTTGCATGCTTAGAAATTTAACTACCATGCACTGGCAAGCGTGGATGGACTACAAAATCTCACTGGCTTTGAATGGCTACATTGCCAAACTGATCTCATTAGAGATGATGCCCTTGCGCTTGGTTGAAAGCGCAGCATTCTGAGAGCATATGGCCTATGCTGTCCCACACTATGACCTAGCCAGTCAGTATTCTTTTCTAGAAAAGCCATCCCTGCCCTCCACCTGCATGTCCATGCACTCAAACAATCAGTGAGTGAAAGGTGCACCTCACAACCGATGCATGGGCCAGTAGGCATGGCCAGGGCCGTTACGTGTCCATCACTGCGCACAGGGTTAATGTGGTGGATGCAGGGTCCACAAGGGACAGCGGCGGTGGGACAGTGCTGCCTAGCCCACGGTATAGGCAACAGTTGGCTGTAGGCATTCGACCCTCCTCCTCCATAAGCAAAATATCGTCGACAGAGCGCAGTCGCACGATCACTCCATCCGTAGCTGCCAGTGTTGAACACGAGATGTCCCACTATCGATCAGCTAGTGGTAAGCGTCAGCAGGCTGTTTTAAAGATGATGTCTTTGGGCGACAACAGACACACCGCGGAGGTACTGGCCGACTACTTGCAGTGAGAAACTAAGTCATGGCTGGGCAGTCTACTTCTTGAGCCAGGCAAGGTAGTCAGTGATAGCGGCCGTAATTTTGTGGCAGCCATAGCCTTGGCAAAACTCACACATATCTTTCCTGGCTCACACCTTGAACCTGGTGGTGCAGTGCTTCATAAATAATTATCCAGAGTTACCAGCCCTGCTCCATAAGGTGCGAAGACTGTGCTCGCACACCCGTCGCTCGCCCGTAGACTCCAGTGATATGCAGAGGCTGCAGCGATCGCTCCACCTCCCCAAGACATTGCAACAAGGTGGAAATCCACCATCCACATGGTTGAGAGACTGTGCGAACATATGCAGGCTGTAATGCATTTGTGGGAGGATACACGGTCAGGCAGTTTGAGGGCAGACTGTTGTGGACGTTTTGGAGACGACTTCGGAGCTGAAGCTCCCTCTGGTGGTTGCTGAAGGTATTGAACCAATGTTGAATAGCAAGAGCCCTACACCTGCAAATAACGAGTGGTGGTCAGGTGGTACTGACTGGCCTGATATAAGTGGGCTGAACTCCCATGATCCTCGCCGATAATTGTGCTTCCTGGTCTAGGTTGGAATTCAGCTTGCTTTCCTGCTGTCTCCTGCTTGCTTTCAGATAAGTCTCTTTCGGTTTTATTTTACTGTGGTTTGAATTCCTTGCTTTTGCTGCATTGCTTTTTGTATTCAGCCGGGTCCCCTTTGGGGGGCTTTGGCTGGTCTCCGTTAGTTTTTTGTATTTGTTCATGTGCTCAGTTCTTGTGATATTTTGCTGCTGGGTAGCTACGTGTCCACACCAGAGATCTGATATAGGTGGTCGAGACCATGTGGTCCCAGTGTATTTTTAATTCAGAAGTGTTGGAGTTTTTCTTAGGGTTTTACTGGGTTGCAGACAGTATTCTCTCCTGTACTTTCCTATCTGACAGTTTTGGCCCCAGCGTTTGCTCAATCTATTTTCTGTCTGTGTTCGTATTTTCATCTTGTCTAACCGCCACTATATGTTTGGGGGCTTCCTACTCTTTTGGGGTCTACTCCAGGGCAGTCAGCTTTCCTCTTTCCATCTTCAGGGATAGCTATCTCTCTGGCTGTGCCGAGGCGGCTAGGACCACCGTAGGTACGCTCAACGGCTGCTTCTAGTTGTGCGGTTAGTTTAGGGGTCTGCAACCTATTCATTTCCAACCACTCGGGTGTCAGGCTGCCTATGCGGTTTTTTGCTCCTGCCTCCTCAGCTACCAAAACATAACAGCGGACATGGAGTTGTCGGGTGTGCAGTGGTCAAAGCTGAAAGACCTCTGTAAAGTCCTTCAGTGTTTTGAGGAAAGCACATGGCTGGTAAGTGCAGACTACGCCATCATAAGCATGAGCATCCCACTTATGCTTCTGCTCATGCAAACTTTGACGCACATTAAGGATCAGGCGTCTGCAGCGGAGGAGGAGGAGGAAAGCCTTCATGACAGTCAGGCATTGTCTGCTCAGGGAACTGTCCTGGACGAGGTGGAGGAGGAAGAGGAGGATGAGGATGAGGGGGATGATTATTTTGGGGAGGATGTTGCTTCTCAGGGGGCAAGAGTTAATGTTGGCTTGACAAGGTCAGGTACAGGGTTTGTGCGTGACTGGAGTGATATGGATTTGTCAGAAAGTGCTCCTCCACCCACCACTGGCAGTGTGTTATGTTTTGGTAGCTGAGGAGAGTAAGCAAGAACGGCAATACAACAGAGAGGCTGGAACCTATTGGATTGCAGTAACCTGAACTAACCACACAACTAGAGGTAGCCGTGGAGCGTTCCTACGTTGATCCTAGACGCCTCGTCACAGCCTGAGAGATAACTACACCTAAAGGCAGAAAGATGAAAGCTATCTGCCCCGGAGCAGATCCCCAAAGAAAATAGGAAGCCCCAAACATGTAATGGCGGTTAGACAAGAGGAAGCACGGACACAGACAGAAAATAGAATGAGCAAACGCTGGGGCCCAATCTGTCTAGACAGAAAAGTACAGGAAAGGATACTCACTGCAATCCAAAAAAAACCCTAAAAAAAACCAACACTACTGATTGCAAAAACACCTGAGATCACTCGAGCTCTACCACCTAAATCAGTTCTCTGGTGTAACAAAACTAAGCCGCAGCCACTGAAAAAACAGGAAAAAGCAAATGAACAAACAACAGTGGCTCCAGATAAACTGAGAGGAGCACAAGTCCCCCGGAGGGGACCTGGCTGACCTCCACAGAAGTGCAGGGATCAATGCAAAAATCAAGCACAAAAATAAAAGCAGAAAATATCTTATCTGATAGCAGAAGATGCAGGCAAGACTCAGCAAGCTTCCAAATGAACCAGGAACCACAATTGAGACAAGAACAATTGATCACCGGCAACCATCATGGGAGAGAACCTCCCTTATATCGGACCAATCCGTGATCCCAGATTCCACTCCTCACTGAAAGGTTCAGTACTGTCAGTAACCACCAGAGGGAGCCTCTGCTCAGAAACCATTTTTAGCACATTCACAACAGTACCCCCCCATTGAGGAGGGGTCACCGAACCCTCACTTGTGCAACCAGGTCGATCAGGATGAGCTCGGTGATAGACACTGATCAGTCTCTTAGCATGGATGTCCGAAGCAAACACCCAAGAATTGTCCTCCTGACCATAACCTCTCCACTTAACCAAATACTAGAGTTTCCGTCTATAAAACCGAGAATCCAATATTTTCTCAACCACATACTCCAGATTGCCCTCAACCAAAACAGGGTCAGGAGGCGCAGCCACAGGAACCACTGGCTCGACAAACCTCTTCAATAAGGACTTGTGGAACACGTTATGGATCTTAAATGTCTCGGGAAGAAGCAAACGGAAGGAAACAGGATTAAGAATCTCCATGATCTTATAAGGTCCAATGAACCTAGGCTTAAACTTTGGAGATGCAACCCTCATAGGGATATTTCTTGAGGACAACCAAACCAAGTCCCCCACTTTAAACCGAGGACCATCAGTCCTATGCCGGTTGGCAAACCGTTGGACCTTCTCCTGAGAGAGAGACAACCTCTCCACTACCTGGTCCCAAATCTGCTGCATTCGCTCCACAACAGAGTCAACACCCGGACAGACAGAAGCCTCCGCCTGTCCCGAAGAAAATCGAGGGTGAAACCCAAAATTGTAGAAAAATGGAGACATCAAGGTGGCAGAGCTAGCCCTATTATTAAGAGCAAACTCAGCCAAAGGCAAAAAAGAGACCAAGTCATCTTGATCAGCAGACACAAAACATCTCAAATAAGTCTCCAAGGTCTGGTTTGTTCTCTCGGTTGTCCATTGGTCTGAGGATGAAAAGCAGAGGAGAAAGATAATTGAACACCAAGTTTAGAACAAAATGTCCTCCAAAATCTGGAAACAAACTGGACTCCTCTGTCAGACACAATGTTCTCCGGAATGCCATGTAACCGAACCACGTGCTGAAGGAACAAAAAGGCACCAATTCGGAGGAGGAAGGTAACTTAGGTAATGGCACAAGATGTATCATCTTGGAAAACCTATCACAGATTACCCAGATAACGGTCATTCTCTGAGAAACAGGGAGGTTGGAAATAAAATCCATAGAGATATGGGTCCATGGCCTCTTGGGCACAGGTAATGGCATTAACAAACCACTAGAGCGAGAGCAAGGCTTGGAGCGAGAGCAAGTCCCACAGGACTGCACAAATTCCCTGACGTCACGAGACAAAGTAGGCCACCAAAAGGACTGACTCACCAAGTCTCTGGTACCAAAAATCCCGGGATGACCAGCAAACGCGGAACAATGAATCTCAGACATCACACTCTTCTGGTCTGGGACAAACAATTTCCCAATAGGGCAGCGCTCAGGTTTATCCTCCTGACACCCCTCCAGAGCCAGTCTCAAATTGGGCGAGATGGCGGAAAGAACTACACCCTCTTTCAAAACAACAGTAGGATCAGATAACTCAGGAGAGTCCGCAAGGAAACTCCTCGAGAGGGCATCCGCCTTAACATTCTTAGTGCCAGGAAGAAAAGAAACCACAAGATTAAAACGCGTGAAAAACAAGGCCCACCTGGCCAGTCTAGGATTAAGTTGATTGGCTGATTCGAGATAAACCAGATTCTTATGGTCCGTGAGGACCACCACCTGATGTTTGGCTCTTTCCAGCCAATGTCTCCACTCAGGGCCGGCGTCAGCACCCTGCACACCCGGGCAAGTGCCGGGGCCCTGAGCAGGCGGGGGGGCCCACTCGCAGTCTGGCACCCCCCGCCCGTTATCGGAGGAGAGCGGTGTCAGCGCCGCCATTGGGCCCCCCCCCGCTTGCTCAGGGCCCCGGCATCAGCTGGCACAATACTTACCTCTCCCGTGCCTCCGCTGCCGCAGCTCCGGGCTCCAGGGGGCGCCGGCGCTTCCTCTCACAGCAGGCCGCTGAATGACGTCATCATTCAGCGGCCGGCTGTGGCACAGAGCGCGCGGACGTCGGACAGGTAAGACGTGTGTGTGTATGTCTCTGTGTGTGTCTGTGTGTATGTAGTGCGGTGCTTTGTATGTGTGTGTGTGTGTTGTGTGTATAAGTATGTGAGAGAGTGCTTGTGTGCTGTCTGTGTGTGATGATGGGCAGGCATTGCTGATAATGGGGAGGCATTGATGATGATGATGGGGAGAAGATGATAATGGGCAGGCATTGCTGATAATGGGGAGGCATTGGTGATGATGGGGAGAAGATAATGATAATGGGCAGGCATTGCTGATAATGGGGAGGCATTGATGATGATGATGGGGAGAAGATGATAATGGGCAGGCATTGCTGATAATGGGGAGGCATTGGTGATGATGGGGAGAAGATGATGATAATGGGCAGGCATTGATGATGGGGAGAAGATGATGATGGGCAGGCATTGATGATGATGGGGAGGAGATGATGATGGGCAGGCATTGCTGATAATGGGGAGGCATTGATGATGATGGGGAGAAGATGATGATAATGGGCAGGCATTGATGATAATGGGCAGGCATTGATGATGGGGAGAAGATGATGATGGGCATGCATTGATGATGATGGGGAGGAGATGATGATGATGGGCAGGCATTGATGATAATGGGGAGGCCATGATGATGATGGGGAGGCAATGATGATGATAATGGGGAGTCTTTCCACAGCGCCCTTTCCTGAGCTGTAACAGTGCAGAACGCAGTACAGCGCAGAGGAGAGCTCCATATTTTGTATGGAGCATTATATGGGGACCAGTATCCTGTATGGAGCATTATATGGGGACCAGTATCCTGTATGGAGCATTATATTGGGTCCAGTATCCTGTATGGAGCATTATATTGGGTCCAGTATTCTGTATGGAGCATTATATGGGGGGTGACATCCTGCATGGGGTATTATATGGGTGATGAGGGGGAGACTGTGGTGCCCATAATATTGTATGGAGGACTGTACTGTCCAGTCTGTACTGTGCGCTGTGAGGATTTGGCGGTTTTTGAGCTATTGTACAATTTACAATAGATATCACTCATGTAATGTAAGAAGAGAAGTATTTGGCATTGTACTGTACCCATATTTCTCTGCTGTATCTGTGCATCATGAATCGTGGTCTGTGTTAAAGGGGCCCACTGAGGCTCTTTCGCCCGGGGCCCATAAAAACCTGGAGCCGGCCCTGTCTCCACTCTTCAAAGGCCCACTTCATGGCCAATAACTCCCGATTACTCACATCATAATTACGTTCAGTTGGAGAAAAATTTCGAGAGAAAAAGGCACAAGGGTTACTCTTAGAGGTCTCGGGATCTCTTTGGGACAAAACGGCACCTGCCCCAATTTCAGAGGCATCAACCTCCACCTGAAACGGTAGAGAAACATCAGGCTGCCATAGAACAGGGGCAGAAGTGAATCTCTGCTTAAGTTCCTGAAACGCAGAGACTGCCTCAGGAGGCCAATTCACCACATCAGAACCCTTTTTGGTCAAATCAGTCAATGGTTTAACAATACCGGAGAAATTACCAATAAATTTACGATAAAAATTGGCAAAACCCAAAAATCTCTGAAGAGCCTTTAATGAAGTAGGTTGGACCCAATCACAGATGGCTTGAACCTTGACCAGGTCTATTTCAATAACAGACGGAGACAATATGAATCCCAGAAATGAGACCTTCTGTACGCCAAAAATACACTTTGATCCCTTCACATACAGTGCATTCTCTCTCAATATCTGGACCACAGTCCGAACATGTTTCACATGAGAGTCCAAGTCATTGGAAAAAATCAAGATATCATCCAAATAAACAATCAGAAATTTATCCACAAAATCCCTGAAAATATCATTCATGAAGGATTGGAAGACGGAAGGAGCATTAGTGAGCCCAAAGGGCATCACTAGGTACTCAAAATGCCCCTCTGGGTTATTAAACACCGTCTTCCATTCATCCCCGTGCTTAATGCGAATAAGGTTATACGCCCCCCTGAGGTCAAGCTTGGTAAACCAACTAGCACTTTTCACCCTGGAAAACAGATCAGAAATCAAGGGTAACGGATATTGATACTTGACAGTGATCATATTCAAGAGACGATAATCAATACACGGCCTCAATGAACCATCATTTTTGGCCACAAAGAAAAAACCGGCACCCAAGGGTGAAGAGGATGGTCTGATATGACCCTTCTCCAATGACTCCTTTATATAAGATCGCATAGCATCGTGTTCAGGTACAGACAAGTTAAAAAGGCGACCTTTAGGAAATTTACCACCAGGCACTAATTCAATAGCGCAATCATAGCTCCTGTGAGGTCAGAACTGCCCACTTTCGGAATTTCTGACAGTACAACTCAGCGTCTTCAAGACCCTGATTTAATGCCAACAAGTTTTTTTCAGCTTGATCAGTGACATTAGGTTCATCGTACAGAGCCTGAAAAAATACATCAATATCATTCAAAACAGGATCCCCAGGTGTCACTGAAAAAGCCCAATCCTGAGGATCGCAGCGAAGGAGAGAGATGACAATTTGAACCTGCTGTGCTGCGTTCCCTGAGGACTTAGGCTTTAAGGCAAAAAACAACTTACAGTTATTTTTGAAATTCAGAAATTTAGCCCGATCCCCCAAAAACAAATCTGGCATGGGAATCCTAGGTTCCACAACCGGCAACCTAGCAAAATAGGTAGCAATACTCCGAACCTCAGTTGGCAAGCTGATCCACACGGACAACTGTGTAAGCTCCATTGAGAGAGAGAAAAAAAAATCCCCCTCAGCACCCAGAGAGAAAGAGAAAAAATGCAACAAACAGGAAAAAAAAAAAAAATCTCTGACAACTCTGACAACTTTTTTTTTTCCCCACTCTATTTCTCCCTTCTGTGAGTATCATATAAATTTCAGTTTTGTGCCGATGATACTGTTATGTTTTGGTAGCTGAGGAGAGTAAGCAAAAATGGCAATACGCCAGAGAGGCTGGAACCTATTGGATTGCAGTAACCTGAACTAACCACACAACTAGAGGTAGCCGTGGAGCGTTCCTACGTTGATCCTAGACGCCTCGTCACAGCCTGAGAGATAACTACATCTAAAGGCAGAAAGATGAAAGCTATCTGCCCCGGAGCAGATCCCCAAAGAAAATAGGAAGCCCCCAAATATGTAATGGCGGTTAGACAAGAGGAAGCACGGACACAGACAGAAAATAGAATGAGCAAACGCTGGGGCCCAATCTGTCTAGACAGAAAAGTACAGGAAAGGATACTCACTGCAATCCAAAAAAAACCCTAAAAAAAACAACACTACTGATTGCAAAAACACCTGAGATCACTCGAGCTCTACCACCTAAATCAGTTCTCTGGTGTAACAAAACTAAGCCGCAGCCACTGAAAAAACAGGAAAAAGCAAATGAACAAACAACAGTGGCTCCAGATAAACTGAGAGGAGCACAAGTCCCCCGGAGGGGACCTGGCTGACCTCCACAAAAGTGCAGGGAACAATTCAAAAAGCAAGCACAAAAATAAAAGCAGAAAATATCTTATCTGATAGCAGAAGATGCAGGCAAGACTCAGCAAGCTTCCAAATGAACCAGGAACCACAATTGAGACAAGAACAATTGATCACCAGCAACCATCATGGGAGAGAACCTCCCTTATATCAGACCAATCCGTGATCCCAGATTGCCACTCCTCGCTGAAAGGTTCAGTACTGTCAGTAACCACCAGAGGGAGCCTCTGCTCAGAAACCATTTTTAGCACATTCACAACAGTAGTGCATCATTGACACCTGGAACATTGGCCCACATGTGTGATTATGTCTTGCGGATCCTAAAAAGGGACCCCCGCATTGCCAAAATTTTGAAGGATGATGACTACTGGTTGGCCAGCATCCTCGATCCACACTATAAAGGCAAATTACAGAACATCATGCCACAGGAGAACCTAGAGCTAATATTGGTGAACAAACAAGCAACTCTGGTAAACCGTTTGTTAGAGGCATTCCCAGCACACAGCAGCGGTGCAGGTTCTGCCGTGAGCCGTACTGGGCCAAATGGAAGAGGTGTTCGTGGTGCACACAGCCGAAGTGGGGTTGGAGACAGGGTTTCATGACCATGTTGTGGTCTGATTTCTCGAGTAACTCTCACACGACTGGTAATACTGAATCGATTGCAACAGACAGGAGCCAACAGTTGTCAACTATGGTTCAAAATTACCTCTCCTCCCCTATCGATGTTCTTCCTCTCAGTATATTCCCCTTTGACTACTGGGCCTGTAAACAGGACACCTGGCCTGAGTTGGCACAATATGCCTTACAGGAGCTCGCTTGCCCTGCTGGTAGTGTGCTATCAGAAAGATTTTCAGTGCAGCGGGATCAATCCTGACAGAAAGAAGGACCCGGCTGTAGACCCAAAATGTTGGTGATCTCACCTTCATAAAAATGAACCATGCCTGGGTTTCAAATGATTTTGTACCACCTTCCACTGATGATACATAGGTTGCCAGCAAAATGGCTCGCATTGTCCTCCTCTTCCTCTGACTTCTCCAATTCCTCCATTTGCAGCTGCTGAACATCCAGCCTACACCTCCACATATGCCACTTTTTCCACCTCCCTAACTGGGCTGTCCCCCCCAGGGCCAGCGTAGCACGTGGCGCACCCGGGCAAGTGCCAGGGCCCTGAGCAGGTCGGGAGGCCCACTCGCCATCAGAGACACCGGCGTACTATGAGCACTTGCAATACTTACCTCTCCCTTCTCCACCGCTGTGATATCTTCCGCGTTTCCTGACAGTGACATTCAGGTCAGAGAGCGCGATGGCGTCACGTCTGTGCACCCTCTGCCTGAACAGTCACAGTGCAGAGAGCTGGAAGATGGCGACGCTGAGGTGTCCAGAGTAGAGCAGTGCCCAGCAAGGAGAGGTATTTCATTTTTTTTTAATGGTTGGAGCAATATATTGGCAGCATTTTACACTGGAGAATTATATATGGGGCCCATCATACACTTGAGCATCATAGATCTGGCCCATTATACACTGGAGCATCATCCATGGGGCACATCATATACTGGAGCATCATATGGGGCACATTATATATGGAGCATCACATGGAGACCATTATATATGGAGCATTATATATGGGGACCATTATATTTGGAGCATTATATGGGGCTCATCACACACTGGCGCATCATATATGGGGCCCAACATATGCTAGAGCATCATATGGGGTTCATTATTTATGGGGCATCATATATAGGGCCCTGTAATTATATGGAGCATTATATGGAGCCCATTCTGTATGGCGCACTATGTGGTGCCCATAATACTGTATGGAGGAATATACTGTCTGTTTTTTGAGCTATTGTAGAATTTAAAATAGATATCAGTCAGATAATGTAAGAAGTGAAGTATTTGTCATTATACTATACCTATATTTCTGTGCCGTATCGGAGCATCATGAATTGTGGTATGTGTTAAAGGGGCCCACTGAAACTCTTTCGCCCGGGGCCCACGAAAACCTGGAGCCAGCCCTGCCCCCCCCACAACTTTAGCCAAATAACCCCCAGTTTTCAATGCGTTACTATTATTATAAAGTAAATTAAGGTTGACAAGCTTAAGTAATAAGAATTGTCATTGGCATTGAAATGGGCACTGTAGGTGTGTTTACTGTCCTCCACTCCCTGCCGACTTTTATTCCCCATTGACTTGCATTGGGGTCGGATTTTCGACTCCGACCCGACCATTTCCGTTAGTCGGCCGACTTACTTCGACTCGACTTTTGAGAAAGTCGGGTTTCACGAAACCTGACTCAACCCTAAAAAAGGCAAAGTCGCTAATCTCTAGTGGTGAGCACGTTTGCTCATCTCTAGCTATTACCACATACATTGACACTAGTCAGAACTGCAAAATTTGGCCTGGTCAGGAAGGTGAAAACAGGATTCGAGGTGAAGGGGTAAATGTTTTGGGGTAGTAACCTCTTTTTTGAAAGCTAGAATCTATTATGGAACTTTCATGTGTGTAGCTGTCCCCTATATGTATTCCATTTGTTTAGTATTAATGTAACAAATATGCAATCCTTCCTTTAAAGTTTTTTGGAAAGTTATGCCGGTGTCAGGCACAACGTATAAAAATACGGACCGTATTATACGGCTGTAATATGCAGATAAGTTCCCTGAACAGTGATCCGTATGTCATCCGTTGTCAAGGTGTGGCTCCGTTTTTTGCGCATGTAAGCATCCGTATGTAATCCGTATGGCATCCATATTGCGTTTTTTTTTCTCGCGACCTTGCAAAATGGACATATAATGTTTTTTTAGGCCTGAAAATAATTTAAACCATCATCAGCAACCCTATTTATTGCCTCTGTATTAGGTGGCAGCCCCCAATCTGGCCATTTTAGTGCTGTGCTTGTGTTGGAGTATTACTGGTTTGCCAAAATGTCTGACACACTTCAGTTCACCCCAACTGACCGAGTTCTATACAACTGGGTTTTGTCCCGCTGCATTGGACATCCATACCCAGAAATAGTTGATCCAAGGAGGAGGAGACGAATGTGGATGCATCCGCATTTGAGGCAACACCACAATAAAGGCCATTTTCACCCCCTTTGATGCATCTCTTCGGACACATCCCGACAAGTTTTTCCTTTATTGTCGCATGAGCATTACCGCCTTCGATGTTTTGTTGGAAACAGTGCAGCCAGGGATCACCTACCAAGACACCAATATGCGCCAATGTATCTCTGCAGAAGAGCGCCTTCTCCTTACGTTACGGTATGTATTCCTCAGCTACATACTGTATGTTGATGATGCGTTTTCCCTCAACTTTACTTTGGCACTGACCCCTTTTGCTTAACCCCTTAACGACCAAGCCATTTTGTAGGTTAAAGACCAGGCCAATTTTTACATTTCTGACCACTGTCTCTTTATGAGGTTATAACTCTGGAACACTTCAACGGATCTTGGCGATTCTGAGATTGTTTTCTCGAGACATATTGTACTTCATGATAGTGGTAAAATTTCTTCAATATAACTTGCGTTTATTTATGAAAAAAAGGAAATATGGCAAAAATTTTGAAAATTTTGCAATTTTCAAACTTTTAATTTTAATGCCATTAAATCAGAGAGATATGTCACAAAAATTAGTTAATAAATAACATTTCCCACATGTCTACTTTACATCAGCACAATTTTGGAACCAAAATTTTTTTTTGTTAGGAAGTTATAAGTGTTAAAAGTTGACCAGCAATTTCTCATTTTTCCAACAAAATTTACAAAATCATTTTTTTTAGGGGCCCCTCACATTTGAAGTGAATTTGAGGGGTCAATATGACAGAAAATACCCAAAAGTGACACCATTCTAAAAACTGCACCCCTCAACGTGTTCAAAGTCCCCATTCAAGAAGTTTATTAACCCTTTAGGTACTTCACAAGAATTGAAGCAATGTGGAAGGAAAAAATTAACATTTAACTTTTTTTCCCAAAATTTTTCTTTCGACACAATTTTTTAAAATTTTGTCAAGGGTATCAGTAGAAAATGAACCACAATATTTGTTGTACAATTTCTCCTGAGTACATCGATACCCCATGTGTGGAGGTAAACCACTATTTGGGCGCATGGCAGAGCTCGGAAGGGAAGCAGCGCCATTTGACTTTTTTGGCTGGAATTAAGATTGGACGCCATGTCGCATTTGGAGAGTCCCTGTGTGCCTAAACAGTGGAAACCCCCCACAAGTGACCCCATTTTGGAAACTAGACCCCAAAGTAACTTATCTAAATGTGTTGTGAGAGCTTTTAACCCCCAAGGGCTACACAGAAGGTTATAACGTAGAGCCGTAAAATTAAAAAATCATTTTTTTTTCCACAAAAATGATCTTTTCATCCCAATTTTTATTTTCCAAAGGATAAAAGGACCCCAAAAGTTATTGTGCAATTAGTCCTGAGTACGCTGATACCCCATATGTGGGGGTAAACCACTATTTGGGTGCATAGCAGAGCTCGGAAGGGAAGCAGCGCCACTTGACTTTTTTGGCTGGAATTGAGATTGGACGCCATTGTCGCATTTAGAGAGTCCCTGTGTGCCTAAACAGTGGAAACCCCCACAAGTGACCCCATTTTGGAAACTAGACCCCCCAAGTAACTTATCTAAATGTGTAGTGAGAGCTTTGAACCCCCAAGGGCTTCACAGAAGGTTATAACGTAGAGCCGTAAAATTAAAAAATCATATTTTTTCCACAAAAATGATCTCTTCATCCCAATTTTTATTTTCCAAAGGATAAAAGGACCCCAAAAGTTATTGTGCAATTAGTCCTGAGTACGCTGATACCCCATATGTGAGGGTAAACCACTATTTGGGTGCATGGCAGAGCTCGGAAGGGAAGCAGCGCCATTTGACTTTTTTGGCTGGAATTGAGATTGGACGCCATGTCGTATTTGGAGAGCCCCTGTGTGCCTAAACAGTGGATACCCCCCACAAGTAACCCATTTTGGAAACTAGACCCCCAAGGAACTTATCTAGATGTGTGGTGAGAGCTTTGAACCCCAAGGGCTTCACAGAAGGTTATAACGTAGAGCTGTAAAATTAAAAAATCATATATTTTCCCCTAAAATGATCTTTCCACCCCAAATTTTTATTTTCCAAAGGGTAACAGGACCCCAAAAGTTATTGTGCAATTTGTCCTGAGTACGCTGATACCCCATATGTGGGGGTAAACCACTATTTGGGCGCATGGCAGAGCTTGGAAGGGAAGCAGCGCCATTTGACTTTTTTGGCTGGAATTGAGATTGGACGCCATGTCGCATTTGGAGAGTCCCTGTGTGCCTAAACAGTGGAAACCCCCCACAAGTGACCCATTTTGGAAACTAGACCCCCCAAGGAACTTATCTAGATGTGTGGTGAAAGCTTTGAACCCCCAAGGGCTTCACAGAAGGTTATAACGTAGAGCAGTAAAATTAAAAAATCATATCTTTTCCACAAAAATGATCTTTCCACCCCCAATTGTTATTTTCCAAAGGGTAACAGGACCCCAAAAGTTATTGTGCAATTTGTCCTGAGTATGCTGATACCCCATATGTGGGGGTAAACCACTATTTTGACGCATGGCAGAGCTGGAAAGGGAAGGAGCGCCTTTTTCAAATGCAGATTTTGATGAAATGGTCTGCGGGTGTCATGTCACGTTTGGAGAGCCCCTGATGTGCCTAAACAGTGGAAACCCCCACAAGTGACTCCATTTTGGAAACTAGACCCCCCAAGGAACTTATCTAGATGTGTGGTGAGCACTTTGAACCCCCAAGTGCTTCACAGAAGTTTATAACGTAGAGCCGTGAAAATAAAAATATCATATTTTTTTCCACAAAAATAATCTTTTTGCCCCCAAATTTTTATTTTTATAAGGGTAACAGGAGAAATAGGACCCCAAAAGCTATTGTGCAATTTGTCCTGAGTATCTGATATCCAATATGTGGGGGGGAACCACTATTTTGACGCATGGCAGAGCTCGGAAAGGAAGGAGCACCGTTTTTAAATGCAGACTTTGATGGAATGGTCTGCGGGTGTCATGTCGCGCTTGGAAAGCCCCTGATGTGCCTAAACAGTAGAAACCCCCCACAAATTACCCCATTTTGCAAACTAGACCCCCAAGGAACTTATCTAGATGTGTGGTCAGCACTTTGAACCCCCAAGGGCTTCACAGAAGTTTATAATGTAGAGCCGTGAAAATAAAAAAATCATATTTTTTTCCACAAAAATGACCTTTTTGCCCCAAATTTTTATTTTTCTAAGGGTAACAGGAGAAATAGGACCCCAAAAGCTATTGTGCATTTTGTCCTGAGTACGCTGATACCCCATATGTGGGGGGGAACCACTGTGATCGCCTTACTGCGATCTTTGGGAGGCACAATGAACAAATCCACAAAAGGTGAAGAATTGGTTTTCTTTTTTACGCCGTTCCTCGTGCGGTATTAGTGATTAGGCGACTTTATTCCTCGGATCGGTGCGATTACAGCGATACCAGATTTACACCCTTTTTTCATGTTTAGCTTCTGTCACACACTAAAAGATGCTTTTTCTTGGAATAATTTTTTGTAAGAAATTTTTGCATCGCCATATTTTGAGAGCTATAATTTTTCCATATTTCGGCCGACAGAGTTATCTGTGGGCTTATTTTTTGCGGGACGAGCTGACGTTTTTATTGGTACCATATTCAGGCACATAACGTTTTTTGATCGTTTCCTATTCCGATTTTTGTGGAATCAGAATGAACAAAAACCAGCAATTCAGGAATTGTTTTTTTTTTTTCCTCCGTTCCGTGTGTGGTAAAATTGATAAAGCAGCTTTATTCTTCGGGTCACTACGGTTACGGCGATTCCTCATTTATATATTTTTTTTATGTTTTGGCGTTTTTTACACAAAAAATTTTTAGAAAAAATAATTATTTTTGCATCAGTTTATTCCGCGAGCTATAACTTTTTTATTTTTTCGCTGATAATGCTGTGTAGCGGCTTGTTTTTTGCGGGACAAGATGACGTTTTCAGCGGTACCATGAATATTTATATCTGACTTTTTGATCGCGTGTTATTGCACTTTTTCCAAGCGGTATAATGCTACCGCTTGGAAAAAGTATAATTTACTACTTTTTTGTGTTTTTTTTTACGGCTTTCACTGAAGGGGTTAACTAGGGTTACGCTTTTATAGATGGGATTTTTACAGACGTGGCGATACCTAACATGTGTATGTTTTTTGTTTTTTATTTTTTTTATTACATAAAAATGTGTATTTTTTAGGGGATTTTTTTTAAATTATTTTTTAATATTTTTTTTACAATTTTTTTAAAAAATGATTTTTTTTAACTTGTCCCTTTATGGGACTTTCACTTTTTTTACTTTTTATTGCAGTTACAATGCATTGCAATGCTCTGGCATTGCAATGCATTGCAACTATAGTGGAAGCTGCTGTGACAATGATCACAGCAGCTTTCCGTAGCTAGATGACAACCCCCGGGTCATCAAGGCAGAGATCGGGCCCTGCAAATTAGAGTTGAGCGATACTTTCCGATATCCAAAAGTATCGGAATCGGAATGGTATCGCCGATACCCAAAAAATATCGGCGATACCGATACCGGAAATACAATGTAAGTCTATGGGAACAAAATATCGGAATTAAAAAAAAACCATTCTTGCCTTGTTGGTTAATTGTACATGAAGGAAAACAACAAAGAGTAATGTAGAATGTATTGGGGAAGGTTGAGGAGACATTAAAGGCATAGATGTTTAACCCAATCAAATGGAATAGCATAAATATTTTTTTTTTAAAGATGTTCGGATTGACGAAGAAATTGACAATGTTGTTCACGTTTTTTCTATTTTGGCAAATATGTATATTTCACAACTTCCATGCTTTTCACCTTTTTAACTTTTGACACACTTTCTCCTTCATAATCTTCAGCAGCATCATCTTTTTCATCAAATTATTCTTCATCTTCACCTTCTTTATCTTCTTCTTAAACTTCTTGCTATTCATCTTTTTGTTAACATTACTCATATTCTTCTTATTAACTATTATTCTAATTCATATTGTACTTCATCTTCTTCATCATATTCTTATTTGTGACAGAGAATCCTGTACTTGTAATCTGTCAAAGTATGAATTTTTCATTCTTCCGTTCTTGCTGTCACAAAAGATTTAAATTACAACAGTATTTGTCCGTGTTCAGTTTAGCCTGCAGCAGCAGCAGGCATTTTCCAGGGGCACCACGAGGAGGAATGGACTCACCCCCATACACTGCTTAGTCTTCTTCTGCTTATAATTTAGAGCATATATTTTGCTCTTCATTTTGGTCTTATACTTAATGTTCTTCTGCTTTTTGATCTTCTGCTTATTGTTCTTCTGTCTCTTGTTCTGTATCTTGTAGTTTGTCTTAACCTTCTTTGTCCTGTTGGTGATGGTACAAAAGTCCAATGGAAGTAACGAGGACCAGCTGACTGTGCTGGAACCCGGAGGGTCAGCAGAAGGAAAAGAGCCAATGGCACAACCGAGGACCAGCTGACGTTACTGGGACACGGTTACTAAGCAGGAGGTACCTGTGCTCCAAAGCACTACCAAGGACCAGCAGACGTTGCTGGAACTCGGATACCGACATGGAGGCACCTAGGCCAAAGGCACTGCGGAGAAACCAGCTGACGGTACTGGAACCCGGATGGGTAGCAGAAGGTACAAGAGCCAATGAAAGTAACGAGGACCAGCTGACTGTGCTGGAACCCGGAGGGTTAGCAGAAGGAAAAGAGCCAATGGCACAACCGAGGACCAGCTGACGTTACTGGGACACGGTTACTAAGCAGGAGGTACCTGTGCTCCAAAGCACTACCAAGGACCAGCAGACGTTGCTGGAACTCGGATACCGACATGGAGGCACCTAGGCCAAAGGCACTGCGGAGAACCAGCTGACGGTACTGGAACCCGGATGGGTAGCAGAAGGTACAAGAGCCAATGAAAGTAACGAGGACCAGCTGACTGTGCTGGAACCCGGAGGGTAGCAGAAGGAAAAGAGCCAATGGCACAACCGAGGACCAGCTGACGTTACTGGGACACGGTTACTAAGCAGGAGGTACCTGTGCTCCAAAGCACTACCAAGGACCAGCAGACGTTGCTGGAACTCGGATACCGACATGGAGGCACCTAGGCCAAAGGCACTGCGGAGAACCAGCTGACGGTACTGGAACCCGGATGGGTAGCAGAAGGTACCCATGGAAATTAAAGTTGAGGCAGCAGGACTTTTTGCCGTTAACACAGCAGGGGAACAGCTGACATTACTGAACCCCAGTAACACAGGAGCAAGTGTAGACTGTGCTAACAGCACTTCCGAGAAACAACTGGCGGTGTTGTAACCCAGGGATGAGAAGAGAACATGGTGGAGGCAGCAGGACTTTTTGCCGTTCACACAGCAGGGGAACAGCTGACATTACTGAACCCCAGTAACACAGGAGCAAGTGTTAACTGTGCTAACAGCACTTCCGAGAAACAACTGGCGGTGTTGTAACCCAGGGATGAGAAGAGAACATGGTGGAGGCAGCAGGACTTTTTGCCGTTCACACAGCAGGGGAACAGCTGACATTACTGAACCCCAGTAACACGGGAGCAAGTGTAGACTGTGCTAACAGCACTTCCGAGAAACAACTGGCGGTGTGGTAACCCAGGGATGAGAAGAGAACATGGTGGAGGCAGCAGGACTGTTTGCCGTTCACACAGCAGGGGAACAGCTGACATTACTGAACCCCAGTAACACAGGAGCAAGTGTTAACTGTGCTAACAGCACTTCCGAGAAACAACTGGCGGTGTTGTAACCCAGGGATGAGAAGAGAACATGGTGGAGGCAGCAGGACTGTTTGCCGTTCACACAGCAGGGGAACAGCTGACATTACTGAACCCCAGTAACACGGGAGCAAGTGTTAACTGTGCTAACAGCACTTCCGAGAAACAACTGGCGGTGTTGTAACCCAGGGATGAGAAGAGAACATGGTGGAGGCAGCAGGACTGTTTGCCGTTCACACAGCAGGGGAACAGCTGACATTACTGAACCCCAGTAACACGGAGCAAGTGTTAACTGTGCTAACAGCACTTCCGAGAAACAACTGGCGGTGTTGTAACCCAGGGATGAGAAGAGAACATAGTGGAGGCAGCAGGACTTTTTGCCGTTCACACAGCAGGGGAACAGCTGACATTACTGAACCCCAGTAACACGGGAGCAAGTGTTAACTGTGCTAACAGCACTTCCGAGAAACAACTGGCGGTGTTGTAACCCAGGGATGAGAAGAGAACAGGGTGGAGGCAGCAGGACTGTTTGCCGTTCACACAGCAGGGGAACAGCTGACATTACTGAACCCCAGTAACACAGGAGCAAGTGTAGACTGTGCTAACAGCACTTCCGAGAAACAACTGGCGGTGTTGTAACCCAGGGATGAGAACAGAACATGGTGGAGGCAGCAGGACTTTTTGCCAGACACACAGCAGGGGAACAGCAGGCGTTACTGAACCCCAGAAACACATCAGCGATTGTTTTCATCTGTGCATCTAACACTTCTGAGCAGCAACTGGCGCTGTTGAAGCCCAGGGTCAAGGAGGGTGTAGGCATAAAATATTGAGTTATTGCCTTGTTACGTGGCCATTGCAAATGTATGTACTTCAAACAAGAATAAATGAAGTTTTACTACGACAATAAAATGATGAATTTCAATTACAAGAATAGAAAAATATTTATACTTGACAGTCCTCTGTGGTTGATAACGTTTAATGGCTAACTGAAAATATGGTAACAAATTCAAAGCTTTCGAGACTACTCAGGTGTCTTCATCAGGCTAAGAGTAAAGCCAAAAATGAAGAATCACATATTTCTACACACAACAGGACACAGGAATAGCTAAGACAAGTGAGGGAGGGACAAGTGAGGGGAGACCGGCAACAAAAAGGAGAACAAGGATGAATTATCAGCGCCACACAATCACAGATAAATTAATGAATTTACCTGTGGCAAAAGACTTTTGTATGCCCGGTCATAGCATGATGGATATGGAATTACTGGTATTAAAATATAACTTCAAATATGAGAAACGTACAAAGGTTTCAGAATATAAGCTCATCATGACCTTTGACACTGTTAGTGATGGAATGAATAGATCACATGGATTTATGTCATTCTATATCAATTAAGGAATCTGCGTCTATGCCCTTCCAGGGTCATGAAAACCCAAAAAAAGACGCCAATGAGAGGGCAATCAAACTTTCTATCCTTATCTAGGAACTGTTCCAATATTTATGTTCATCCCTGTGAGATAATGACAGTTCTGATACACGTCACTTACTTGTCTTACCTATTGCACTATTCCTGTGTCCTGTTGTGTATAGAAATATGTGATGCTTAATTTTTTTATTTAGTCTTTGCCTGATGAAGAGACGTGAGTAGCCTTGAAAGCTTGCAATTTGTTTCCATCTTTTCAGTTATCCATTAAAAGGTATCAACCACTGCTGACTCTGAAGTCTAAATATTTTTCTATCTACTGGCTAACACGGTACAAAGATACACATGTTTTCTAATTTCAAGAAGGAAAAATAAAGAAAATACAAATATAAACGCATATATGCACATGCCAAAAATAAATGGAACAACACAACACCCAAAAAATTGGTAACAAAATATAGTGTTGTAAATTTAAGAATAAAAGTCCATTTTTTTTTATGAATAATGCTTAAGGAACGCTATGTTAAACCATAACATAGTGAAGACAATGGATTTTGTAATAGTCACTCATCATCATCATCGCAAATTTTATGTGACAGTCACAGACATTTCAATTATTTAAGTTCATAAAATCGTAACTTTCTATAGCATGTATGACATGTCCAGCATGGACTCATCAATGTGATGATTGATGACACAATAATGTACGATAAAAAATAACCATTTAAAAAAACATTAGGCATTGTTTGTCACAATTTAAGTGTGTGCCTGCAAGTGTAGGTGAAACAAAGGCTACGGATAGCAAAGGTATATTCTATGTCTGTATCAGACAGTGGACAGCCTCGGATGGGTAATGCCGATGTTATACTGTACGTCAATAAAGTCGGCGGCTGAAATCATGCATTTTTTGCTTGTAGAGTGTTGAAGAGGGTAAAAGAATGTCTGGTTGCGCAAAGCTTTATCCGTCAACACTACCTTCCTACTGTCACGCGTAGGGTAGGGTAGCGTGTGGCAATTAGCTGACTATAAAATGTGAGGTTAGGCTGCGTTATTGCGCACTAGGGACGCAAAAAAAAATACAGCAGTAATAATTTAATGTGTAATACTCCACCTATGACAAACAAAAAAATGACGTTCCCTCTTTAACAATGTACAAGACTAACAAGCCTAATGGTTGACGCTGACTTAATTGAGATACAGTATTACATCAACATTGTCCATGAGTAACTATGCACTGTGATACCTATATACCAGTATTAATTTATATCTCTTGTGGTTGTTTCAACAGCACTTGCAGGTATAACTACCTATTGTCAGTATGCATGATGCACTTTCTAGATGTAATAATTTATTATTGGACATTATTACCATGTTTACATGCTGGCCATTTCATATATGGTGTTTGAAGTTACAGTTGGCATCAGTATGTGTATTTTATAATGTCTGTCATAAATAAAACTCGTGATGATGATGATGAGGATTTAATGATTCGTACATCCATTGACTGCATTATCTTACAGGTACAGATAAAGTTCCTTAAAAAGCATTAATTCATAAGTATGAAATGTACTTTTATGCATTAATTTCAAAATGTGAAGAGTAGACTATGTTTTATTTTTTGTTACCATTTCTAATAGACATGTGCAGATATGCGCTGTGATGACAAATTATTATTTGTCCATATTTGTCATAAAAATTTATCATTCTAGGCCTGCAAAACTTCACAATTTCATGTTTTCAGCATAACAAGCAGGGTGACGGCTCTTCCCTATTTGGAGCATGTTGGTCATGTGTTTTTCTGTCCATGTGTCGGGAACAGGAGACTTCTTGCCGTTCACACAGCAGGGGAACAGCTGGCGTTACTGAACCCCACTAACAGTAGAGCTTGTGTTTTGTTCTGTGGACACGACACTTCTGAGCAGCAACTGGCAGTGTTGGAGCCCAGGGAGTAGAGTTCAGGTGGTAGAAAGATGAACATAACAGGAGACATGGATAACGTTGCGAACCAGTTATTTAATCTGAAAACGGACAGACAAATTCTGCCGAGATCCATGCCTTGTTCATTTTCAGAAAAGTAAGCCGGTCTACATTATCGGAGGATAGTCGCATGCGACGGTCTGTTAGTACACCACCTGCAGCACTAAAGACGCGCTCCGATAATACACTGGCAGCAGGGCAAGCCAGCACCTCCAATGCATACTGGCTAAGCTCTGGCCATGTATCCAGCTTAGAGACCCAAAACTTGAATGGGGAAGAGCCATCTGGGAGTACACTGAGAGGCAAAGCCAAGTAGTCTGTCACCATCTGACGGATACGTTGCCTCCCGCTGACTGGAGCCCTCTCGGATGGTGTAGACATTTGTGGCGCTGCCACAAAACTTTGCCACATTTTTAACATACTGGTCTTTCCCTGTGCAGAGGCACTGCGTGTGCTCCCTCTTGTTGCAGAGCTCTCTACACTGCCTTGACGCACAGAGCTGCTTTGTAAAGCAGTAGCAGCAGCAGTGCTCTCGGCAGTAAGGTAGAACATTAGGGATTGCACCAGTGTGTCTTGGTACTCCCGCATTTTACGCTCCCGGTTCAACGGTGTGATGAGGCTTTTGACGTTGTCCCGGTAGCGAGGGTCTAGGAGAGTGTACACCCAATAATCAGACGTCGTGAGAATGTGGGCGATGCGGCGGTCGTTTCTTAGGCACTGCAGCATGAAATCAACCATGTGCTGCAGACTCCCAACTGGCAAAGAAACGCTGTCCTCTGCAAGAGGCGTCATCTCTGCCTGCTCTGCATCACCCCACCCTCGCTCTACATACTGACTAGAGCGTTGTGTACCTCCCTCTGGAGCGATGTCTTCCTCCTCCATTGACTCCTCCTCCTCATCCTCCTCACAAAGTGAGCCCTGCCCAGCCCTTTGTGAGGAACCACGTTGCGCTGACTTTCCAGAAGGTGATGGAATTTGTGACTCCTCATCCTCCACCTCTTCCAAAACCTCATCCCTTATTGCTTGCAGTGTTTTTTGAAGCAGGCAGATAAGGGGGACAGTCAGGCTGACTAGTGCATCATCTGCACTCGCCATCCGCGTTGACTCATCAAACGCACGCAAAACGTGGCACATGTCCTTCATAGTGGCCCACTCATTAATGGTGAAGTGTGGACGGCGCAAATTGCGTGTTGATTGCGCCTGATGCAGCTGATACTCCATTACTGCTGGCTGCTGCTCACACAACCGCTCCAACATATGTAACGTTGAATTCCACCTGGTGGATACGTCACATATGATGCGATGTTCAGGAAGGCGCAATCTGCGTTGCAGAGCTGCAATGCGCGATCTGGCCATGCTGGAACGTCGCAAGTGAGCGCACTCTAGGCGGACCTTGTGCAGCAGTGCATCAAGATCCGGATAGTCCCTCAAAAAACTCTGCACGACCAAGTTGAGCACATGTGCCAGACATGGTATGTGAGTGAGTTTGCCAAGGCCCAGAGCTGCCACCAGATTTCGGCCATTGTCACACACTACCAAGCCTGGCTGGAGATTCGCTGGCAAAAACCACACGTCGCTCTCCTGCTTGATGGCATTCCAGACCTCCTGCGCTGTGTGGCTTCGATTCCCCATGGGAATTAATTTCAGAACGGCCTGTTGCCGTTTGGCCACGGCTGTGCTCATATCGGTCGCATCAGGTAAGCGTCCACGGGTCCATGTGAAGGTAGACCGTGACGGCTCCTGCAGCGATGATTCTGAGGAACTGGAGTAGGAGGAGGAGTCAATGTGGACAGACTTGATTCCGGCAATCCTTGGAGTTGGCAGAACACATACAGCGCCACTCGCAAGATCTGTACCCGGCTCCACAACATTCACCCAATGGGCAGTGAGTGAAAGGTATCGTCCCTGGCCATGGGTACTGGTCCACGCATCGGTGGTCAGGTGGACCTTGCTACTGACGGCGTTTAGTAGCGCATGTTTAATTTTTGCCTCAACATGCTTTTGCAGACCAGGGACGGCTTGCCTGCTGAAATAAAATCGGCTGGGCACATTGTATTGTGGGACTGCCAATGCCATTAATTCACGGAAACTGTCAGTCTCCACCAGCCTGAATGACAGCATTTCAAGGGACAGGAGTTTTGCAATGCCAGCATTCAGAGCCTGTGCTCGTGGATGGTTTGCCGAGTATGGCCGTCTTTTATCCCATGCCTGTGCTACCGATGGCTGTTTTGTGGCCTGGGTGTGTGAGGATGACAGGGAACTTGCAGCTGTGGGTGGAATAACACTGTGTCTCTGGACAACAGTGACAGAGGTTCTTCCATGGCGATCCTTTGAGGAAGCCGAACCAGCTGTGTGTGAACTGGAGGAAGAGGCTCCAACACGAGCTGAAGATGTAGGTGCTGCTGTAGGTTGGCCTACATCTCCAGTGTGTCTTTGTAACTCAACAAAGTGCTTTGACCGCACATGTTTCCACATATTTGTTGTATTAAGGTTACTGACACTTTTACCTCTTTTAATTTTTTGATTACACAGCTTGCATTTGACATAGCAAATATCATCTGCAACTGTATCAAAAAAGGACCACGCAGAGCAAGTCCTGGGAGCGCCCGGTTTGGCTGTTGGAAGAGAACTGCTCCGAACGGGTGCCAAACTGGAGGCTACAGGCAAGCGAGTCTGCAGCCTACCTCTCCCTACTGTTTGGACCGTTGGGGCAATCTCTTCCTCAGAGCTGCTCCCACCACCTTCCTGTTCCTCACGCCATGTTGGGTCTTGGACCTCATCATCTCCACCACTACCCTCTTCCAACACCTGCTGTTGTTGGGTGGTCTGGCCAGCACCATGCTCAACAGAAACTGGCAACTGAGTCTCATCATCATCAGATGCGTTCCGCGGTGTGCTGACCATCGGCACTGGCTCACCCGCCTCTTCAGATTCAGAGAGACACAGCTGTTGCGCATCACTGCATACTGCCTCTTCTTCACATTCCAGAATGCTGCTTGGCTGGGCCCCTGTTTGCAAGCCAACAGATTCTGAGAACAGAAGCAGAGACTCAGCTGGCTCCTGTACAGAGCTCTCTGACTGCCTGGGCAATTTGGCAGGCGGTGAAGAGACTGATGGTTGTTCAACAGTGCTGTGGTCCTGAGAGGAGGTGGAAGCTATTGAAGTCGATGCATTGGCTGCCATCCAACCAACAACGGCTTCAATTTGTTCTTCACGCAGCAGGGGGGTACGCTGAGCTCCTACAAAAGTGCGCATAAAGGAACGCTCACGGGGAAAACTGGTGGATGCTGTGTCACTGGGTGCGGCAGCAGCCACAGAATCCCCACGTCCTCTCCCTGCTGCAAATCCACGGCCACGACCACGACCACGTGCCTTACTCACTGACTTCTTCATCTTGGTAGATTGATAAAGAAAGTCAGAAAAGTTATAAGGCCTAAGTGTGGTTATTCCTCACAGACTACAGTGAACCCTGCAGACAACTGTTCAGTATCTGTGAAAGGCCCCTTTGTGTACTTCTATAGTGTTTGCAACCAATGTATTGTATACGGATGGAAGCGCGTCACACTAATAGATTAGATTTTTTTCCACTAAAATGGAGCAGCACCAATTAGAGAAAAATGTGAAGGATGAGGCAGTGACAACGCTCAGCAGACTACAACCGGCAGTGGTTGAAGAACAAACTGGAGCGTAATCTGCACTCACAAAATGAAAAGCTCACAGACTACAGTGAACACTGAAACACAACTGTTCAGTAGCTGTTAAAGGCCCCTTTGTCTACTTCTATAGTGTTTGCAACCAATGTATTGTATACGGATGGAAGCGCGTCACACTAATAGATTAGATTTTTTTCCACTAAAATGGAGCAGCACCAATTAGAGAAAAATGTGAAGGATGAGGCAGTGACAAACGCTCAGCAGACTACAACCGGCAGTGGTTGAAGAACAAACTGGAGCGTAATCTGCACTCACAAAATGAAAAGCTCACAGACTACAGTGAACACTGAAACACAACTGTTCAGTAGCTGTTAAAGGCCCCTTTGTCTACTTCTATAGTGTTTGCAACCAATGTATTGTATACGGATGGAAGCGCGTCACACTAATAGATTAGATTTTTTTCCACTAAAATGGAGCAGCACCAATTAGAGAAAAATGTGAAGAATGAGGCAGTGACACACGCTCAGCAGACTACAACCGGCAGTGGTTGAAGAACAAACTGGAGCGTAATCTGCACTCACAAAATGAAAAGCTCACAGACTACAGTGAACACTGAAACACAACTGTTCAGTAGCTGTTAAAGGCCCCTTTGTCTACTTCTATAGTGTTTGCAACCAATGTATTGTATACGGATGGAAGCGCGTCACACTAATAGATTAGATTTTTTTCCACTAAAATGGAGCAGCACCAATTAGAGAAAAATGTGAAGAATGAGGCAGTGACACACGCTCAGCAGACTACAACCGGCAGTGGTTGAAGAACAAACTGGAGCGTAATCTGCACTCACAAAATGAAAAGCTCACAGACTACAGTGAACACTGAAACACAACTGTTCAGTAGCTGTTAAAGGCCCCTTTGTCTACTTCTATAGTGTTTGCAACCAATGTATTGTATACGGATGGAAGCGCGTCACACTAATAGATTAGATTTTTTTCCACTAAAATGGAGCAGCACCAATTAGAGAAAAATGTGAAGAATGAGGCAGTGACACACGCTCAGCAGACTACAACCGGCAGTGGTTGAAGAACTAACTGGAGCGTAATCTGCACTCACAAAATGAAAAGCTCACAGACTACAGTAAACCCTGCAGACAACTGTTCAGTAGCTGTGAAAGGCTCCTTTCTGTACTTCTATAGTGTTTGCAACCAATGTATTGTATACTGATGGAAGCACGTCACACTAATAGATTTGATTTTTTTCTAATATAATGGAGCTGCACCAATTCCACTAAATAAAATAAAAAAAAAAAGAGTCAGTGACACGTGCAGATGCCTACAAACAGCGGTGGATGCAGAGCAAACTGCAGCGTCACCTGCACTGTCACACACACACCTTGCACAGAGCTGTTAAAACAACACTGGCAAAATGAAGCTTTACACAGCGGTTGGTAAACTAGCCTGCCTAAAGCACAGTAGTACACAAAATCCTATATCTAACTGTCCCTCAGAGTGAGCAGAGTAGCGTTCTGTCCCTAACTGAGTTCACAGCACAGTGACGCTAAAATGGCTGCGGCGCCTTTTATAGTGCATTCTGACATCATTTCAACAGCCATGCCATTAGTTAAGATGACCGCAGCATTACAGGATGTGCCCACACTTCATAAGATTCATCATTGGCTGACTAACATCACATTGCCTCTCAAAGAATTATGGGAACTTCCGATTCCGGTATACGATATTGAAAAAGTATCGGAATTAAGTATCGGAATTCCGATAACGCGAATATCGGCCGATACCCGATACTTGCGGTATCGGAATGCTCAACACTACTGCAAATACATTGCAGGGTGCCGATCTGAGGCAGAGGGAGCTCCCGACCCTCTGCCTCCCCCCCTGAGCTCTGCGATCGCGCTCGATCGCAGCAGTCAGGGGGTTAACAGCCAGGGCGGTGGGGGCTCCGCTCCTGGCTGTCAGTGCAGGAAGCCTGGCCACTGCAGCGCCGGCTCCTGCACTGATCGCTCTGGAGAAGCTGAAATTTCAGCTTCTCCTGCACGATCGCTGCTGTGTTTGGTCAGTCAGATTGACTGACCAAGCACAGCGCTGTAGGTGCGGGGACCGACGGCAAAAGTCCCCGCACCGCTTGCCGTGCCTGTCAGCTGTCTGTGACAGCTGTCGGCACTGATCTACCACTTCGTGTTTACACGCAGTGGTAGATCAAAGCCATGACGTGCAGAGTCCGTCCTGGTGCCGGAACTGACACCTTGCCATGACGGACTCTGCACGTCAGTGAACATTAAGGGGTTAATTATCTTCTTAATATATCCCAAATATCACCTCTAAGTAACAATACTATGATGTTTATGTGAAATTCACATAGACATTTGCCTTGTCTATATGGAGTGTTTGCCTTGTTTGTTAGTTACACACTGTCCAGGTGATCTATATTTAATTTGTGAAACATTTTGCATGTTGTAATGTTTGATCTATCTACATTTGTTTAATTGTAGGTTCCTCACAACTGGGATTTCATATGCTGCACTCCACCTGGAGTTTTTGATAGGGAGATCTACCATATCTGGCATAGTTCGGAATACGTTGGCAAATCTGGATCAGACTTCATCAAGTGGTCATGCCTGAGCCCAAGATGGAAGACTGGATGAGGATTGCCAGGGGATTTGAGGAGCACTGCCAATTTCCCAATTGTATTGGAGCCCTGGATGGGAAGCATATCCATGTGCGTAAGCCGCCGAACTCAGGCTCCCAATTCTATAATTATAAACAATATTTTTCTGCAGTTCTGTTGGCTCTGGTTGACAGTAACTACAGGTTTATAATTGTAGACATTGGGGCTTATGGAAGAACTGGAGACTCTCGAGTCTTCCATTCTTTCATTATGGGTCGGCGGCTGCGCAATAACCAGTTGGACCTACCACCATCACGTCAGCTTCCTGGCTCCAATATTGAACCTGTGCCTTATGTTGTAGTGGGGATGAGGTCTTTCAATTGTCCAGGCATTTAATGAGGCCATATCCACGAAGAAACCTTGACCTCTGGCGCAGGATCTTTAACTTGCGCCTATCATGGGCCCGGCGACTTGTGGAGTGCGCCTTTGGCATTCTTTGTGCAAAATGGCGAGTCCTCCAGTCAGCCATTCAGCTGAGTGAAGCCAACATCAATGAGGTCATCAATGCTTGTGTTGTCCTGCATTACTTCACAAGAATGCATGATTATGCACCATCTGATGTTGGTGAATGTGTGGTGAACAATGAAGATATGCCTAGGCCACATGTGATCTCTTTACGTCGTCCAATCTCAGGACTCAAAGTCCGTGATATATTTAGACAGTATTTTGCTTCACCTCAGGGTATTACTACCTGGCAAGATCAGGCATTATCAATGTTGTAAGGTTGTCATGTGTTTCTATATAAATATATTTTTTTCCTTACATTGTCTTTGTGTCTTCTGTTAATGTTCATTACAGATGTGTTGGTTGTGTTCTATAAGGAATAAATGAAAGAAGAGTCCAAACTTGCCATTTAAATACTTTTTATATTGGCAAACTGTCACTTTGGCTAGTGACTACCATATCTGTAGCATATGGTTTTTGTTTTAAATTTTTAAATTAGATTAGTGCAAATATGCTTTACACAACATGTATAAAAATAAGTAATAAAAAAATAACAAACTGTCACTTTGGCTAGTGACTACCATATTTGTAGCATGTGGTTTTTGTTTTAAATTAGATTAGTGCAAATATGCTTTATACAACATGTATAAAAATAAGTAATACAAAAAATAACAAACATTTGTAGAAATAATAATATATAAGAAAAATAACAAATTACAATTGGTGGTATGTTGGTGGAGGTGAGGGTGGGAGCCCAGCATCTCTTTGTTGCTGGCTTGGGTGACCACCTTGACCATCACCCTGTTGGGGTGGATTTTCTTGGCCCAGAGGTAATATGTCGCCAGGGTCAGGTTGTTGTGTGGCCAAATGGCCATAAGGATAAAGGAGATTATACTCCTGGGGATGATGGTACCCACGTGAATCATACCTCCCAATATGGCCATGTTGTTCAAATCCAGGTTGGGACCAGCCTCCAACACTGGATCTATACAAGTAGCCATATTGGAATGGGGGTGTTATAGGCTGCCATTTGACCCTGTTGTTGGCAAGGTTGGTTTTGTGGGGGATTGGGGTGAGGTATAGGCGCACGTGCAGAAGGTACCTCAGATCCAAATTGAGCATGCACATCTAGGTGGGGGCAAGGCGAAGAAGGTTACGGGGTGAGAGCTGCCTCCTCTCAAGGAATTCAAACACCTCATATGGGGTATTAGGGGGTGTGAATGCATCAATTAGGATCTGAATGGATCCTCACACACGTAGCCTGACCTCATGGGGTAGGGGACGTAGGTAACGGGCAAGGCTGCGTGAATAAGCCTCTTCAACCTCATCTAGTGCTGCCCTGGACAGGTAATTGAGGACCCCTGTGTCCACATGCCTCTGGGTATTAGAGGCAGGGTTCTCTCGCCTTCGTCTCCCATGGCGGGATATGGCAGCAGACGTACAGTAGGGCTGCTGCTGTTGCCTGGTTCATCAAGGCTGCCGGGTGCTGGTGCAGCTGGTGGGTCAGGTCCTGGTGGTGGTGGAGCTTGGGGATTGCAGCTGGGAGGCTCAGAAGATGGGCCAGCCACCTCTTCACCTCCCCCGACCGGGTCTATAATGGCCTCAGAATCCGACCCTGCCTCCCTCTCAGTGAGGTTGAACTGAGTTCTGTTAGGAAATTAAATTTAATTAAAAAAGGTTGGGGATCTGACCCTAAACAGCATATGTGTAATGTGGTGTGATGTATGTACTTACGGTCTGAGATCCAGAATAGGAGCCAAAAAACCAAGACGGTCAAAATATATGTATTTGCGCTTGGTCGGTGCTGCAGCCCCACTCCTGGCCCTCTGCTGACGTTCCCGCCGGTACTGGTCGCGAATGCTGAGCCAGCGTCTCATGACATCTTCAACTGCAATGTGACATATAATTTCATTATTACATTGCTGCAAACTGACCAAACTTTTTACAAACATTTCACATAGTCATGGGGCCTAGTAGGGTGTCAGTTTAATAAAACTTTAGCGCTTAAAACCAATCATAACATAATACTCATAATATGATTTTAGCAGATACTGTGGACAATTCTTAAGTTCTGGCCTTTAAGATGATTGGACAAAAATTAGGTAACTTACTCATTCGGTGCTGCTCCTCTCATGGGCTTTCAGAAAATTGCGGAAACATCTGCCCACAGATGCGCCTCCATGCCGCCTCTTTTCTGGCCAGGTCGGAATAATGTGCATCCCTTTGGTCCCAAATTTCGGGTGTTTCCTGGACCAAAATGATGAGCATCTCTCCATTAATGTGTGTAGACATGCTGCAGGACTCAATGGAGGCGTTCTTCCGGGATGTCTGGCGCACTTTTTGAGCTAATTTGCATGTCTAAGTTTCCTGATTAATGGCTTGCCCCATTTTCTGTAACCTGCAGAAGTCTTGCGTATTTCTCGCAAGTCACACGTGTGGTCCGTGTGTTTTTCTCGCACCCATAGACTTGCATTGGCATACTACAGGCATAATACGCTGACAATCGCAGCGTGCTGCAATTGTCACGCACCATAAAATACGGGCGAGAAATATACGGATAGGAGTGTCCCCATGGAGAAATATTGGTCTGAGTGTAATGCGTTGTTTTAACGCCTCTCACTCGTCCGTATTCTTCTCTAGTGTGATGCCGGCCTTAGTTCTTTATTGACTCAGAGGGATTATGACTGAGTTTCTGAAAAATATTCAGAATTGAGAGTCCTCAGTGGTTGATACCTTTTAATGGCTAACTGAAAAGATGGTAACAAATTGCAAGTTACCAGACTACTCAGGTTTCTTCATCAGGCTAGACTAAAGGGCCCATCTCACATAGCGAGAGCGCTACCGAGATCGCTGCTAAACAGCGATCTCAGCAGCGATCTCGCTATGTCTGACACGTACCAGCGATCAGGCCCCTGCTGTGAATCGCTGGTCGTGTCAGAAATGTCAGGACATTTTTTTTATCGCTGGTCTTCCGCTGGCAGCACCATCGCTGGTGTACAGGCAGAGACCACACTCTGGTAACAAGGTAAACATCGGGTTTCCAGGTGCGGGCTGTGCCTGGAAACCCGACGTGTACCTTGGATACCAGCGCGCTAGCTGCAGGGGAGATGGTAACCAAGGTACACGTCGGGTTTCCAGGCACCGCGCAGCGCCTGGAAACCCGACGTGTACCTTGGTTACCAGCTTCCTGCATCAGTGCGCTGGTATCCAACGTACACTGCGGGTAACTAGGTGACATACGTCGCTTGTTACCCGCAGTGTCGCTGTCCTGAACGCTGCCTGAGCTGCCTGTTTGGCAGCTCAGCAGCGATCATGTAGTGACACAACAGCGATCCTGATCGTTGTCGGGATCGCTGGTGTGTCGCTATGTGAGACGGGGGCCTAATATAAAATCTGAAGACTCACATATTTGTACACAAAACAGCACAGAAACAATGCAATAGATAAGACAAGTGACGTGAAGCAGAACTGTTAATATGGGAGAGAGATGAACTTATATAAATATTGGAACAATTCATAGATAAGGAGTGTGAAAGTTTTATTGCCCTCTGATCGGGGTCTGGTTCTGTGTTGTGATGCCCCCAGAAGGTCTGAAGAGCAAATTCCTTAATTGATGTAAAAAGACATAAATCTATGTGACACATTCATTCCTGCACTGAGTGTTTCAAAGGTTGTCATAAGTTTATATTCCCAGACCTTTCTGTCTCTCTGAGACTTAAAGTTACCTTATAATACAAGTAATTTAATGTCCATCATGCTAATGACCGGGGATACAAAAATGTTTTGCCACAGGTAGATCCATTCTTTTTTCTCTTATTGTGTGACGATCAGAATTTATCCTTGTTCTCAGTTTTTCCCTGTCTCCCCCACATACAGACCCCAAGTTGGACATTTAGTACAAATAATTAGGTATACCACATTAGATGTGATGCAGCTGAAGGTACCTGGGATCTTGTAGTCCTGATGTGAGTTGGGGATCTTTATCTTGTCTGTGGTCATTATAAATGGACATGTTTTACATTTTTTCTTGTTGCAAGGAAAAGTTTCTGTAGCTGTTGGAGAGCACAGGGAGCTTCTGACAATGATGCTTCTTAAATTTGGGGGCTGCCTTAAACACAGTAGTGGGGGGTCTGTAAATATGGATTGTAATCGGGCATCTTTTTGTAGTAAAGGTTTCAATTTCCATGCAGTTCCCCTTAGCACCTCCAGATTTGGATTGTAGGTGACCACTAGAGGCACCCGGTTATTTTCATCTTTAGCTTTGTAATGTAGGAGGTGATTCCTTGACATTATAGTGGCTCTAGTAATCTGGTTTTGATATGTTCTTGGATGGTAGCCCTGATTTCTGGTATGTTTTTGTGTTGTGAAGCAAGTTAAAGATCTCTTTCTCATAGGGGTCCCTATTAGTGATAAGCAAACGCTTGCCACTACTCGTTACTCGCACGAGTATCACCGTACTCGGTGTACTCGACGACCACCCAGCATTTCCGGGATTACTCGGCGGAAACTCGAGTCTCCACAGAGCTTTTTTGGCGGACTTTACAGACCCAATCACAATGCAGGGATTGTCTGCCAGGCAATGAAACGCCGCAGCCATCTTAGTTGTGGTCATGCAATGATTGTCTGGCCACACAGTATCATCAGGGGTATAAGAGACCGGACGCCGCCCTGCTCGCCGCATTCATCTCCGGATTGAGATAGTGTAGGGAGAGCTGCTGCCGAAATAGGGTCAGATTTGGGGATTTCTTAGTCAGTGTGGGGTCTACCATCCTAAACTACTTAAATCCACATAAACCAACAGTCCTTCTAAGGACTAATTCCAGAGTATATAGGTTCCAGTGTTAGGTAGGCAGGGGAGTGTACTTCACTCTATACACATCAGTGTAAGGTCTGCAGGCACTGTATGTGTGTATATAGATCACTGCATACATCAAGAGGGTCAATTCCCTTCCTGTGTTCTGGTGCTGCTGCTACCTGTAGGATATATTGGCCGTATATAGCAAGCCCCAGGTGTAATTGGAATACAGGCCACACATTTTTCGGTGTGGTATCTCCATGCCAGCACATATCTGTGCGTGCTTAAAGTTTGGCCAGTTTACGTCAGTTTTATTTTTTTGTCCTGGATGTCACTGTACTGATATACAGCACTAGATAGCCCAAAAATAAAAAAAAATACAGGCCACACATTTGTCGTACTGGTATCTCCGTGGCAGCTCATATCTGTGTGTGCTCAAAGTTTGGGCAGTGTAGGCCGTTGGTATTCTCAGATGGTTATATATGATGGTGTATAAGATGCTGCATAGGGTCCCATTAAGCACACTTCTAATTTCGGACATGCTTTTATCTTGCTATGGAATACTACAGAATTTTTTCTCTAACACGCATGTTGCTATGGAATATTACAGAATTTTTTCTCTAATAAGCATGTTTTCACATGATAATGCTGACCTATTGCAGTTCTATTACCCTAAATTATTATTTTTTATTTTAATTTTGTTTTTCATATAGTGCTATTATATCTTGCCACGTAGCACACTCAATTTTTGTTTTCTTTTCTTAATTTAATGTTTTATTGCCATCTCACTTCAAATGACGTATAATATTGTAAAGATCTGTATAATATTATATTCTGTTTATTTCTTTATACTCCATAGTCTGAAGAAGGTCAGAATTTGACCGAAACGTTACTTATTTTTGGATTGTTCAAGAATAAATCATACTGTTCAGCATACTTCTCTGAGTGCCGGATTTATTATTCTTGTTGCTATTTGGGACTGGCATCCCTTATCCGAGCACCACTATTAACAAGGAGTGACGTGTCTATTTGATATATGTTCTTCCTTTTTTAGTCCTGGGTGTCACAGTACTGATATACAGCACTAGTTAGCGCAAAAAAAAAAAAAAAAACAGGGCACACATTTGTTGTAGTGTTATCTCCGTGGCAGCTCATACCTGTGTGTGCTCAAAGTTTTGGGCAGTTTACTGCAGTTTTCTTTTTTTTGTCCTGGGTGTCACTGTATTTACATACAGCAGTATTTCACAAAAAAATAAAAAAATACAGGCCACACATTTGTCGTAGTGGTATCTCCGTGGCAGCTCATATCTGTGTGTGCTCAAAGTTTGAGCAGAGTAGGCCGGTTTTCCTTTTTTTGTCCTGGGTGTCACAGTCCTCATATATAGCACTAGTTAGCCCAAACATAAAAAAAACAGGGTACACATTTGTTGTAGTGGTATCTCCGTGGCAGCTCATTTCTGTTTGTGCTCAAAGTTTTGGCAGTTTACGGCATTTTTTTTTGTCCTGAGTGTCACTGTACTTATATTCATCAGTATTTCGCAAACAAATACAGGCCACACATTTGTCGTACTGGTATCTCCGTGGCAGCTCATATCTGTGTGTGCTCAATGTTTGGGAAGTGTAGGCCGGTTTTCCTTTTTTTGTCCTGGGTGTCACAGTCCTGATATACAGCACTAGTTAGCCCAAAAATAAAAAAAACAGTGCACACATTTGTCATAGTGGTATCTCCGTGGCAGCTCATATCTGTTTGTGCTCAAAGTTTGGGCAGTTTACAGCAGTTTTCTTTTTTTGTCTTGGGTGTCACTGTACTTATATACAGCAGTATTTCACAAAAAAATACAGGCCACACATTTGTCATAATGGTATCTCCATGGCAACTCATATCTGTGTGTGCTCAAAGTTTGGGAAGTTGTCACGTTCACACCCTGGCTGTTGGGCGTGAGCCAAGGGGGGTTGTGGCCCCACTGTGTCACAAACCAGACTACACCGGAAGGGGCGTGACTAAGACAGCTGCCTCAGTCTTCACTGGAGCCTCTGATGGTGAGGTCAGGCTTGTGCGGCAGGCAACTGCCGGGTGCCACTCCAGGGTGGTGTCTGGCTGTGGCTGCTGATCTCACTTGGAGTGAGGGTACGGGCACAGGCAGGTGAGACACAGGGCAGGCAGGCATGGATGAGACACAGGGCAGGCAGGCACGGATGAGACACAGGACTGGCAGGCACGGATGAGACACAGGACTGGCAGGCACGGATGAGACACAGGACTGGCTGGCATGGATGAGACACAGGACTGGCTGACATGGATGAGACACAGGGCAGGCAGGCATGGATGAGACACAGGGCAGGCTGACCCTGTTCACACAGCAACTGTAGATACTGGGACTGACTGGAAGGAATGATGTATGGAGAAACAGGTAGGGACCTGTTCATAGCAACAGTAAATACTGGGACTGACTGGAAGGAATGGTATATGGAGGGACTAGTAGAGACCTGTTCACACAGCAGATGTAGATACAGGAACTGACTGGAAGGTATGGTGTATGGAGAAACAGGTAGAGACCTGTTCACACAGTAACTGTAGACACAGGGACTGTCTAGAAGGAATGGTATATGGAGGGACAGGTAGAGACCTGTTTACACAGCAGGTACTGATACTGGTACAGACAGAAAGGAGTGGAGTAAACTGACTGAAAGGAATGGTGTATGGAGGGACAGGTAGAGACTAGAGTTGAGCGAAACAGGTCGGTCAGATTCATAAGTCGCCGACTTTCGCCAAAGTCGGGTTTCAAGCTTGTAGTCAACCATGCGGTCGTCTACCCGAGCGCCAAAGTCAGTTTTCCCATAATGCTTGCAGGCGCCTTTTTTCAGCCAATGAGCAAGGATGTACACTGTGGGCAACGAGATGACATGGACAGCGTCCACCACCATCTTAGAGAAGGGCATTGCAGTGATTGGCTTGCTTTGGGGGGAATCATAGTGTCCATAAAAGCCCTGACCACCAACCGCCATTTTACTTCTGCCGATCTTAACAGTAGGGAGAGGTTGCTGACGCTGTTTATCAGTAGGGAGAGAGTTAGGGCTGGAAAGAGAAGATCTTTTGTGCTTGTGCTGATAGCAATTTTGCTGAACAGTTAGTGTGCAGTGACAGGGGAGGATATTCTTGTGTGCAGCCAGGGCCGGCGTCAGCACCCGGCACACCCGGGCAAGTGCCGGGGCCCTGAGCAGGCGGGGGGGCCCACTCGCAGTCTGGCACCCCGGCACCCGTTAGCGGAGGACAGCGGTGTCAGCGCCGCCACTGGGCCCCCCCGCTTGCTCAGGGCCCTGGCATCAGCTGGCACAATACTTACCTCTCCCGTGCCTCCGCTGCCACAGCTCCGGGCTCCAGGGGGCGCCGGCGCTTCCTCTCACAGCAGCGCCGCTGAATGACGTCATCATTCAGCGGCTGGCTGTGGCAGAGAGCGCGGGGACGCCGGACAGGTAAGACGTATGTGTGTGTGTCTCTGTGTGTGTCTGTGTGTATGTAGTGCGGTGCTTTGTGTGTGTATGTGTGTGTGTATGTATGTGAGAGAGTGCTTGTGTGCTGTCTGTGTGTGATGATGGGCAGGCATTGCTGATAATGGGGAGGCATTGATGATGATAGGGAGAAGATTATGATAATAGGCAGGCATTGATGATAATGGGCAGGCATTGATGATGGGGAGAAGATGATGATGGGGAGGAGATGATGATGATGGGCAGGCATTGATGATAATGGGGAGGCCATGATGATTATGGGGAGGCCATGATGATGATAAGGAGGCAATGATGATGATGGGGAGACAATCATGATGATAATGGGGAGTCTTTCCACAGCGCCTTTTCCTGAGCCGTAACAGTGCAGAACGCAGTACAGCACAGAGGAGAGCTCCATATTTTGTATGGAGCATTATATGGGGACCAGTATCCTGTATGGAGCATTATATTGGGTCCAGTATTCTGTATGGAGCATTATTTTGGGTCCAGTATTCTGTATGGAGCATTATATGGGGGGTGACATCCTGCATGGGGTATTATATGGGTGATGAGGGGGAGACTGTGGTGCCCATAATATTGTATGGAGGACTGTACTGTCCAGTCTGTTCTGTGCGCTGTGAGGATTTGGCGGTTTTTGAGCTATTGTACAATTTACAATAGATATCACTCATATAATGGAAGAAGTGAAGTATTTGGCATTGTACTGTACCCATATTTCTCTGCTGTATCTGTGCATCATGAATCGTGGTCTGTGTTAAAGGGGCCCACTGAGGCTCTTTCGCCCGGGGCCCATAAAAACCTGGAGCCGGCCCTGTGTGCAGCAACGCTGGCTACTAGGTTGCCTGCTAGCTGTATTGCTGTGTGTACACTGCTGTGCAGACTGCTTTTTACACAGCACTAATATACTTTTACTCTTTCTTTTATTCTTTTTTTCTGCACACTTACCGAGCGTTCATTTTTCCCAACACCGTATAGAGCTGTACGCTCCTCACACACTACCATGTACTGGCTGGTATCACAGACAAATACGTGCTGACTATCTGTGTGTGACTCCGGAAATATATACGGAGATCAAAATTTTCCCCTACACTATGTACACCTGGTTTATTCTGATACAGTACCTTTTCTCTGCCTTTTGTATTCTGGCCAAATCCATACTGAGAGAGCGTCTGTGTGTGACTCCGGAAATATATACAGAGATTTACAATTTCCCCTACACTGCATACAGCTGTATGCTTGTGATACAGTACCCTTTTTCTGCTTTTTATATTCTGGTCTAATCCATACTGAGTGAGCATCTGTGTGTGACTCCGGAAATATATACGGAGATTTACAATTTTACCCTATACTATATACACCTGGTATCTTCTGATACAGTACCCTTTTTCTGCTTTTTATATTCTGGTCTAATCCATACTGAGTGAGCGTCTGTGTGTGACTCCGGAAATATATACAGAGATTTACAATTTTCCCTACACTGCATACAGCTGTACGCTTGTGATACAGTACCCTTTTTCTGCTTTTTATATTCTGGTCTAATCCATACTGAGTGAGCGTCTCTGTGTGACTCCGGAAATATATACGGAGATTTACAATTTTACCCTATACTATATACACCTGGTATCTTCTGATACAGTACCTTTTTTCTGCGTTTTTATTATGGTCAAATGCATACTGAGAGAGCGTTTCTGTGTGACTCCGGAAATATATATGGAGATTTACAATTTCCCCTACACTGTATACAGCTGTACGCTTCTGATACAGTACCCTTTTTCTGCTTTTTATATACTGGTCAAATCCAAACTGAGCCTGTGAGTGTCTGTGTGTGACTCCGGAAATATATACGGAGATTTACAATTACCTCTACACTGTATACAGCTGTATGCTTCTGATACAGTACCCTTTTTCCGTTTTTTATATTCTGGTCTAATCCTACTGAGCCTGTGAGCGTGTGTGTGACTCCGGAAATATATACGGTGATTTACAATTTATCCTATACTATATACACCTGGTATCTTCTGATACAGTACCTTTTTTCTGCCTTTATTATGGTCAAATCCATACAGAGAGAGCGTTTGTGTGTGACTCTGGAAATATATACGGAGTGTAGGGATCCGCTCTGGTAGGCAAGGGCCGGACCGCAGTTATGAGGCAACACACAGGCTTTTAGTCCAAAATCAATTGTTTACTTTCACGTTAAACACCAGATAACAAAACATGACAAAAACATCAATGCATTCCAGCTTTGCAAACTACTGTTCCCAGACGCACCCTTTCATGGGACGGGCTTGACTAAGTGGCTGCAAGCCAGCAGGGACCGCCAGGTGCCTTCCCGGGTGATCTGGACTCGCTTCCGGTGCTCACTGACACACTGTAACAGAAAGTCACTTCCAGGCTGACTCCAGCCAAACTCCTCAATAGAACCGCATGGTTCTCAGTGTGGGACCGTCACAGGCTCCGCACACCCATGTGTCCTGTCCGGGTGCTATTCAGGACCCCCGTCCAACACCCTGGCTACCAAGTTCCAAGTCACCACGTGCTTCCAGGAATCCGATCCAACCCCAGGATCTTCCAACACCGACAGACCTTCCAGGAACCTTCCAGGCAGCCCTGTGCAGGACACACTCTCCACTGTCTCAGCCAGACTTCCAGAGACTCCTCAGTCTCCCACACAATCTCCTCACCATGTGCCCAACACTGCCTTTCATACCTGTAGCCACTCCCCAAGCCAAGGTATGAAGCACATGGTCTGGTCACCTGTTCATGACCTCATCACAGGTCCTTCACAAGACATACAATCACCAGTATGTAACATTCATTCTCCCACCACCAGTGGGCGGTGTATGTGTGGTTAGCATGTCCCACCCAGCTCACAAGCTAACCCTGTAGGTTCACCCTTAACAACAATCAGAACTCTTATGGGACAACAAGTCCCAGAACAACATTACTGACCTACAGCACAGAATAGCTCTGCGACACATACTTTCCATTTAGCACCCTACCAGGGACTGGTTTCCCATCCATCTCATGCCTCAATGCATAATTTGAGCAACTTATACAGCGCCCCCTAGGTGCCACATTAGTCACTACACCACATACCTTCCCCCTTTGTTCAAGCTTGTGAGGTTGAACACCTGTTCCAACCCGAGGACCCCGAGACAGGTCACCCATGTCACCTTGCCCTACAAATTGAGGGGACCGTCTCAGTCGATTTTGGGCATCTTGCAACATTACCTCTTGGTTAGGCCTCCCCCACCCCCAGCGGTCAGAATGTCGGCCTTGTCTTTCCGTCTGTGTCACCAGACCCCTCCAGTACCGCCTCCTACGGTTGTTGCGGTCCTGAGTCCATCGTCCAGTCAAGCTTACTGGTTGATCTGAGTTGGACTCTCTATCCCTTTGTTCGTCACTGGGTCTCACACTTAGGTCACTCAGTCCTGAGCTAACTTTCAGCTCGTCTATTGCCAGTCCCCAGAGAAGCCTCTTGTTTCTCTATATATTGGGCTGGAAGCAGTCGCCATCTTCGTTTCAACTCCTGCAGCTGTTTCTTTATCTGCTTTCCTCCTGAGATCAGCTGCTCTACTTCTCATAGGTACGTCACTCAATACTCCAGGAGCGTTCGGATGTTCCTCAGGCTCTCCACTGAGCCACACCAATGAATGGAACCATGTCTTCTTCTCCAGCCACCTTGATCTCGCCATCAGCTGGAATCCTCACTCTCCTTACACCGGATCTATCTACCATCTCCTGCATCACTTTTCCAAATCTTCCAACGACTCTCCCCACCAGATTTCTGGAATTACCTCTTGTACCAAGCCCAGCCGATTTTGATCTTCCTTTGCCTGCTCCAGACGTCGAGCGGCTTTCATGTTACTCAACGTAAACATCTGTTTCGCGTGGAGACACTGCAGATGCATATCCTTCAGGACAGCCACCATCTTCTCTGTGTCTTCCCCCTCTGCCAGGATCACGAACTGGTTCGTCTCTGGTGCCCAGTTCACACTCTCGGCTTTTACCGCCTTTTTTAAGGCCTCATGCACCCCCTCACTGGCACAGGCTTCTAGCATGTCTGCAGGTACCTCTATCACACACTTAAAGAGTGAAGCCTCATCCTCTTCCTGAGACTCCCATTCTTCACGACCCCTTGCCAAGACGGGCACTGGCACTTCCGCCTGGTTGTAACTCTGGCACAACCGCTGTAAGTCTTTACCCACCAACTTGTCCTGCAGAAGACCTCTTACTGCTTCTCCGAGCGCAATCACATATTCACTTAAGGCCTTATTCCCACTTTGCCACGTTGATAGGTGATCTCTGAGCTCAGAGACTTCCTTCTCCAGCTCATCCACTCTATGTTCGGCAGTTTGTCTCAGGGCCTTTTCTTGTTCGATCTGCTCTTTAAGGGTCTTTAGTTCAGCAGACTTTTGTTTCTCACCAGACAACTTTTTAGCAATGTTCTGCTGTATGGCCGCAACCTCGGCCTCCAGGTGGCGCACCTCCTCCAACTGTATGGCGTTGGCGACTTCCGTATCTGACCCCTTCCACCTTTCTTGAGGCTCGGCCCGGTCATCCTTAGGCCCCTCTTGACTCTTTGTACCTTCAGAGAGCTCTACACTCTCCAGCTCTTCAGTGTCTGGAAGAGTACTCATATCTTGCACTAACGCATCAGTCATAGGTTTTTCTTTATTACCATCCTCAGTACATACATTGTGTTCCGGCGTTTTGCGCCCTTTACATCTCAGACGACGGGAGGATTTTCCCTCCTGGTGGGGGCCTTCCTTACTGTACTCCTTTTCTAACTTAGAGTCAAAGTCACCCTCGGAGTCTGAGTCACCCCCCTCCTGGCACCCGTCAAGAGACTTCAGGTCTGTCAGTTGGCTAGACGCACCCTTTCCGCTTGTGTCACCGTCTGCTAAGTCACCGAGTTGGTCAGACCCGTCCACTTTGGGAGGTGTCCCCGTACTAATACCCACCATCCCAACAGTAGAGCGATCTCCCTCCTCCTGCAAGTCAGAGAACAGTTCAGAGTCCCGACCTATAACTATGGGACACACCAAATTTGGGACTATAGCGACCTCCTGTTCCCTCATGTCCCAGCCTGTCCCCAAAGTTACCCCGGCCACGGGATACTCCTTAGTGTTCCCATGAATGCAGGTGACCCCAACCTTTCTACCGGGTATTTGAGACCCCTTAGGTGCAACTCTCACTAAAGTCACCGGACTCCCCGGTCGATCAGGCCAACCATATCTTCATTTTTTATCGGCATGTCACACCCCCGTAGCCTTGCGCCAGGTGGATAGTTCATAAGGCAAATTGGACACATATATTTTCCCCGGGCAACCATCCGGCTGCACCTCCAGGTACACCTCGACGTCATCTGATTTCTCCATTTTTGGAATCGCTGCACGCACCACTTTTCGGACATCCTGGCATCCCTGGGCAGCTCCTGCTGTCCTCGGCGCTGTGATGTGCTGCATCAGTAGACTGTTGGTTTCCTGTTGCTGTCGATTAAATACCTGCTGCTGCTCCATAGCCTGCTGCTGTATAGCCAGCTGCTGCTGCATAGCCTGCTGTTGCTGCTGCGTGTCCAGCTGGTGCTGTCGCATGACCTCCACAAGCATTTCCACCGTGCTCTCCATCTCCGGACAGTTCTCCATCGAGTTACAGCCAGCCGCTTGTCACCTTCGTAACCCCACCGAGTTACCGCCAGACGTCTTCACCTGGTTATTTGTCATGCAGAAAAAACATCCCAAAAAAAACAGCCTGACCTCACTGCGTGTGCCTGCATTTACTCCACCAATTGTAGGGATCCGCTCTGGTAGGCAAGGGCCGGGCCGCAGTTATGAGGCAACACACAGGCTTTTAGTCCAAAATCAATTGTTTACTTTCACGTTAAACACCAGGTAACAAAACATGACAAAAACATCAATGCATTCTAGCTTTGCAAACTACTGTTCCCAGACGCACCCTTGCATGGGACGGGCTTGACTATGCGGCTGCAAGCCAGCTGTGACCGCCAGGTGCCTTCCTGAGTGATCTTTACTCGCTTCCGATGCTCACTGACACACTGTAACAGAAAGTCACTTCCAGGCTGACTCCAGCCAAACTCCTCAATAGAACCGCATGGTTCTCAGTGTGGGACCGTCACAGGCTCCGCACACCCATGTGTCCTGTCCGGGTGCTATTCAGGACCCCCGTCCAACACCCTGGCTACCAAGTTCCAAGTCTCACCACGTGCTTCCAGGAATCCGATCCAACCCCAGGATCTTCCAACACCAACAGACCTTCCAGGAACCTTCCAGGCAGCCCTGTGCAGGACACACTCTCCACTGTCTCAGCCAGACTTCCAGAGACCCCTCAGTCTCCCACACAATCTCCTCACCATGTGCCCAACACTGCCTTTCATACCTGTAGCCACTCCCCAAGCCAAGGTATGAAGCACATGGTCTGGTCACCTGTTCATGACCTCATCACAGGTCCTTCACAAGACATACAATCACCAGTATGTAACATTCATTCTCCCACCACCAGTGGGCGGTGTATGTGTAGTTAGCATGTCCCACCCAGCTCACAAGCTAACCCTGTAGGTTCACCCTTAACAACAATCAGAAATCTTATGGGACAACAAGTCCCAGAACAACATTACTGACCTACAGCACAGAATAGCTCTGCGACACATACTTTCCATTTAGCACCCTACCAGGGACTGGTTTCCCATCCATCTCATGCCTCCATGCATAATTTGAGCAACTTATACAGCGCCCCCTAGGTGCCACATTAGTCACTACACCACAGGAGATATAAATTTTACCCTATACTATATACACCTGGTATCTTCTGATACAGTACCTTTTTTCTGCCTTTTTTATTACGGTCAAATCCATACTGAGAGAGCGTTTGTGTGTGACTCCGGAAATATATACGAGATTTACAATTTCCCCTACACTGTATACAGCTTTACGCTTCTGATACAGTACCCTTTTTCTGCTTTTTATATTTTGGTCTAATCCATACTGAGTGAGCGTCTGTCTGTGACTCCGGAAATATATACGGAGATTTAAAGTTTACCCTATACTATATACACCTGGTATCTTCTGATACAGTACCTTTTTTCTGCCTTTTTTATTACAGTCAAATCCATACTGAGAGAGCATTTGTGTGTGATTCCTGAAATATATACGGAGATTTAAATTTAACCCTATACTATATACACCTGGTATCTTCTGATACAGTACCTTTTTTCTGCCTTTTTTATTACGGTCAAATCCATACTGAGAGAGCGCTTGTGTGTGACTCCGGAAATATATACGGAGATTTACAATTTCCCCTATGTAACGAATGGTAGCGGAGGCAGAGATGGTGAAGTTCACATTCGTCTTTATTTTTAACGTGGAACCTCGAGACCGTGGTCCGGGGGGCTCCGAAGGGGGAGTGACTAGTGAGCCCCGGGTACCCATAGTAAGGCCCCTCGAACAGGACCAGAATGGAATACCCGGAGGACACAGGTGCTACCTCCAGTTAGACCCCGGACACGTGGCAGCTGTCCCAGAGGGACCAAAAGGGGTAACAGGTAAAATGGCAGAAAACGTGGAGGGTTAGACGGAGATGAGGAAGGTCCTCGTTCACAGTGGATGGTAGCAGGCTGGCTCCAGTGACCTTGTCACAGTCCATGGATACGGATGGCTGATGGCGGAACGGGATGACACTTGCGCCAGTAATAACCGAGATTGTCAGAGTTAGCTGGATACAGGATACCAATGATCTGTGGAGACAAATAGAATGAGCAAAGCACAGAGACTGCTAACGCAGCGCAGACAGATCAGAGTCAGAACCGGATGTAGGAATGATAGAAACACGTTGCTCCGGCACTCCCCTTATGGTGGAGTGACCAGATATAGTAATGAGTGCGCTGCCATTGGTTGATTGACATTTTCAAAAAATGCACGCTGCCCCTGTAAGAGAGATGGTGGGAGCGTCCTCCCGTCCTAAGCATTCCTCCTAGAGGCCTGCTGGCAGCGTGCCAGGAACTGGGAGAGGAAGCAGGACGCTGAGAAGCGATGGAGCAGGGACTTCAGCCTGCGCACAGACTGCTGCAAAGGGACAGCTGGAGGAGCAGAAGGTAAGAGACCAGGAGGGAGTGCAGAGCCAGCACGGTTACCGAGTGTAACAGTATCACCCTCTTTACCCCCCTCTTTTTCAAGCCTGCGTGAAATTTTTTAAGAAGAGGAGCCTGGATGTTCTCTTTAGGCTCCCAAGACCTCTCCTCAGGACGAAAACCTTCCAGTCCACCAGATAATAGGTCCTACCTCTTATTTTCTTAGTGGCCAAGATATGTTTTACCTCAAAAACATCATCCTCAGAGACCGGACCTGTTGTGGTACCCAGGTCCTTAAAGAAGGAGCTCAAAACTACTGGTTTGAGGAGGGAAACATGAAAGGAGTTAGGCACACGTGGAGAATTAGGCAATTTCAGTTTGTAAGAGACCGGGTTGATTTGTCTCAAGACTTCAAAGGGACCAATGAAACGGAGACCCAATTTGTACGATGGTAACTTCAAATGGATGTACTTGGAAGAGAACCATACCTTGTCTCCGGGACGAAAGATGGGAGCCTCCAAGCGTCTTTTGTCTGCATGCCTTTTCATACGTTGAGAGGCTTTCTCCAAAGCTGTCTTAGTATCTTTCCAAATGTTCGAGAAATCTTTAGACAAGGTATCGGCTGCCGGAACACCAGAAGGTCCAGAGATAGGAAGAGGAATTTTGGGTTGGAGTCCAAACACAATCTGAAAGGGAGATTTTCCAGAAGATTCACTTACTTGGTTGTTGTAGGAGAATTCCGCCCAGGGCAGTAGCTCTACCCAGTCGTTATGATGAGCGTTGACGAATTGACGCAGGTTTCCAGCCATGATTTGATTGATCCTCTCCACTTGCCCATTGGACTGGGGATGGTATGCCGAAGAAAAATCTAGTTCTATTTTTACCATTTTACAGACTGCTTTCCAGAACTTAGAGGTGAACTTGACGCCCCTGTCGAACACGATGTGGAGAGGAAATCCATGTAGACGGAAGATGTGCTGAATGAAGTGAGCGGCCAGTTCTGGAGCAGATGGGAGACCAGATAGCGGAACGAAGTGAGCCATTTTAGAGAAGCGGTCCACCACAACCCATACCACTGAGCAGCCAGAAGAAATGGGAAGATCCATGATGAAATCCATCGCGATGTGCTGCCAGGGAGCGGACTGAATCGGAAGAGGCAGAAGCCTGCCGGCTGGTAGATGTTTATCAGTCTTGTTACGGGCACATGAAGGACAGGTTGCGACGTACTCCTGGATATCCTTACCCATGGTAGGCCACCAGTAGTAATGGGAGATGAGTTGCTGAGTCTTTTTCTGACCGGCATGGCCAGCCAACTTAGAAGAATAACCCCACCGCAGGACACGATTACGTTCAGAAGCAGACACGAGCGTCTTCCCTGGAGGAAGCCGGGCAAGATCAGTGGAGGCAACAGAGACTAACCTAGAAGGTTCAATAATGTGCTGAGGGTCTTCCTCCAGTTCAGGAGGCAAAAAGGCTCTGGAGAGTGCATCTGCCTTGATGTTCTTGTCAGCTGGGCGGAAATGAAGGACAAAATTGAAACGAGCAAAAAACAACGCCCAGCGGGCCTGACGGGGATTCAGCCTTAGAGCAGATTGGAGGTAGGCAAGGTTTTTATGATCGGTGAATATGATTACCTGGTGATGAGCTCCCTCAAGAAGATATCTCCATTCTTGCAGAGCCAATTTGATAGCCAACAGTTCACGATCTCCAACAGAGTAGTTCCTTTCTGCAGGAGAAAAAACCTTGGAAAAAAAACCACAAGAGATCATCTGCCCGTTAGATGACTTCTGGGTGAGAACTGCTCCTGCACCTTAGAATTTGGACGATGGAGAACGGGTGCGGAAGCGAAGGTTTTTTTGAGAGAAACAAAGGCCTCTTCTGCCTCGGAGGACCATTCCTTGGAGTTTACACCTTTCCTGGTTAAGGCTGTGAGGGGAGCCACTCGGGTGGAAAAGTGTGGAATGAATTGCCAGTAGTAGTTGACGAACCCCAGGAACCGTTGTACGGCTTTTAGCCCAGACGGACGAGGCCACTTGAGGATGGCAGACAACTTCTCCGGGTCCATCTTTAATCCTGTGGAAGATACAATGTAGCCAAGGAAAGGCAAAGAAGACTGCTCAAAGAGGCATTTCTCATATTTGGCATATAGCCTGTTCTCTCTCAGTCTTTGTAAGACCAGGCGTGCTTGCCTCCTGTGTGAGGCCAAGTCTGCAGAGAAAATCAAAATATCGTCCAGGTAGACAACGACATAAGTATAGAGCAGGTCCCTGAAAATGTCATTAATAAATTCCTGAAAGACTGCAAGTGCATTGCTTAGGCCAAATGGCATTACCAGGTATTCGTACTGGCCATCACGGGTGTTGAAGGCTGTTTTCCATTCATCTCCTTCTCTGATTCGCATCAGGTTGTAGGCCCCTCTGAGATCCAATTTGGTGAAGATCTTGGCCCCTTGGAGACGATCAAACAGCTCTGAAATAAGAAGTAATGGATACCTGTTTTTTACCGTGATCTGGTTTAAACCCCGGTAGTCGATACAGGGCCGCAAGGATCCATCCTTCTTCACAAAGAAGAATCCAGCTCCTGCCGGTGAGGGTGACTTTCGGATAAATCCTCTTGCCAGATTCTCTTGGATGTAGTCCGACATAGCCTGAGTCTCTGCCTGAGAAAGAGGATAAACTCTCCCGCGAGGAGGAGATGCTCCAGGAAGAAGCTTTATCTGACAGTCATACGACCTGTGTGGAGGTAGCCTCTCAGCCTCCTTTTTCCCAAAGATGTCAGAGAAGGACCAATAGGAGGAAGGCAACCCTGGCAGGGTATCAGGCTGGACTGGAGGCGAAACAGGTTGAATCCGGGTTAAGCAACGATTCATGCAGGTATCTCCCCAACGCAGAACTTCTCCAGTTCTCGAATTTAGGACTGGTTCATGCATCTGGAGCCAAGGTAAACCAAAAAGCAAGGGATGAGACAAACCGGGATATACATAAAAACGGATTCATTCAGCATGCATTAGACCTACCCGGAGTCCCACCAACTCGGTTTGAAACTGGACGGTGTTATGTTTCGGTAACTGAGGAGAAATAGCAAAAACGGTAATACACCAGAGAGGCTGGAACCTATTGGATGGCAGTAACCTGAACTAACCACACAACTAGAGGTAGCCGTGGAGCGTTCCTACGTTGATCCCAGACGCCTCGTCACAGCCTGAGAGATAACTACACCTAAAGGCAGAAAGATGAAAGCTATCTGCCCCGGAGCAGATCCCCAAAGAAAATAGGAAGCCCCCAAACATGTAATGGCGGTTAGACAAGAAGAAAGCACGGACACAGACAGAAAATAGAATGAGCAAACGCTGGGGCCCAATCTGTCTAGACAGAAAAGTACAGGAAAGAATTCTGACTGCAATCCAACAAAAAGCCTAAAAAATACCAACACTTCTGATTGCCAAAAAACCTGAGATCACACGATCTCATCCACCTAAATCAGATCTCTGGTGTAACAAACGCTATTCAGCAAACAAAAAGTAACAAAGGAGCCAAGCAAAAGTGCAGACAAAAACGGAGCACAATTGCAGCGCCAGACCCCAAAAAGGGGTCAGGCTGCAGTCCACTGCAAGCAGCAAACCAGCAATGAAAATCAAACAGAGGAAAAAAAACAGCAAACACTTATCTGAAGGAGAGCAGGAAACTAGCAGAGCTTCAAGCAAGACCAGAAGGAACAATTGATAACCGGCAAGGTTGCTGGGAACTCAGGCCACTTATATCCTACCATTCAGCGCCAGCTGAAGGCCATTCAGTAATCAGTTCATTATCCTCAGCAACTACCGGAGGGAGCCCCAGTTCAGAAGCCGCCTCCAGCATATTCACAACAGGACAGGCTCGGTCAGTGGATTGCCATCTACGGCGATCACCCGCAACTGATCAGGAAGACGCAGGACTGGTAAGCGGTAACGATCCACAACCGCCTGCTGGATGAAGTTCCCTGCAGCTCCAGAATCCAGTAGACAATGTTCAGAGAATTTTATTGCTCCGTAGGACACGGAGACCGAGACTTGTAAAGAGGGAGAGGACTGTTCTCTACCTAGGTTGGCCCCTCCTACCGAACCTAGGCACTGGATTTCCCGACTTCTTACAACAGAAATGGATCAGATGCTCAGAACTACCGCAGTAGAAACAACTTCCTTTCTTGCGACGTGCCTCCCGGTGGCAGGTGGCCAAACTTACACAGTCTACCTCCATGGCCTCAGGGAGGAAGGCGAGGTACCTGTTTTGAACAAACTAGAGTCCAGGTGATAAGACCTTTTGTCCCGCTTGATCTCCATGGAACGCTCCTGAAAACGCAGGTCAATTCGGGTTGCCAAGGATATTAGCTCTTCCAAGGTGGTCGGTCTGTCCCGTCCCGCCAGCTCATCCTTGGATCTTCCTGATAGGCCTTCCCAGAAGTTAGCTACCAAGGACTCATTGTTCCAAGACAATTCAGACGAGAGGGTGCGGAACTTAACAGCATACTGAGCCACCATGAGAGTTAGTTGGCGCAGACGAAGCAAGGCTGAAGCGGTCGAAGTGGTGCGACCAGGTTCATCGAAGGTCCTGCGAAAAGCCTCTAGGAAAGATTGTGTGATGGACTAAATTAAGACAGATCAAAACTGAATGCTCCATTTTGTGCTTGTAACTCTATCTTGTGGTTTATGAGATAAATTCTGTTACTTAACAAGGCTATAGTTCCTGGCCGATAAAAAGAAGTAGAGTAAAGGTTATGGGCTGTAATAAAACCAGACTGCTCCAGTTTGGACAAGATATAAGATACTCTGAAGAATAAGTATGTTATTGTTCGCTTTTATGGTCACGTGGATATGACCATATATGTATTTTCCAGTCTTCCTGTATTTTCATTGGTTAAATGTTGTAGGTGTGGTTTTATACTATTGGTTGAAGTACAAACTCACTAAATACTATAAAAGATGATCATGTAATACATGGGGTAGAATTTGTTTCGATTCTCCCATACAGAAACACGTGTCCGTTTGGTTATTTATGTTGCTAGCAATGTTCTGTGAATTAATTTGGAAATCACTAGGTCAGCCGTGAAGGGTCACTTAGATCCTACCCCAGCAGATGGCGCCAAATGTGGGGCCCCCATATAGGGACACCTCTGCCCCCCAGAGGACAACAAGACAATGGACCCTCGGACCGGACAGTTAATGCAGTTACTGATCTGGAAACTCTTGTGGTGTCTAATATACATACTCTTTTGTTCCAGATATCTTAGGATGCTGTTTGGTTTTATTTATTCAGGAGGACAATTGATGTGGACAGTTCTGCCACAAAGGGCCCAAAACAGTCCCAATTAGTTTGTAAAAAAATATGGGCAAGTGTCTTTTACCCTGGTAATTGACCAACCCCATGTCACGCTGCTTCAGTATGTGGATGATTTTTGTTGTGTGTATGGACAGAGCAGGAAGCCATGTTGCTATTGTTAGTTTTCTGAAGCATCTGGCAGATCTGAACAGTTGGGTTTCGGCCTCGAAACTTCAGTTCTGTCTTGGTCAAGTGATATTTTTGGGTCACTGTCTCCTTCAGGTTGTCAGACACCTCACAGAAGAAAGAAAAATAGCTGTCAGCTCCCTTCCTTTCCCAAAAGATGAAAATGAACTATGTACAGTACTTATTGTTGTCAGTGGATACCAGATGCATCCCGCATAATGCAACCCCTTTACAATGTCTTAAAGGACGGTATAATGAACTATAAGGAAAGATCACCGGTTTGTACGGAAAGCCTTTATCGTGCCTTCTCTGAATTAAAGTGGCTTATTGCTTCCGCCCCTGCCTTGGGCATCCCGGACTATACTCAACAGTTCCATTTGTATGTGTCTGAGAATGAAGGACACGCAGCAGGTGTACTCACACAATCATATGGCGATAGGCAACGACCAGTGGACTATTATTCGGCCCGCCTCGACCCTGTGGCCCGAGTATCACCAAGTTGCATCGCTGTACTACAATCAACCCCACTACTTTACTGCCGGTCCCCAAGAAAGATGGCAGTGATGAGGATTATCTTCAACATGATTGTTCCCAATTTCTGACTGAAGAAACAGCTTCTTCGCCAAATGTCAGTGAGAATCCACTTCCAAATCCCGAATCTGGTGTTGTACACGGATGGTTCAAGATATGCTGATGAGTTTGGAAGATTCCACACAGAATATGCTGTTACCACAGAGGACACTGTAGTGCACACTGCTGCGCTCCTGCCATCGCAGTCAGCACAAGAAGCAGAACTTCAGGCTCTGTCTACTGCATGTACTTTGGCCAAAGACAGACGGACTAATATATACACGGACTCACGTTATGCATTTGGTATTGCTCACGATTTTGGAGCTTTATGGGCCAATTGAGGGTTTATTACTACTGCCGGAACTCCAGTGAAAAATGCTGAAGCTATTAAAACCCTTATGGATTCGATCAAATTGCCTACTCAGGTGGCCATTATTAAAGTCAAGGAGCACGGTCCTAGGAACAGTCCACAGATTATTGGCAACGTATTTGCGGATATGCAAGCAAAGGCCGCTGCTCTTCTGTCCGTTGAACTAAACATACCAACTATGGTGACCACACGCTCTCAGTGTAAACAGTTGCAAGAGATCCTGACTCTACAAGAACCTGATGATCTACAACAGACTGAAGTTTTCTGTCAGGCCCCGCGAGACCGCTTAATTACGATGCAGAGAATGTCTCCAAAAGAAGAGGTGAAGCAGTGGAAGACTGATGGGGCACGTATGGACAATGGTCTCTGAAAAAAGGACCAACTTGTGTGTTTCCCTAAGCGGATGTACCCTGCTATTGCCATATGGGCACATGGACCTATATATCAAGGAAAAAAACAGGCCCTGGTACAAAAATTCTACTGGGCTCCAGGTATTTCTACAGTCCTGACAGCACTCAACCATGCATGTAATATCTGTCAGAACTGCAATCCCGGTTAACTTTAACGTGTACCTCCGAAGCACCTTGCTAAGCACGACTATCCTTTCCAAAGGCTCCAGGTGGACCATGAATGCCTAAATCTGGAAGGTATGAATATTGTCTGGTGGTTGTCGATATGTTCTCCAGTTGGCCAGAAGCATTCCCTGTTACAACATGACTGCAAAGACCACAGCAAAGAAACTGGTGATGGAAGTTATCTGCAGATATGGAGTTCCAGAAGTCGTTGAAAGTGACCAAGGTCCGGCTTTTTCTTCTCATGTGTATCAGGAAGTTCTGACAATGTTTGGATCCACTGTAGCCTTCCATACTCCGTACTATCCACAATCCAGGCGGAAAGTTGAGAGGTTGAACGACACACTGAAGGGACAATTGACCAAAATGATGCAGGAGACTACGGCTCCTACCCATTGTACTATACCACATTTGTATTACCCCTATTGCAAAACATGGCCTGTCCCCATATGAGATATTGTTTGGTGCTAGGACCCCAGTTGCAAATTTCCAGTCTCAGTAATTATTAGAAGAAACTGACCGTGCTGTTCAATATGTTAATCAGTTTAGTGAAAATCTTGCTAACACCTATGCTCTAGTTTCCTTTACTTTTCCAGATTCAGCAGAAACCGATATTTGTTATAGTTTAAAGTCTGGTGATTTTGTGGCCATGAAAAGGCATGTCAGAAAACATGGACTAGAACCCTTGTATGACGGTCCCTATCAAATTCTCCTCATTACTCATATGTCAGTGAAACTGAAGGAAGACCAACTTGGATCCACGCATCGCACTGCAAGCTGGTTAAACAAGCCAATAGCAAATAAAGGGACATAATGTTTTGGTTTTTCGTATTTTCTATGTTATTATTGGTAACCACATGGGATAGCCTAAATTCCCCAACGTCCTTAAATAATGAGTTTATATAATATTATGAAAAATTACTGAGAGATTTGTTGAATAATTCCCAGTCTCTGGCAGATATTTTCTTTTTAATCCAGCCAATTGGTTTAAGGGAATTGAGGGCTGGATAGCTGGAATCTTGCAAAGTTTGTTACACATCGCTGCCTTTATTCTTGTTATGTATGTAATACTAACACTTGTTCTTTGGTGTATTTCTGTATGTATTAGGAAATTCTGCACTAGAACAGCTAATGATGATACCGAAGGCGTTGTTACCCCTGCTTTCTCTACACCGATTTCAAGAAGTTATCTGATGAAGATGTTGAAGCCAAATATATAACTATCTTCAAAAGATCTCCACCACCATTATCAAAAATTGTTATTTGTAAATTGTAGTATACAGGGGGGATGGGTACGCCGCAACAGCCATGTCTGGTAACCTGGCATCAGATATGTGAAGACCAGTATCCCTCGAGCTTATAGCTTGGGATAGTACCTCTGATGCTGGACATAAGTTAACAAAATTTATCTAGGGGGGAATGTGAAGGACTAAATTAAGAAAAATCAAAACTGAATGCTCCATTTTCTGCTTGTAACTCCATTTTGTGGTTTATGAGATAAATTCTGTTACTTAACAAGGCTATAGTTCCTGGCCAATATAAAGAAGTAGAGTAGAGTAAAGGTTATGGGCTCCAGTTTGGACAAGATATAAGATACTCTGAAGAATAAGTATGTTATTGTTCGCTTCTATGGTCACGTGGATATGACCATATATGTAGTTTCCACTAAATATTTTCACTAAATACTATAAAAGATGATGATGTAATACATGGGGTAGAATCTGTTTCGATTCTCCCAGACAGAAACACGTGTCCGTTTGGTTATTTATGTTGCTAGCAACATTCTGTGAATTAATTTGGAAATCACTAGGTCAACCGTGAAGGATCACTTAGATCTACCTCAACAATTGAAGATCATTAACCAGCGGGTCCCCTCTCTCCCATAGCGGGTTTAGCCAGGCAAGGGCCTCTCCTCCCAGATGTGACATGATGAAGCCCACCTTGGCTCGGTCAGAAGCAAACATATGCCCCAAGATTTCGAAGTGTAGAGTGCACTGATTGAGAAAACCCAGACACTGAGTAGGATCACCCTGAAAGCGAGTAGAAGCCGCCAGGCGGGGACCTTTATTTGCCATGGGGACTGGTACCTGAGTGCTGATAGATGAGTCAGGTGCAGATGAGGACACCAGGGAATCCATGCGGGTAGACAAGCTGTGTAGATAAGTTGTGATCTTGTCCTGTTGAACTTCTAAACGGGCCACCTCCTGGCACAGATCCGTGGTCGGAGGTCTCTGGGATCCAGCGGGTTCCATTGCAGGAGCAATCTGAAACGAATGGAAGCGGAGGCAGAGATGATGAAGTTCACATTCGTCATTATTTTTAAAGTGAAACCTCGATACCGCGGTCCGGGGGGCTCCGAAGGTGGCGTGACTAGTGAGCCCCGGGTACCCGTAGTAAGGCCCCTTGAACAGGACCAGAATGGAATACCGGAGGACACAGGTGCTACCTCCAGTTAGACCCCGGACACGTGGCAGCTGTCCCAGAGGGACCAAAGAGGGTAACAGGTAAAATAGCAGAAACTGTGGAGGGTTAGACGGAGATGAGGAAGGTCCTGGTTCACAGTGGATGGTAGCAGGCTAGCTCCAGTGACCTTGTCACAGTCCACGGATACGGATGGCTGATGGCGGAACGGGATGACACTTGCACCAGTAATAACCGAGATTGTCAGAGTTAGCCGGATACAGGATACCAATGATCTGTGGAGACAAATAGAATGAGCAAAGCACAGAGACTGCTAATGCAGCGCAGACAGATCAGAGTCAGAACCGGATGTAGCAATGATAGAAACACGTTGCTCCGGCACTCCCCTTATGGTGGAGTGACCAGATATAGTAATGAGTGTGCTGCCATTGGTTGATTGACATTTTCAAAAAATGCACACTGCCCCTTTAAGAGAGACGGTGGGAGCATCCTCCCGTCCTAAGCATTCCTCCTAGAGGCCTGCTGGCAGCGTGCCAGGAACTGGGAGAGGAAGCAGGACGCTGAGAAGCAGATGGAGCAGGGGACTTCAGCCTGCGCACAGACTGCTGCAAAGGGACAGCTGGAGGAGCAGAAGGTAAGAGACCAGGAGGGAGTGCAGAGCCAGCACAGGGACTGAGTGTAACACCCTACACTGTATACAGCTGTACGCTTGTGATACAGTACCCTTTTTCTGCTTTTTATATTCTGGTCTAATCCATACTGAGCCTGTGAGCATCTGTGTGTCACTCCGGAAATATATACGGAGATTTACAATTACCCCTACACTGTATACAGCTGTATGGAGCATTATATGGAGCCCATTCTGTATGGAGCAATATATGGGGCCCATCATATACTGTATGGAGCTTTATATGCGACTCATTATACTGTATGGAGCAATATGTGGGTCTCATTATACTCTATGGGGACCGTCCTATACTGTATGCCACATTATATGGGGACCATCATATACTGTAGCAATATGTGGAGCTCATCATATACTATGGAACATTATATGGGACCAATTATTTATGGAGCAACATATGGTGCTCATTATTCTGTATGGCGCACGATGTGGTGGCCATAATACTGTATGGAGGAATATAAAATCCGGTTTTTGGGCTATTGTTGAATTTAAAATAGATATAACTCATGTAATGTAAGAAGTGAAGTATTTGTCATTGTACTATATGTTATGTTTTGGTAGCTGAGGAGGCAGGAGCAAAAAACCGCGTAGGCAGCCTAACACCTGAGAGGTTGGAAACTAAGAGGTTGCAGACCCCTAAACTAACCGCACAACTAGAAGCAGCCGTGGAGCGTACCTATGGTGGTCCTAGACGCCTCAACACAGCCGGAGAGACAGGGGCACCGCTGTAATGAGGCGAGTTGAGCTGTTGTCTCAGGCGGCGGCACCAGGGGGCAGCAGAGCAGAACTCAGCAGAACTCATAACACCAGCGCCGCTCAATGTGTGAGAGGAAGTGAGAAGGAAACTGCCGGATCGTGGAGAGGTGAGTCTGGCCGTTGTGCCTGTGAAGCTGCGTGTGTGTTGTGTGTGTGTGTGTGAAGCTGCTGTGTGTGTGTGTGTGTGTGTGTGTGAAGCTGCTGTTGTGTGTGTGTGTGAAGCTGCTGTGTGTGTGTGACGCTGTGTGTATGTATGTATGTGTGTATGTGTATGTGTATGTGTATGTGTGTGTGAGACGCTGTGTGTGTGTGATAAATGAGGAAGCGATATCAGCGTTGGAACGGGCAGAGGTGAGTAGTTTTTTTTTATGCAAGGCCATTATTCAGTCTGGAGCATCATGTGGGGCTATTATACTGTATGTAGCAGTATATGGGGCCATTATACAGTATGCAGCAGTATATGGGGCCATTATACAGTCTGGAGCATCATGTGGGGTTATTATACTGTATGCAGCAGTATATGGGGCCATTATACAGTATGCAGCAGTATATGGGGCCATTATACAGTCTGGAGCATCATGTGGGGTTATTATACTGTATGCAGCAGTATATGGGGCCATTATACAGTATGCAGCAGTATATGGGGCCATTATACAGTCTGGAGCATCATGTGGGGCTATTATACTGTATGCAGCAGTATATGGGGCCATTATACAGTATGCAGCAGTATATGGGGCCATTATACAGTCTGGAGCATCATGTGGGGTTATTATACTGTATGCAGCAGTATATGGGGCCATTATACAGTATGCAGCAGTATATGGGGCCATTATACAGTATGCAGCAGTATATGGGGCCATTATTCAGTCTGGAGCATCATGTGGGGCTATTATACTGTATGCAGCAGTATATGGGGCCATTATACAGTATGCAGCAGTATATGGGGCCATTATACAGTCTGGAGCATCATGTGGGGTTATTATACTGTATGCAGCAGTATATGGGGCCATTATACAGTATGCAGCAGTATATGGGGACATTATACAGTATGCAGCAGTATATGGGGCCATTATTCAGTCTGGAGCATCATGTGGGGCTATTATACTGTATGCAGCAGTATATGGGGCCATTATACAGTATGCAGCAGTATATGGGGCCATTATACAGTATGCAGCAGTATATGGGGCCATTATACAGTATGCAGCAGTATATGGGGCCATTATACAGTCTGGAGCATCATGTGGGGTTATTATACTGTATGCAGCAGTATATGGGGCCATTATATAGTATGCAGCAGTATATGGGGACATTATACAGTATGCAGCAGTAAATGGGGCCATTATTCAGTCTGGAGCATCATGTGGGGCTATTATACTGTATGCAGCAGTATATGGGGCCATTATACAGTATGCAGCAGTATATGGGGCCATTATACAGTATGCAGCAGTATATGGGGCCATTATACAGTATGCAGCAGTATATGGGGCCATTATACAGTCTGGAGCATCATGTGGGGTTATTATACTGTATGCAGCAGTATAGGGGCCATTATACAGTATGCAGCAGTATATGGGGCCATTATACAGTATGCAGCAGTATGGGGCCATTATTCAGTCTGGAGCATCATGTGGGGCTATTATACTGTATGCAGCAGTATATGGGGCCATTATACAGTATGCAGCAGTATATGGGGCCATTATACAGTCTGCAGCATCATGTGGGGTTATTATACTGTATGCAGCAGTATATGGGGCCATTATACAGTATTCAGCAGTATATGGGGACATTATACAGTATGCAGCAGTATATGGGGCCATTATTCAGTCTGGAGCATCATGTGGGGCTATTATACTGTATGCAGCAGTATATGGGGCCATTATACAGTATGCAGCAGTATATGGGGCCATTATACAGTATGTAGCAGTATATGGGCCATTATACAGTATGCAGCAGTATATGGGGCCATTATTCAGTCTGGAGCATCATGTGGGGCTATTATACTGTATGCAGCAGTATATGGGGCCATTATACAGTATGCAGCAGTATATGGGGCCATTATACAGTATGCAGCAGTATATGGGGCCATTATTCAGTATGGAGCATCATGTGGGGCTATTATACTGTATGCAGCAGTATATGGGCCATTATTCAGTATGGAGCATCATGTGGGGCTATTATACTGTATGCAGCAGTATATGGGGCCATTATTCAGTATGGAGCATCATGTGGGCTATTATACTGTATGCAGCAGTATATGGGGCCATTATTCAGTATGGAGCATCATGTGGGGCTATTATACTGTATGCAGCAGTATATGGGGCCATTATTCAGTATGGAGCATCATGTGGGGCTATTATACTGTATGCAGCAGTATATGGGGCCATTATTCAGTATGGAGCATCATGTGGGGCTATTATACTGTATGCAGCAGTATATGGGGCCATTATTCAGTATGGAGCATCATGTGGGGCTATTATACTGTATGCAGCAGTATATGGGGCCATTATACAGTATGCAGCATATATGGGGCCATTATACAGTATGCAGCAGTATATGGGCCATTATTCAGTATGGAGCATCATGTGGGCTATTATACTGTATGCAGCAGTATATGGCCATTATTCAGTATGGAGCATCATTGGGGCTATTATACTGTATCAGCAGTATATGGCCATTATTCATTATGGAGCATCATGTGGCTATTATACTGTATGCAGCAGTATATGGGCCATTTTCAGTATGGAGCATCATGTGGCTATTATACTGTATGCAGCAGTATATGGCCATTATTCATACTGAGCATCATGTGGCTATATACTGTATGCAGCAGTATTGGGCCATTATTCAGTATGGAGCATCATGTGGGCTATTATACTGTATGCAGCAGTATATGGGGCCATTATTCAGTATGGACATCATGTGGCCATTTTACTGTATGCAGCATATATGGCCATTATTCAGGAGTTTTTCTTTCTTTCCTCTTTCTTTCTCTCTCTGTTCTTTTTCTTTCTCTCTGTTCTTTCTTTCCCATCTTTCTTTCTATCTCTGTTCTTTCTTTCTTTTTCTTTCTCTCTCTTTCTTTCTTTCTCTCTGTTCTTTCTTTCTTTCTCTTTCTTTCCACTCTATCTTTCTGTTCTTTCTCTCTCTCTCTGTTCTTTCTATCTGTTTTCTTTATTTTCTTTCTCTCTCTGTTCTTTGTTTCCCATCTTTCTTTCTTCTATCTCTCTGTTCTTTCTTTCTCTCTTGTTCTTTCTTTCCCTATTTCGTTTTTTCTTCTCTTTTTTCTGTCCCTCTTTCTTTCGTCTTTCTTTCCCTCTTTTTTCTTTCTCTCTGTTCTTTGCTCTCGTTCTCTTCCCTTTCTTGTTTATTTTTCTCTCTTACTTTCTCTCTGTTCTTCTGCTTTCCCTTCTCTCTCCTCCTCTGTTCCTCATCTCGTCTTTACTCGTACAGTGGCCCATAGTACAGTCATGTGCCCTCAGTACCAGTCAGTGTGATCACCAGTGCTAAATGGGTGTGGTCGGGCGTGGACATGGGTGTGACTGTGGAAATGGGTGTGGTCGGGGCGTGACCTAAAATTTGACGCGGCGCGCTGTGTGCGCCGCAACCTTCCTCGCTCGATTGGGGGCGCCTTTTTGCAGTTCACCTCAGGCAGCACAGAGGCTAGGTTCACCCCTGCGGAGAGATAGCTATCCCTGAAGATGGAAAGAGGAAAGCTAACTGCCCCGGAGTAGATCCCAAAAGAGTAGGAAGCCCCCCAAACATATAATGGAGGTTAGACAAGATGAAAATACTAACACAGACAGAAAATAGATTGAGCAAACGCTGGGGCCCAAAACTGTCTAGATAGGACACGCCCCCCGAGGAAGCACTTAGCGAAACGCGCGTCGGGGCTCTCCTGTCCGTCACCCAGTAAGTTTTGGATGCCTTTTATATTTCTGTTTACTGTCTGTTATTACTTTGGGTTTACTACATCACCGGCATGGCATTGTTAAGCTATATAGGAGGAAACCAATTTGTTACATATCTATGGCTGTAGCATTCAATTACAATAGCAGCGCTTGTACCTATATATGATGGCATGTTTAATACTAAAGTAGCACATGCTTTTTGTTGAGATGTCTATATAGTAGCCACAATAGCTATACATTCTTGGCACTCATACATATCAGTAGCGGTATACAATATTGTTTATATACGTATATGATAGTATACTCATTGTTGCAGAGGCACTTGCATGTATATATTAAATCTGACTGTACTCACACATGTGCAGATGACTGTCATATATATTTTGTATTCCGCCATTATATACATATATTTGCGCTTTATAGCCTTACTCCTCCAACGCATGTGTGCATACATCCATATGTATACACAGACCATCCTTATTTGCTGATATAGGCTTTTCAACCCTCTATTGCTCTCCACTCTGGATATATATTTATGACATGTTGTAATAGCACATTTGAGCTATCTGGTTTTTGCCTTATGGCTTAATGACTATTTCTATATTGATAGCAAAAATATTATATCTATAAATTCACACATGATGTGCACTATGCACTTTACTTTTGATGGCTCTATATATGTGTGTATTGCAGCATAGTCATGTATCTCTGATATTCTATCAAATATTTTTGTCATATATGATTTTATGCATCCAATCCATTGAGTGACGGTATCTAGGTTCTTTTGCCTTTTCCTTTGTTATTTATATTGTGTATTATGATTGTTACTTTTTTTACCAATATTGTTCTGTAATTTAATAAAATTGTTTTGTATTTTTTCATAAATTGGCTCGGTTTTTCATATTTTTTTGGGGTATTTGATATTATTTATATGAATGAGCACTTACTAATTAGCCTCCTTTTGGTTAGATCCCAAAAGAGTAGGAAGCCCCCCAAACATATAATGGAGGTTAGACAAGATGAAAATACTAACACAGACAGAAAATAGATTGAGCAAACGCTGGGGCCCAAAACTGTCTAGATAGGACAGCACAGGAGAGAATACTGCCTGCAACCCAGAAAAACCCTAGGAAAAACTCCAACACTTCTGAATCCAAAAACACTGAGACCACACAGTCTCGACCACCTATATCAGATCTCTGGTGTGGACACGTAGCTACCCAGCCATAAAATATCACAAGAACTGAGCAAATGAACAAATACAAAAAACGAAAGGGGACCCGGCTGAATACAAAAAGCAATGCAGCAAAAAGCAAGGAATTCAAACCACAGTAAAAAAAAACTGAAAGAGACTTATCTGAAAGCAAGCAGGAGACAGCAGGAAAGCAAGCTGAATTCCAATCTAGACCAGGAAGCACAATTGATCACCGGCGAGGATCATGGGAGGTCAGCTCACTTATATCAGGCCAGTCATTATCACCTGACAACAACCACTTGTCAGCTGCAGGTGTAGGACTCTTGGTGTTCCACATAGGTTCAATACCCTCAGCAACCACCAGAGGGAGCCTCAGCTCCGAAGTCGTCTCTAATACGTTCACAACAACTATACCTATATTTCTCTGTCGTATTGGAGCATGATTAATTGTGGTATGTATTAAAGGGGCCCACCGAGACTCTTTGGCCCAGGGCCCACGAAAACCAGGAACCAGCCCTGCCCCCCATAACTTTAGCCAAATAACCCCCAGTTTTCAATGCGTTACTATAATTATAAAGTAAATTTAGGTTGACAAGCTTAAGTAATAAGAATTGTTGTCGTTGGCATTAAAATGGGCACTGTAGGTGTGTTTACTGTTCTCCATTCCCTGACGACTTTTCTTCCCCATTGACTTGCATTGGGGTCCGTTCGAGTTTCAGTCGGACCTTCGACTTTTTCCGATAGTCAGCCGATTTTGTTCGACTCAACTTTTGTGAAAGTCAGGTGGTCCGAAACCTGACTCGACCTTCCTGGAGTCAAAGTCGCTCATCTCTAGTAGAGACCTGTTCACACAGCAGGTGTAGATACTGGAAGAGACAGAAAGGAATGGAGTATGGAGGAACAGGTAGAGACCTGTACACACAGGAGGAGAACCGCAAGGCTGCGGAGAAGGACTGCAGAGCAGCAAGAGGTTCTGCAGCGGCAGGAGTGAAGCAAAGCGGAACCGCAAGGTATGCGGAGAGGAGCTGCAGCAAGAGGTACTGCAGGGGCAGAAGCAAAGTGGAACCACCAGGTATGTGGAGAGTAGCTGCAGCAAGAGGTTCTGCAGCAGCAGGAGCAAAGCAAAGCGGAACTGCAAGGTATGCGGAAAGGAGCTGCAGAAAGAGGTTCTGTAGCTGCAGGAGTGAAGCAGAGCGGCAACCGCAAGATATGCTGAGAGGAGCTGCAGCAAGAGTTTCTGCAGCGGCAGGAGTAAAGCAAAGCGGAACCGCAAGAGTGCAGACAAGAGGCAGAGAGAGATACAGAGAGACCTCAAGGCAAGACACAGCAGGGAAGAAACCACAGACAAGGAGACTAAAGGGTATGCCACACTGAACAATATCGCTAACGGGATCGCTAAAAAACGTCACTATTTAGCGATCCCGTTAGCGATGTTGTTCAGTGCGGCAGCTGCCAGCGACGAGCTTCCTGCTGTGATCTCGCTCGTCGCTGGAATCGTTCCGGACCCTATTTTCTCGTCGGCGCTCCCGCTGGGTAAGTATATATTGCTAGTGTGGCACCTTTTCTTAGCGATTTAGCGGTACTTTTGTACCGCTAAAGTCGTTAAGAAGATCGCTAACGGCGATAGCGTCGTTAACTATATCGCTAAATGTGGCCGCACTTAGCGATATAGAAACAATCCCGCTAGCGATCGCATTAGTATGCGTCGTTATCGTGATCGCTAGCGGGATTGTTTAGTGTGGCAGTACCTTTAGAGATAGAGGTAGGACTGAGTTCAGACACAAGACTCAGACACAAGGTAAAGACACAAGACAAGGTACAGAGACAAAGGAGCAGAGTCCAGAATATGCAGCCTCCTGGAGGGCGGACAAATAGGTACAAGACAAAGCTTGGAATGAAGCCTCCAAAGATGGAGGAACACAGAGCAAGGCCTGAGACCTGGCAGCTCAGTAGCAAGATACTAACACAAGATATTAACACATTGCATAGGCCAGATCCACAGGGTGGAGCTGCATTAAATACTAAAGGACTAATGGTAATTGGTTAGTCAGGTGCACCCTGACTCCATAAGAACCAGAGAGTTCTGGCGCCACCCCCCTATGGATACAGCCATGAGACATGCAGAGAGCAGATAGGAGACCAGAGGTATAGAGCCTGGAGCTGGCAGCAGACAGAAATCACAGCATGACCTGGAGCAGTGAGCAAGTAGGTATGTGGGAAATGGGAGGTCATGCAGTGATGCCAGCAGAGTTGTTACAGATGTTGGCATATGCAACAGATTAGGACTTATTATAAGTAAAAGGAAGACTTTATGCTGACCTGACAGTAGATGGCGATGTTGTGTAACGTTTCCTTCTGTTTAATGTACTGTATAAGAAATAGTCTCACTTGTAGTTTCACTTTCGTTTTGTTCCTGTTTCCTGATGCAATGCTAAAATGACTGTGCATTCTTCTTTTACCTCATGTTGATAGAAGTAAAAGCTTGTTATCCCATGCAGCCTGCTCTGTGAAGTTTTCTACTGCAAAGGTGTGTATTCAGAAGCTGTGCAACAGGTTATGGGCCCAGGACACAGCAGATCCAGGCATCCAGACACCCAGAGAATCCAGACACCACAGATCCCAAGCACCAAGAATAACAGATACCCAGGACACTGGAACTCTCAGCAAGACCCTGGTGAATGCAGAAGAATTCTTCAGTGCAAGTCTCTCCAAACAAGTAAGATACGTTAAAAATGACAAGTAGCACAGAGCTAAAACTCACAGTAGTTAAACTGAATGATGAGAAATATCAGCTATGGAAGTTCAAAGTAGAGATGTTATTGTCTAAAGATGATTTATGGGAAGTAATCACTACAGATAGACCTGATCAGGATAATCAGACATGGGATAAAAAAATAGACAAGTGAGAGCCACCGTTAGCTTATTAGTGGATGATGCTCAATTAATACATATAAGAAATGAAGAAACAGCGAAAGGAATGTGGGAAGCATTGAGAAAGCTATATGCGAGACCCAGCTTGAATCACAAATTATTTTTATTAGGAAAGCTTTACAGTATGAGATTGAGTGCAAATGACGACATGCAGAAGCACATATTCTCAATGATGGAAGTGATATCACAGCTAAGATCTATTGGTGAAGATATTAAAGAAAGCCATATAGCAGCTATATTGTTGTGCAGTTTACCAGATTCGTATACAGCTTTAATAAATGCACTAGAGCCAAGACCTGAAACAGACATTACATTAGAGTTTGTGAAAACAAGACTAATAGATGAATATCAGAGAAGAAAAGATCAAAGCAATGATTCTTCTACTGAAAAGGACAGTGAAAACGCTCTTAAAGCTACAAAATTAAAAAACCCTATATTAAAGAGACAAGAGAATGCTTCAGATGTAAGAAAAAAGGACATTTAAAGAAAGACTGTACCATATGGAAAGCAGAACAACAAAAATTACAACATAAAAGGCATACACAGAAAGTAAAAAACACAATTTCCGATTCGTGTGAGAATAATTGGATTGGCACATTCAAAATTACAGACAAGAAATCATCACTTGGTTGGTTTATTGATTCAGGAGCAACAAGTCATATGACAAGTGACAAGAATTTCTTTACTGATCTTGATTTAGATAAGAAAGAAGCCATTTATCTTGCAGATGGAAGCAAAATAACCGCAAAAGGTATCGGACAAGGTATGCTAAATTGTTCAAACAAGTTTGGACAAGATTCAAAAGATACTTGTACAGGATGTGTTGTATGTTCCAAAATTGGAAGGCGGATTATTATCTGTTAAACGTTTAACAGCAAAAGGACTTACAGTAAAATTCAAAGACAATGAGTGTGCAATTATTGCAGGAAACAAGATGATAACCAAAGTCAAGGCAGATGAACAATTATATCATTTTGACAAACCAAAGGAACAGATGAAGGTATGTACACATGATCACAAAAACTGTTTTCACATGTGGCATAGACATCAAGGACATAGACACCCGGACAGTATAAGGGAACTACAGAGAAAAGAATTGACAAAAGATTTAAAGATATCAGATTGCTCAATTACCATAAGATGTGAATATTGTATAAAATCCAAAGCCACAAGGATATCTATTCCAAAAGAAAGTGAGATGAGATTTGGTGCATACTGACGTATGTGGACCCATAAAAGTGACTACATCAGGAGGCAATAGATACATGTTGACTTTTATAGACGACTACTCAAGATGCACAGTCACATACTTAATTAAGAACAAAACTGAAGTTTTTGATAAACTTGTAGACTATATAACAAGATCAAGTAACACATTTCAAAGGAAGCCAATTGTCATCAGAAGTGATAATGGAGGTGAATTTACAGATCACAGAATAGAAGACTACTTAAGACTAAATGGAATAGAACATCAGAAAACTGTTCCATACACACCTGAACAAAATGGAGTAGCAGAAGGGAAAAACAGAACTCTAACAGAAATGATGAGATGTATGCTGACAGATTCTAAACTACCAGAGAAATATTGAGGTGAGGCAGCAATGACAGCTACATATCTACAGAACCGACTTTTTTCCAGAAAACTGAAGAAAACTCCATATGAACTGTGGCAAGGTATGAAACCAAGTGTCAATCATTTAAAAGTTTTTGGATGTAAAGTTTTTATATTCATTCCAACAGAAAAACGTTCCAAACTTCAAAAGAGATCCATGGAAGGAATATTTGTTGGATATAGTGAAAATTGCTAAGGATATAGAATCTTAGATCCCAAAACAGACAGAGTTACGGTGAGTAACAGTGTGACATTCATTGAAGATTTAAATGAAGACATTATGATTTCAGTTGAAACAAAAAATGAGAAAAACAATAGTGACATAACTGAAGAAATATCAGATGAGAGAGAAGTAGAAATGAATGAAGAACAGAATACTGAAAGTGAAGAATCACATCTACAAACAGACACAGAACCAAGACGTTCAATAAGAGAGAACAAAGGAAAACCACCAAAACATCTCTCATACAAGACAAGTATAAGAAAAATCCATGAGTCTACCTCCTGGGAAGACATATCTAAACTTTCTGAAGAAGCTATAAATGGATAGAAGCAACAGAAACAGAAATTAAATCCATGCATGATTCAAATACATGGACACTAACAGATTTGCCAGAAGGAAGAAAAGCCATAGGATGTAAATGGATTTTTAAAGTAAAATAGCAAACAGATGGCACACCTGAAAGATATCGAGCAAGACACATAGCTAAAGGGTATTCTCAAAAATATGGAGAAGACTATGATGAAACATTTGCTTCAGTTGTCAAACACATTACAATAAGAACTTTACTTACAGTTGCAGCAATGGAACAGATGGAACTAAGACATCTGCATGTAAAGACAGCTTTTTTGAACGGAGATTTAACAGAAGACATTTACATGGAACAACCTCCAGGATTCAAAGATGAAAGAAATCCAAACAAGGTTTGTAAACTACAGAAAAGCATATATGGTTTAAAACAAGCAGCCAAAGCGTGGAATGACAAAATCACAGAAGTACTAACAAATGAAAAATTTCAAAGAAGCAAAGCTGATCCATGCTTGTACACAAAAAGGCTGAGTAATAGATGGATTTATGTACTCATATTTGTAGACAACATTTTGATTTGTTTTAAACAAGAAAGGGATAAAGAAAACATTCTAAAAACCCTGAAACAACATTTTGAAATCAAAGACTTAGGAAATGTAAAACAGTACCTAGGAATACAGATAGAAAGAGAAGAAGACTGAAGTTTCCTACTGAATCAAAATCACATGATTCAAGACATAACAGAAAAATTTGGACTACAGGATGCAAAAACAGTAAAGTCTCCAATGCCAAACCTCAGCAGTTCATCTTTTGTCAGCATCTCATTCTTGGCAGCAAGCTGCTTTCTTCTGTAACCTGGACTCCTATAGATGCTCTAGTTAAAATTCACAATAAAAAATAAAAACCTATCCCATAGATAATTTTTATCCTTCTTATGACATGTTATATAACAAAAAACTTTTTTATTGAACATAAGAAAAAATGCCCCCAAAATAAAAGTACACAAAATTGACTACAAAATGACTTTCTTGTGTAACAGATATTTAAAAAAAAAAAAAAAACAGTTATTCGTTATCTACATGATCATATAACCTTAACCCCTTAACGACCGCCGATACGCCTTTTAACGGCGGTCATTAAGGGTACTTAAACCACAGCTGCCTTAATTAACGGCGCTGTGGAAAAAGTGAATAGCGCCCCCCAGAGGTGCATTTTCTCCGGGTTCTCGGCTACCGGGGGTAGCCGAGAACCCAGAGAACATGAATCGGGTCGGTTTTTACCGACACCGATGTTGCGATCGCCGTTATTAACCCTATAATGGCGATCGCAACAAAAAAAAAAGTGCCATTTAATTTCTCTGTCCTCTGATGTCATCGGACATCAGAGGACAGAGAAAAAGGGTCCCCGGGACCCCCATGTGGCCCCGATCCCCTGCATGTGGCCCCCAATCCTCCTCTTCTTGCCCCCGGGCCCTTCTGCCTCCCCCGGTGCGCCCGCCGCTAAGTGCTGGGGGGGATGGGCAATTTTCTCTGTGGTCTCGGCTACCGGGGGTAGCCGAGACCCCAGAGAACATGATCCTGGTCGGTATTCACCGATCCCGGTGTTGCGATCGCTGCTATACAGCATAACGGCGATCGCAAAAAAAAAAAAATAATAATTATTATTTCTCTCCCCTCTGATGTGATCGCACATCAGAGGGGAGAAAATGAGGGTCCACAGGTCCCCCGATCACCCCCCCCTATACCTCCCAGTGTCCTCGGTCCTCCCGCAGGCCCCAGGATCCCGGCGTCTTCTTCCTGGAAAAAAAAATGGCGGGCGCATGCGCAGTGTGCCCGCCGATCTGCTTGGCGGCAAATTCAAAATTTTTTTCATTCATTCTCATAAAAGTACATTTTGATCACTGTGATAAACTATCACAGTGATCAAAATAAAAAAACCAGTACATAACCCCTCCTTTATCGCCCCCTTAGTTAGGGACATATAATAAAATATAGAAATTATATTTATTTTCATTTTTCCGTTAGGTTTAGGGTTAGGGTTATAATTAGGGTTAGGGTTATAATTAGGGTTAGAGTTAGCATTAGGGTTAGGGTTATAATTAGGGTTAGGGTTACGATTATAAGGCTGGGTTCATACTGCGTTATGGCAGTCCGTTAGACGGACTGCGTTACACCACGGTATAATGTGGTGTAACACAGTCCGTTAACGCTGCCATTCACCCCATTTGAGGGCGCATTGCGACGCATGTCGTAAAGCAGCATGCGTTCGCGACGTGCCATCATTCAGTGACGGAGCCTCGGACGCGGGCTGCAGCGCCTGGGCTCCGTCACCGCTAGCGCAGATGAATCATCTGCTGATTCCTCTGTGCTAGCGGGTATAGCATGCTATACCGTTACCAGCCCGACAACGCTATGTGTTGAATAGGCTGGTAAAACGCAAAATTGACCTAGCCTTAGGGTTAGGGTTATAATTAGGGTTAGAATTAGGGTTAGGGTTACAATTAGGGTTAGGGTTAAAATTAGGGTTAGGGTGACAATTAGAGTTAGGGTTACAATTAAGGTTAGGGTTACAATTAGGGTTGGAATTAGGGTTGGGATTTAGGTTAGGAATAGGGTTGGGATTAGGGTTAGGGGTGTGTTGGGGTTAGGGTTGGAGCTAGAATTGAGGGGTTTCCACTATTTAGGCACATCAGGGGGTCTCCAAACACGACTTGGCGTTCAAAAAGTCAAATGGCGTTCCTCCCTTCCGAGCCCTGCCCTGCGCCCAAACAGTGGTTTATCCCAACATATGAGGTATCAGCCTACTCAGGACAAATTGCACACCAATTTTGGGGTTCTAATTTCTCCTGTTACCCTTGGGAAAATAAAAAATAGCTGACTAAAAAAATCATTTTTGAGAAAAAAAAGTATTTTTTTATTTTCACAGCTCTGCGTTTATAAATTTCTGTGAAACACTTGGGGGTTCAAAGTGCTCACCACACATCTAGATAAATTCCTTAAAGTGTCTAGTTTCCAAAATTGGGTCACTTGTGGGGGGTTTCTACCGTTTAGACACATCAGGGGGTCTCCAAACACGACGTGGCGTTCAAAAAGTCAAATGGCGTCCCTCCCTTCCGAGTCCTGCCGTGCACCCAAATAGTGGTTTACCCCAACATATGGGGTATCAGCGTACTCAGGACAAATTGCACACCAATTTTGGCGTTCTAATTACTCCTGTTACCCTTGGGAAAATAAAAAATAGCTGGCTAAAAAAATCATTTTTGAGGAAAAAAATGATTTTTTATTTTCACGGCTCTGCGTTTATAAATTTCTGTGAAGCACGTGGGGGTTCAAAGTGCTCACCACACATCTAGATAAGCTCCTTGGGGGGTCTAGTTTCCAAAATGGTGTCACTTGCAGGGGGTTTCTACTGTTTAGGCACATCAAGGGCTCTGCAAACACAACATGACGCCCGCAGAACATTCCATCAAAGTCTGCATTACAAAATAGCGCTCCTTCCCTTCCAAGCACTCCCATGCGCCCAAACAGTGGTTTCACCCCACATATGTGGTATCAGCGTACTCAGGAAAAATTGCACAACAACTTTTTGGGTCCAATTTCTCCTGTTACCCTTGGGAAAATAAAAAAATAGCGGGCTAAAGAATAATTTTTGAGGAAAAAAATGATTTTTATTTTCACGGCGCTACGTTTATAAATTTCTGTGAAGCACTTGGGGGTTCAAAGTGCTCACCACACATCTAGATAAGTTCCTTAAGGGGTCTAGTTTCCAAAATGGTGTCATTTGTGGGAAGTTTCCACTGTTTAGGCGTATCAGGGGATCTTCAAACGCGACATGGCGTCCAATTTCAATTCCAGCCAATTTTGGTTTGAAAAAGTCAAACGGCGCTCCTTCCCTTCCAAGCCCTGCCGTGCGCCCAAACAGTGGTCCCCCCCCACATATGGGGTATCAGCGTACTCAGGACAAATTGGACAACAACTTTTGTGGTCTAATTTCTCCTGTTACCCTTGGGAAAATAAAAAATGGGGACTAAACGATCAGGTTTGTGGAAAAAATATGACTTTTTATTTTCATGCCCGGGAGTTATAAACTTCTGTAAAGCACTTGGGGGTTCAAAGTGCTCACCACACATCTAGATAAATTCCTTAGGGGGTCTAGTTTCCAAAATGGTGTCACTTGTGGGGGGTTTCCACTGTTCAGACACATTAGGGCCTCTACAAACGCGACATGGCGTCCAGTCAATTCTGCTTTGAAAAAGTCAAATGTCGCTCCTTCCCTTGCGACCTCTGCCGTGCGCCCAAAAAGTGGTTTACCCCCACATATTGGGTATCAGCATGCTCAGGACAAATTGCACAAAAACTTTTTGGGTCTTGTTACCCTTGGGAAAACAAAAATTGGGGTGAACAGATCGTTTTTGTGGAAAAAATATGATTTTTTATTTTCACGGTTCTATGTTATAAACTTCTGTGAAGCACTTGGAGGTTCAAAGTGCTCACCACACATATAGATAAGTTCCTTAGGGGTCTAGTTTCCAAAATGGGGTCACTTGTGGGGGTTTCCACTGTTTAGACACATCAGGGCCTCTACAAACACGACATGATGTCCAGCCAATTCTGCGTTGAAAAAGTCAAACGGCGCTCCTTCCCTTCCAAGCTGTGCCATGCACCCAAACAGTGGTTTACCCCCACATATGGGGTATCAGCATGCTCAGGACAAATTGCACAAAAACTTTTGGGGTCTTGTTACCCTTGGGAAAATAAAAATTGGGGTGAAAAGATTGTTTTTGTGGAAAAAATATGATTTTTTATTTTCACTGTTCTATGTTATAAACTTCTGTGAAGCACTTGGAGGTTCAAAGTGCTCACCACACATCTAGATAAATTCCTTAGGGGGTCTAGTTTCCAAAATGGGGTCACTTGTGATGGGTTTCCACTGTTTAGACACATCAGGGCCTCTACAAACGCGACATGGCGTCCAGCCAATTCTGCGTTGAAAAAGTCAAATGTCGCTCCTTCTCTTGCGACCTCTGCCGTGGGCCCAAAAAGTGGTTTACCCCCACATATGGGGTATCGGCTTATTCAGGAGAAATTGCACAACAAATTTTGTGGTTCATTTTTTCTTTTATCAGTTGTGAAAATAAAAAAAATTGGTTCCGAAGTAAAGTTTTTGCAAAAAAAGTTAAATGTTAATTTTTTCCTTCCACATTGCTTCAGTTCCTGTGAAGCACGTAAAGGGTTAATAAACTTCATTGAATGTGGTTTTGAGCACCTTGAGGGGTGCAGTTTTTAGAATGGTGTCACTTTTGGGTATTTTCTATCGTATAGACCCCTCAAAGTGACTTCAAATGTGATGTGGTCCCTAAAAAAAAGTGGTGTTGTAAAAATGAGAAATCGCTGGTTAACTTTTAACCCTTATAACTTCATAACAAAAAAAAATTTTGTTCCCAAAATTGTGCTGATGTAAAGTATACATGTGGAAAATGTTATTTATTAAGAAATTTGTGTGACATATCTCTCTGATTTTAGGGCATAAAAATTTAAAGTTTGAAAATTGTTAAATTTTCTAAATTTTCGCCATATTTCTGTTTTTTACATAAATAAACACAAGTCATATCAAAGAAATTTTACCACTAACGTGAAGTACAATATGTCACGAAAAAACAATCTCAGAATCAGCTGGATTCGTTAAAGCGTTCCAGAGTTATAACCTCTAAATTGACAGTGGTCAGAATTGTAAAAATTGGCCCGGTCATTAAGCTGCAAAATGGCTCTGTCACTAAGGGGTTAAAATAATTATTTCTGAATTATTTATTGTTAAATGTGGACCGTATAAAAAAAATTTAAAAAATTTAGTCCTCCAATTTTTTTAAGTTCATGTGGAATTTTTTTTTAATTATTTATATGTATAGCAAACAGTGACACTACTGCACAAATCATAGACAACATAGTTGAATTTTTGATTATTTTTATGCTATACTATTCTGAAGAGACATACAAAAAGTAAATATTGTTAACTTTGGAATAGATGTTTACCACTAGTGGTGTGACCCATGCTATATTATCATCTAAGTGGTGAGACCCCAGCAGAAAAACATTGAAAAGCCCTGGAATAGAGGGTGCTAAGATCTACACTGGCTTTAAATATTGTATATTTTTATTACAATGTATGTGTCCACTTATTCACATTAATGTAGTATAAACCTCTTCAAAAGAAACTTTCAAAATTGGTTATATGACTTTTTGTTTAGTAGAAATTTCATAAAACATAAGACAGAACCTAAATAACCACAGCAATATTTTTTTTTCTTTTTTTCATCATGGAAGAGTGAAAAAAAATATCTTTAATTTCCTTTAAGAATATTTTACTTCATATTCCCACTGGGTGAACCACATATGCTATCTAAATTTAAATGAAAATTCAAATGAGGTTTGCAATGTTACCAGGATGCATATTGCAAATATTCCTCCCAAAGATGAACAGCTGAACATTTTTTTTTTAATACAACACCTGGTCAATATGCAAATCCCAAATTTACGCAAACTTAAATAAAATATTTAAAGCAAATATTAACAGTGGCAGTCAAATATTCATCAGGTTAATAGTAGAACAATTTTAAAAAAATTCTAAATTGTAAGTTATGTAATATCTGATATCATATATGATTGTGTATTGGACAGTTAATTGGAAAATGCAATTTCTTATTGCATTATAATATGATGATATATAAAGATATAATTTATACATTTACACTTATCTTTACATTGGTATAACCATTAGTAACTGAGAAAATGTTATGTTGTAATTATGATTATAAATAATAATGATAATCATCATCATGATCATACTTCATATTCCTAATTAGAGATGAGCGAAATTTGTTCAGATTTTGTCCTCGAATCAGATTTTTACATATTCGAGCCATATTCGAACAATATTCGTGCCGAATGTATGTCTTATGATCGGTTCTGAACATATTTGGTAATTTCTACTCTCATTGACTCTAATGACGTTCGGCTGTTTTCGACGAATATTGCAAAAAACAATATTTGATTCCAATCATATTTGGAACCGAATCCAAACAATTTCGCTCATCTCTATTCCTAATGATTATGTCGGTTCTGTCTAGTTAGAAATTAAGGCTAAGAAATTGTGCCATGTGTAACAAATGAGAGACTGCATTATTCTTGCAGTGGCATTTATGTATAACTTTTATCAACTAATTAAGGCTCATTTTTGGCCTTAATGATTTTTTTTTATTGTTGCATTCCAGGAGCTTAATTTTTGTAATTTTAATTTGTGCTGTACACTGAGAGGAAAAAAAAAGATATATGTCATAGGGGGAGTGTAATTGCATTACAATATCACATTTTGTCATTTGTTTGAGTTGAAATTAAGCTGTAGAGGTCTGATCCAGAGGCCACAAGCAAATTCTTCTGTTACTAACATCATACAGTAAAGGACCTGACGTGATAAATAGCTTGTAGCATCTAGTGTTTTATAGAGGCCTGATCCACAGGCCACAAACAAATTCTTCTGTTATTAACGTCATACAGTAAGGGACCTGAGTTTAAGAAGAGTTTGTAGCATTAGTGTGTTATAGAGGCCTGATCCATAGGCCACAAAAATAAATTCTTCTGTTATTAACCTCATACACTAAGGTACCTTACTTGGAAAATAGTTTGTAGGATATAGTGTGTTAGACGCCTGATCCTTGATCCAAAAAAAAAATTTTGTTATTAACGTCATACATTAAGGGACCTAAGTTTAAAAAGAGTTTATAGCATCTAGTATGTTATAGAGGCCTGATCCATAGGCCAAAAAAAATTATTCTGTTATTAACGTCATACAGTAAGGGACCTGACTTAAAAAATAGTATTTTAGCATCTAGTGTGTTATAAAGGCCTGATCCTTGGTCCAAAGAAAAAAATCTTTTTTTCTGTGACTAACACGATACAGCACGCCATATTTCATCTTTGAATTTACTGTCGCTGAAATTGAGCTATTTGCAGAGGTGGTGCAGAGTTTAAAATCTAATTTTTGGTTATTAAAACTGTGCTTCTACCACACTATTTGAGCAACATGCCTGGGAAAAAGTAAAGCCATGGTGGAAGGGGAATTAGGCTTGGTGTTCAAGGTGTACATGGGGTAGATGGTAATGTTGGTGAAAGCACTAGTGAAGCAACGTCATGTCCTATGCAAGCAAAAGGGATTGAGGGCACCACAGTAATATAAAGCGGGGATCTGTGACTACACACTGAAATGAAGATATGAAGCACAAAAGAAAAAAGCAGCATGTATATGAGTCACGATCAACCTCAAATGAAAAGATGAAAAATTTTTTTTATAAAAATATGATAATTTTTATTGGTACAAAATACAAACTGAAAAACAGAACACAAAAAATAAAAACATTTAAAAAGGACCGTGAAAGGCCCTAATAGGAACACTTAAAGATCCATGTAAGGATCCACTGACAAACTCCCAAAGAAACTGGCAAAAGCAGGTACACAGGTGTTGCACACTAAAGAACAATGATTGTGCTAAATACAATGTGCAAATACACAGCACAATGGCATATAACAGTTTATAAAGACAAATAAGATTGTGCTAGCACTGGTAACTATGACAAATAATTCAATCCAGACAAAAAATGCAAAACAAAAAGAATGGATGATTAAAGAGATAGGCAGTAATATAATTATCTGGTGACAAACAAAAGCCTATTTACTAGAAATAACAAACTGCGGCTAAGAAATGGCTGCTGCCTACCTAGATCTGATGCAAAAACCTCTATGAACACTCATGGGAAGATACCCAAATGGAGGTGAGGCAAGATAGAAAAGAATGAACCCACAAAAAAATGAAAATGATAGGTAGGTAACAATTGGCCTAAATATAAAAACCGCAATAGGAAAGAACCATGTCTTCATGAAATAGTGAAGACAGGGAATGAACCTGCAGCCAGCATAGAATAAAGATGGGAGAATGTGACCCCACGCGTATCGCCACTGGGGGGCGTGGCTTCCTCAGGGGAAAGTGAGTGACCTGTAAAACAGCATGTGTTTTTATACCCAAAGTAATTAATGTTAAATACCTTTTTGCTTCTGCCTGGCGCTCGGTGAGCCGGCGTCCGGATGTAGCAGCCGCGCAAGCGCGGCTACCTCACAACAAGACGCCGAAACCGCGAGCGCCTCCATGGAAACGGCAGAGAGGCGGCGCATGCGCAGTATAACCAAATGAAATGTATAGGCAGAAAGAGAAATCACAGGAAATCAGTGATGTAGACGTAGTAAACTGTGGGTGGAAAGAAATACATGAAAAAACGCAAAAATTATGGAATAGATATAAAAATGAACAGAAATGAAAACCAAAATGAACGCTTTTGTAAAGAAAAAGAAGAAAAATGAAAAATAATAAAAAAAGAAGAAAATTTGAAAAAAATAGTGATAAAGAAACTAATGAGAAAAATGTAACAATAGATGAAAAATAAAAAATGAAATGAGTGAAAAAGTAAAAAAAATAAATGAAAAAAATAATGAAAAAAATAAAAAGAGTGATATTAATGATATAAAATATATCAAATAAATATAGATACCGCTGCCCAATAGTTGGGCTAATAAAAAGCATTTTGGTATAAATGTGAAAATTGAAAAATGAAGCAAAAGTGATAACCATAATAAGCGCTTCTGTAAGAAAAAGGAGGAAAAATAATAAAAAATAAAAAATAAAAAATAAAGAAATAATAATAAAAGAAAACTAGTGAAATAAATTAAACAATAAATAAAAAAATGAAAAAATGAAATGAGAATAATAATAGAAAAAATAATGAAAAAAATAGTGATATAGCGTATGTCACATAGATATGTGACAATAAGCAACGATACCCAAAAATTTGGCTGATGAAAAACTCCTGTAAGGAAATTTTTGTTAATTAACAGAGTTTATAACATATGACTTTATTTTTTATAGAAACCGGTGAATAATAATTCCTCGTTTAATCCTCCAGGCGCTAGACTGTTAAGTTGAAAGATCCATCTTGATTCTCTCCGCAATAGTTCATCAGTACAGCAACCACCTCTGATGGTCGTGTCCATTTTATCAACAACCCGGGTACAGACACGTTACTATGCGAATTGCCGCACAAAAAATGTGGTTTACATTATAGTCTGCAGTTGTCCAAAAATTTATGTGGGACAAACGGGCCAGGAACTTCGCAGACGAATTCAACATCACATCTCTAATATTTCTTGTGACAAGGCCTCGGGAAAGCCTGTTACATCACTGGCTAACCATTTCCTTTCCATTCATAATGGTTCTACCAAGCATTTACGTGTCCTGGCCTGCTTTTTTCTTTTGTGCGTCATGTCCTATGCCAGACCCGGGCAAGGGGCGGCCCGCGGGCCGCATCCGGCCCGCCGGCTGTCCGTGACCGGCCCGCGGAGGCGCTGCGGCAGTCTCAGGGCCCCGGCATCAGCTGGCACAATACTTACCTCTTCCGTGCCTCCACTGCTGCAGCTCCGGGCTCCACCGGCGCTTCCTCTCACAGCCGGCCGCTGAATGACGTCATCATTCAGCGGCCGGCTGTGTCAGAGAGCGGGGACGCTGAACAGGTAAGACGTGTCTCTGTGTGTGTCTGTGTCTATGTAGTGCGGTGCTTTGTGTGTGTGTGTGTGTGTGTATGTATGTATGTGAGAGAGTGCTTATGTGCTGTCTGTGTGTGATGATGGGCAGGCATTGCTGATAATGGGGAGACATTGATGATGATGGGAGAAGATGATGATGGGCAGGCATTGCTGATAATGGGGAGGCATTGATGATGATGGGGAGAAGATGATGATAATGGGCAGGCATTGATGATGATGGGGAGAAGATGATGATAATGGGCAGGTATTGATGATAATGGGCAGGCATTGATGATGGGGAGAAGATGATGATGATGATGGGCAGGCATTGATGATAATGGGCAGGCATTGATGATGGGGAGAAGATGATGATGGGCAGGCATTGCTGATAATGGGGAGGCATTGATGATGATGGGGAGAAGATGATGATAATGGGCAGGCATTGATGATGGGGAAAGATGATGATGGGCAGGCATTGCTAATAATGGGGAGGCATTGATGATGATGGGGAGAAGATGATGATAATGGGCAGGTATGTATATATACAGTATACAGTATTATATATATATATATATGTATATTTACAGTATTGGGTACAACGGAGTTAAGTATATTAGTCCGGCCCTCTAAAACCATCCCAATTTCTCATGCGGCCCCCTGGCAAAATTAATTGCCCACCCCTGTCCTATGCAAACACAACTGACAACTTATGTAACTGGACAGGCTACACCACTACCTTTCTTTGGCAGCTGCACAGCAGTATGCCTTGTTGATGATGCCCAGAATGAACATGTACTCGAGTGGATGGCAAGTGCAGCTTCAAGTGGCCTCTCCTCCTTGTCCTCCACCTCAACATCACACCTAGTACAGTACACAGATATGGCACCCAAAGTCCCCTTGCTTCCCCCCGCGTCCCAACTATCCAAATGTTCAACTGAATGCATGGAACCACAGACGGGTCATTCTGAAGAGCTGTTCACACATTCTGTGCCATGTTCACCAGAAGTATACTCAAAAGCTTTGCAGAGTCAAGATGAGGAAATCTGCACCGATGTCCAAAATTTTTTTAGATTGGAGCCGGGCAGGGAGAAGTACGGTCCCAACAGCATCCTGACCCTCACCATCAGATGTTAACCCCCTGGGGGGGAAGGTGATCCTAATGAGATTCAGATATCTGAGGCTCACTTGGACTGTACTGTGCTGTCAGGGCAAAAAGAGGAGGAGAGTGACTCCAATGGCCAGGAATGTGATAATACAGAGGATGATGATGAGGTGTTAGATCCCAGTTGGCATGAACATAGAGGGGCACAGCTGAGTAGGTTAATTGAGGAGGAAGACAAGAAGGTTACGTTATGCTGTACGTTGCAGACACGCAGTAATGTAGACATGACGAGCGATGCATCCTCAGCCACAACTGTGCCTCCGTCGGTCTGAAGCTCGCAGGGGTGGCAAGTGTTGCCTAGCCTTGGCCTTTTTTGACACTGCAAAGGATGAGCCAACTCTCGTAATCTAAAAATATAAATATAGTTTGCGCACATAAAAAACTAGAGTACCAAGGGGAATTAATAGCAAACAAGTGGATGTAATTGTAAAAAGTCTGCACACAACAATAATAACGCTCTATCAGTCGAAAAATTCTATACAGATAAAATAAGAGTATTGCACTGGAGATATATTGCACTAAGCCCCGTGAGAAAAAGTGGTTAGGAAAGCCTATATTCAATGAAAGATGTCCCAAGGTAAATGAATGGACGATAGACAGATATATAAAACGATTAGCACATAAGCTTCTTTATATTGATTAATGTTAACAGGGTCAATGTTAGAAAAAACATTAAGAAAAGAAGTCCCCTGCACTAAAAGGCAGTATATGAGAAGGAGATTATGAGTCAATATGACCGTCCTTTTTGTTCCTTCAGCACGATAGAAATGGTCCTGAGATTGTCCCGGTCGGTGACAGCTCAAGTAGAAGAAAGTCAGTGCTGTAATACCAATGAAAGAACAACCTGCATGAGCAGGTGTTACCTTATGACCCCGATGGGTCCATCGCTGTCGGTGATCCTTCTTCAGCCTCCTATGGCCTTCTGATGATTGATGAGTCCGATGCTGGGAGCCGACCTCCTGAGGCCTCCGTTGGCCTGATGTGGGATATCAGCAGTAGACAATGATTCCTCGCTGGGAGCAGGAGTCTATGCAGGACCTGCCGTGACGCGCCAGACCACGTGTTACCACACTGTCATGTATAGTGTACAGTTCCTATAGCGTCTTGTGCTTGGGTGCGAGGAAAACACAGGAGACATAGGTTGAAATGAAATGACTTGTATTACTTCATACAAGCATGCTGAAAAGTTCACACAGTTTGCAGGAACAGCGACAGGAGACACAGCAGGCCAGAGTAACTTCAAGCACTACAGTAAATCTCCAAAGCAGGTTCAGGATCTCTTCTCTGTACCGTAATTCCTCTGCAAACATGGATTCACCAAACAGCAGGTTTCCAGAGTCCAAAAGTGTTCCAAGGTTCCTCAGTAGGGAATAGCTGGAGTACAAGTCCAAGGCTTCCAGGAGTCAGGTCACAGACTGACTGAGGCTTGATTCAGGAGCACTGATTGTTCAGCTGAGGCTGCTTAAGAAGCAAGAGGGAAGAATCAGGGCGGGAACATGAAAACTGGAAACTCCATATTAACTGAGGGCAAGAGCTGCAGAAAGACAGAAAGCAAAATGCCCGACGGAAAACTGAGTTTCAACGAACATGTCAACAGAGACAAAGAACCTTACATTACTCCCCCCTTAGGGACAACCTCCTGATGACCTCAGACCAGGCTTGTCAGGGTACCTCTGATGAAACTGGCGGAGCAGGCGAGGAGCATTTACATTATTGACTGGTTCCCATGAGTTGTCCTCCACTGGGTAGCCCTGCCATTTAATCAAATATTGCAACTGATTTCTGTACAACCTGGAATCTAGAATCCTTTCCACCATAAATTCTTCCTGACCATCGACCAGCACTGGGTCAGGGCAAGGAGAAGAACGTCCAGGAAACGTATTGGGTGTTGCAGCCTTTAGTAGGGATACATGAAAGACAGGGTGGATTCTCATAGTTCTGGGCAGTTGAAGACGACAAGCAACAGCACTTATAATCTTATTGATCTTATAAGGTCCAATGTACTTATGTCCCAATTTAGACGATGGAATCTTTAATTTAAGATTTCTGGTTGACAGCCAGACCAAATCTCCTACCTTGAAAGCTGGTGCAGGTTTACGAAATTTATCTGCTGCTTTCTTGTACCTTTCCTGAGCCAATTCTAGATTTTCCTTTAGAAGATCCATATTCTTTTGTAAAGAAGTGATTCTTTCAGCCACTGCCGGCAAGGGCGTATCTATGGGAAATCGAGGAAGAATGTTAGGATGATAACCTAGATTGGAGTAAAAAGGAGACTGCTTAGTGGAGGCGCTCTGAGAGTTGTTATAAGAGAACTCAGCCAGTGGAAGTAGATCCACCCAATCATCCTGTAGGTGGCAGATAAAACAGCGGAGATACTGCTCCAGGGTCTGATTGGTTCGTTCTGTCTGTCCATTAGTCTGGGGATGAAAAGCAGAAGAAAGGTTTACTATAATGTCCAATGCTGCACAGAAATTTTGCCAAAACCTTGAAGTGAATTGCACCCCTCGATCCGAAATGACCTCATCCGGTACTCCATGTAAGCGAAACACATTCTTAATCATCAAGTCTGTTTTGCAGTGGGTAAGCCGACACAAGGGATAAAATGAGCTGCCTTTGTTAGACAGTCAACCACCACTAGAATGGTGTTCTTCCCTTGAGAGGTTGGTAACTCCACAATGAAGTCCATAGAAATGGATCCCCACGGGCGGGACGTGGTGGGAAGAGGTTGCAACAGACCAGTTGGTGAGGAGCGAGGTGTTTTGCATCTTGCACAGACTTCACATGAAGTGACATAGTTTAAGACATCTTTCCTGTAAGTGGGCCACCAAAAGAAACGAGAAAGAAATTCTTGTGTCTTTAGAATTCCCCTATGCCCGGCTATCTTGGAATCGTGGATGAGTTGCAATACTCTCAATCTGACTGTTTCAGGTATATACAGACGTTGTCCCTGAATCCACACACCATTCTTAAAGACAAGACTTACGTCCCTTGGGGGTTGAGCCAACAAAGAATCCGCATGGTATGCTTCCTTGATGTCCTTAAGTAGGTCTTGATTATGAATCACTCCCAGGAATCTAGAGTCAGGAAGAATAGTCTTAGGAGGAGTAAGTGGACGTGTCTCTGCTGAATGAATCCTAGAGAGTGCATCAGCCTTTCCATTGCGCGATCCTGGTCTATAAGAAATGACAAAATTAAATTGGTTTAGGAAAAGATTCCAGCGAGCCTGGCGAGGAGTCAGGCATTTAGCCGACCTGATAAATTCAAGGTTACGATGGTCTGTCAGGATGACTATTTGCTGTGCAGCTCCCTGAAGAAGGTGTCTCCATTCCTTGAAGGCGGCAATAATGGCCAACAATTCTCTATTGCCCACATCGTAGTTCCTCTCAGCCGAAGACAACTGCTGGGAAAAGAAGGCACAGGGATGCAAGACATTCTTCTCACCTGTTCTCTGAGAGAGTATAGCTCCAACGGCACAGTCTGAAGCATCCACCTCTATTATTAAGGGAAGCTCGGGGTTGGGATGTACTAAGATAGGTGCGGTGGTAAATTTATCCTTTAAACAGGAAAATGCTTCCTGAGCTTGCGGGTCCAGGAGAACCTAGACTGTTTCCGGGTAAGTTGGGTGATAGGTGACACTACCTCAGAAAAATTCTTAATGAAACGTCTATAGAAGTTGGCAAACCCGATGAAACGCTGCACCTCCTTCACATTTCTAGAAATTGGCCAATCCTTGATGGCTTGGGTCTTGCTTCCATCCATACTAATCCCTTGCGTAGATAGTACATACCCCAGAAATTGAATTTCGGTCCTATGGAATTCACATTTTTCAAGTTTGATGTAGAGATGGTTTTGTCTTAGTCGTTCTAAGACCATTCTCACATGTCCATGATGTTCCTCTGTGGAGTTAGAAAAAATTAGAATATCATCCAGATAAATCACCACAAATGTTTCTAGGAGATCCCTGAAGATATCATTCACGAAGTGTTGGAAAGTGGCTGGGGCAGTACTCAGACCAAAAGGCATAACTAGATATTCAAAGTGTCCATAGCGTGACCTGAAAGCAGTCTTCCATTCATCCCCAGGTCTAATACGGACCAAGTTATAGGCCCCACGGAGATCCAGTTTAGAGAAAATTTTGGCATGCCGCACTCTCTCCAACAACTCAGGGATTAAAGGCAATGGATAACGGTTTCTAATAGTAACCTTATTGAGTTCCCTATAGTCTATGCAGGGTCTCAGAGATCCTACTCAAATGTTCCTTAGCTGAGGAGGGAGGTAGTAAAAGGTTAGTGCGATTATTTTCGAACCATCTCTCTTGTCTGCGTTCAGTCAGACGAGCATCAATACGGATACAATAGTTGATAAAGTCACCTAACGCAGTGGGAGGGTCGGCACGAGCAAGTTCATCCTTAATCAGTGGAGACAACCCTTTCCGAAAAATAGATTTTTTAGCGGAAGTGTCCCAAGTGATATCAAGAGCCCATCTCCTGAAATCCAGGGCATATTCGGCTACTGAACGCTTACCTTGGCGCAAAGTTAACATGGCTGCTTCAGCTGTTGCACCTCGATTGGGGTCATCAAACACCTGCCCCACGGCTGAAATAAAAGCATCAAGGTGATTCAAAAAATCATCCTCAGTCTCAATCAGAGGGTTTGCCCACATCAAAGCCTTATTGGTAAGCAACATGATTATAGTAAGCACTTTGGATCGTTCAGTGGGAAATTGTGAAGCATGTGCAGAGAAAAATAAATTGCATTGATTAATAAATCCCCTGAATTTCTCACGTTCACCGCCAAAACGAAAAGTAGGTAATTTGGGGATCCCAGAACTTGGGGTTATGGCAGGAGCCTGGGCTCGTTCCTCTAGAGCCTCAATCCTGGCTCGCAATTCCTGGGTAGTCTGTCCAAACACTTGCAAATTATGATTAGTGAGGTCCTGTAGGCTTGCAAAACGGGTTTTTAAAGTCTGTACATCTGAAAGGATTGTATCAGTCACTCCGCAAAGTTCCTTTATGCGGGCCTCCATCTTCCAGATCTTTTAAGGCAGAGGTGCTGGAAGGAGAAGAGGAAAGGAAAAAAAAAAAAAAATAGTGTTTACCTGTGGTAACACTCCAGAGTAAAATTTTAAGGGAATGCGCTCACCTGGAATGGTTGTGAGAAGTCACAACCACTGTCATCACATAAGGTATTAAACGGACATCTGATATCCACAGTCACAGCAGACACGGCTTTCCCAGACCCAGCAGACACTAAACATTGGCTTCTGAATCTTGTCATGTATAGTGTACAGTTCCTATAGCGTCTTGTGCTTGGGTGCGAGGAAAACACAGGAGACATAGGTTGAAATGAAATGACTTGTATTACTTCATACAAGCATGCTGAAAAGTTCACACAGTTTGCAGGAACAGCGACAGGAGACACAGCAGGCCAGAGTAACTTCAAGCACTACAGTAAATCTCCAAAGCAGGTTCAGGATCTCTTCTCTGTACCGTAATTCCTCTGCAAACATGGATTCACCAAACAGCAGGTTTCCAGAGTCCAAAAGTGTTCCAAGGTTCCTCAGTAGGGAATAGCTGGAGTACAAGTCCAAGGCTTCCAGGAGTCAGGTCACAGACTGACTGAGGCTTGATTCAGGAGCACTGATTGTTCAGCTGAGGCTGCTTAAGAAGCAAGAGGGAAGAATCAGGGCGGGAACATGAAAACTGGAAACTCCATATTAACTGAGGGCAAGAGCTGCAGAAAGACAGAAAGCAAAATGGCCGACGGAAAACTGAGTTTCAAGGAACATGTCAACAGAGACAAAGAACCTTACACACACGGTCTGCGATAGTGGATGGTACCTGCTGTCCTGGTGGATCAAATCCGGTAGGTGTCCTCGTTTAGGCCTCCGGTGGCCGTAATTAGAGTCCGTTGCACGGCGGGGTAACAGTGTCTTCTAGACTAACGCACTTGGATGCGTACGTAGACAGAGGACCTGCCGTGATGCAAATGCTCACGTGATGTCACGTGGTGAGCAGTGGGTGAACAGGTACGGATTGCAGAAAGGACCACAAAGTTCCAACGCGTTTCGGAAACACGGTTTCCTTCATTAGAGATGATAAACTCTCGTAATCTGCCAACTTTGCAAAAAAAACTGAGTTGAGGTAAAAACTGCAATAATTTGACTACTACATGTATGAATCTTCACATGCGCAATCAACATGCTTTAGTGTGGGAATCACACTGTGCAAAAATGCAGATCAGCGGACATCAACTACTATCAGCCGCCCCATCAATCGCATCTGCTGCTACTTCCTCCTCCTCTGTTACCGTGCCAGCTATTGAGACACAGGTCTTTAACCGTAGAACCTCGGGTTCTTTACCCAGTTAAGTCACGCTGGCTGAGAGGACGCCTTCGGCTATAATGGAAGCGGACATGCATGCTGTTTTTGACCAATCTCAGAGAACGATCACATCACAAGGTTCTCAATCTACAGTAACATCTCCGCCTGCACCTCCCTCATGGTCCAGCAGTTTGTCCGGTTCACCATACTCCGCCGTCTCACAGCACAGCAGCCAGCCCATGGTTCTGCAGTTGTGGTCAAGGAAAAGATTGTTTTCTTCTAGGCATGACAAAGCTCAGATGTTGAACTCCACCATCTCCAATTTGTTGGCCAAGGAAATGCTGCCTTTCCGCCTGGTTGACACAGATAGTTTCCGAAAGCTGATGGCTGTCGCTGTCCCCCAGTACCAATTACCCAGTTTCCATTATTTTTCTAAGAAAGCTGTGCCTGCGCTACGCCAGCATGTAGCAGACAACTAGTGATGGGTGAGCACTAAAATTATCGGGTGCTTGTTGCGTGGGTTGAACAATTTGTAGTACTCGGGTACTCGGACAGAGCAATGAGACCAATGTAAGTCTATGGGAGACCCGAGCATTTTTACCGCGATCCCCCGGGGGTCCTTTTAAGATCTAAAACATCTGAAAATGATGTAAACACTGCTCAAATGACATGTGAACATCATGGCAAATGTCCCTGGAAGAATTTCTGACTCCTACGTCACAGCTGTAAACAATGTTGTCAGAGTTTCACACCATTTTTACAGACGCACCAAAAAACAACATATTGTAAGGATCGTACTTACTTGGCGGCATAGGAGGAGACAGGAGGCACATTCTCTTCAACTTGCATTTGGGTTTATTGGCTTCATAAACCATCAAATCAGCAAAAGAAAGGTAAACAGTCTTTATAACATGCAAACACAGTAACAATGTCCATAACAATGTCAGAGCTCTGCTCTTCTAGCACTGTGGGCACACAGGCTTGTGCAATGTCCAGCGCTCAGGCTCTATCTGGAGCCACAGATACAGGAAGGCTTCTCCCTTCAAACACAGAGACCTCTCTGTAGTGTCCAGCCTGGACACATGGAAGTCTGTCCTCACTGGCAGACTCCCACAACACTCCTCATCTGTGCAAAAACACCTCTGTTACATAGCCTGTAACCACACCCAAAGGTGAGGTAACATCACATGCACTGGTCACCACAAGTCCTTAAACACATACCTTCCATTCACTATGCGACCATTAGTATCGCTACAATACAAAAACGAAACCAAAATGGATTTTGCTGGGAAATATGTTAAGGAACATCCTTTCCAGGGTACTGACTTGTATGTAAGGCAAAATAATTAACCCCAAACAAAAATGTTCCTCCACCGCTTGCGCTATGTTCACATGCAGCGTTTTTGATGGTTTTTCCACTTAAGAATTGCTTTCAACCAATACAAATGCATTCACTGGGAAATATCATGGTAACATTTCACAACCTTAACTGGCCATGTGGTGTGTGACACATAAGCAGACACATCTTGTTATCATTTATGAAAGAGGGACTCTTAAAGTCACAGACCCTATTTTGAGGTGCATCAGGAGATTTAAATTTTCCCCTACACTGTATACAGCTGTACGCTTCTGATATAGTACCATTTTTCTGCCTTTTGTATTACGGTCAAATCCACACTGAGAGAGCGTCTGTGTGTGACTCCAGAAATATAAACGGAGATTTAAATTTTCCCCTACACTGTATACAGCTGTACGCTTCTGATACAGTACCATTTATCTGCCTTTTGTATTACAGTCAAATCCATACTGAGAGAGCGTCTGTGTGTGACTCCAGAAATATATACGGAGATTTAAATTTTCCCCTACACTGTATACAGCTGTACGCTTCTGATACAGTACCATTTTTCTGCCTTTTGTATTACAGTCAAATCCATACTGAGAGAGCGGCTGTGTGTGACTCCAGAAATATAAACGGAGATTTAAATTTTCCCCTACACTGTATACAGCTGTACGCTTCTGATACAGTACCATTTATCTGCCTTTTGTATTACAGTCAAATCAATACTGAGAGAGCGTCTGTGTGTGACTCCAGAAATATATACGGAGATTTAAATTTTCCCCTACACTGTATACAGCTGTACTCTTCTGATACAGTGTTATGATTTGGTAGCTGAGGAGAGCAGGCAAAAAAGGAAATACACCAGAGAGGTTGGAATCTATAGGATTGCAGTACCCTGACTAACCACCACAACTAAAGGCAGCCGTGGAGCGTACCTACGTTGGTCCTAGACGCCTCGTCACAGCCTGAGAAGCTAACTACACCTAAAGACAGAAAGAGGAAAACTATCTGCCCCGGAGCAGATCCCCAAAGAACATAGAAAGCCCCCAAACATGTAATGGCGGTTAGACAAGAGGAAATACAGACACAGACAGAAAATAGTATGAGCAAACGTTGGGGCCCAAACTTCCTAAATAGAAAAGGAGAAGAAGGACACTTACTGCAATCCCAAAAAACCCTGAAAAGTACCAACTCTACTAATTACAAAAACACCTGAGATCACACGACCTCTACCACCTAAATTAGTTCTCTGGTGTAACAAAACTAAACAGCAGCCACTGAAAAAACTGGAAAAGGCAAATGAACAAACAACAGTGGCTGAACTAAACTGAGAGGAGCACAAGCCCCCGGAGGGGACCCGGCAGACCCCCACAGAAGTGCAGGACAAAATGCAAAAAGCAAGCACAAAAAACTAAAAGAAGAAAATGTCTTATCTGTTAGCAGAAGATGCAGGCACGAAACAGCAAGCTACAAAGTGAACAGGAATCAAAGATGAGACCAGAACAATTGATCACCGGCAACCCTGATGGGAGGGAACCTCCCTTATATAAGACCAGTCAGTAACACCTGATCGCCAATCTTCACAATCTTCATTGGATAGTTCAGTACTGTTTGTAACCACCAGAGGGAGCTTCTGCTCAGAATTCATTTCTAGCACATTCACAACAGTACCCCCCCTTGAGGAGGGGTCACCGAACCCTCATTTGAGCAACCAGGTCGGTCAGGATGAGCTCTGTGATACGCACGGATGAGTCTCCTAGCATGGATGTCCGAAGCAAACACCCAAGAATTGTCCTCCTGACCATAACCTCTCCACTTAACCAAATACTGGAGTTTCCGTCTAGAAAAACGAGAATTCAATATTTTCTCAACCACATACTCCAGATTGCCCTCAACCAAAACAGGGTCAGGAGGCACAGCCATAGGAACCACTGGCTCGACAAACCTCTTCAATAAGGACTTGTGGAACACGTTATGGATCTTAAATGTCCCTGGAAGAAGTAAACGAAAGGAAACAGGATTAAGAATCTCCATGATCTTATAAGGTCCAATGAACCTAGGCTTAAACTTAGGAGATGCAACTCTCATAGGGATATTTCTTGAGGACAACCAAACCAAGTCCCCCACTTCAAACCGAGGACCATCAGTCCTATGCCGGTTGGCAAACCGCTGGGCCCTCTCTTGAGAGAGGGATAACCTCTCCACTACCTGGTCCCAAATCTGCTGCATACGCTCCACAACAGAGTCAACACCTGGACAGACAGAAGCCTCCGTCTGTCCTGAAGAAAATCGAGGGTGAAACCCAAAATTGCAGAAAAATGGAGACATCAAAGTGGCAGAGCTAGCCCTATTATTAAGAGCAAACTCAGCCAAAGGCAAAAAGAGACCCAGTCATCCTGATCAGCAGACACAAAGCATCTCAGATAAGTCTCCAATGTCTGGTTTGTTCTCTCAGTTTGTCCATTGGTCTGAGGATGAAAAGCCGAGGAGAAAGACAATTGAACACCAAGTTTAGAACAAAAAGTCCTCCAAAATCTGGAAACAAACTGGACTCCTCTGTCAGACACAATGTTCTCAGGAATGTCGTGTAACCGAACCACGTGCTGAAGGAACAAAGGCACCAATTCAGAGGAGGAAGGCAACTTAGGTAATGGCACAAGATGTATCAGTTTGGAAAACCTATCACAAATCACCCAGATAACGGTCATTCTCTGAGAAACAGGGAGGTCGGAAATGAAATCCATAGAGATATGGGTCCATGGTCTCTTGGGCACAGGCAATGGCATCAACAAACCACTAGAGCGAGAGCAAGGCTTGGAGCGAGAGCAAATCCCGCAGGACTGCACAAATTCCCTGACGTCACAAGACAAAGTAGGCCACCAAAAGGACCGACTAACCAAGTCTCTGGTACCAAAAATTCCGGGATGACCGGCCAACGCGGAACAATGAATCTCAGACATCAGACTCTTTTTCCACCGGTCTGGGACAAACAATTTCCCAATAGGGCAGCGCTCGGGTTTATCCTCCTGACACCCTTCCAGAGCCAGTCTCAAATTGGGCGAGATGGCGGAAAGAACTACACCCTCTTTCAAAATAACCTCTTTATCACCAACAAACTCTTCTTCCTTGCCATCACTGAAACCTGGCTCACCCCCTCTGACACAGCCTCTCCAGCTGCGCTCTCTTATGGCGGATTTCATCTTTCTCACACCCCTCGCCCCAGCAACAAACGTGGTGGAGGAGTTGGCTTACTCCTGTCTGATACCTGCTCCTTTACCCCTATTCAAATTCCACCCTCCGCTGCTATTCCCTCGTTCGAAGTGCACTCCGTCCGCATCTATTCCCCCTCCAACCTCCAACTGGCTGTCATTTACCGCCCCCCGGAACTAGCCATCTCCACCTTTCTCGACCACTTCACCACCTGGCTACTCCATTTCCTCTCTGCTGACATCCCCACCATCATCATGGGCGATTTCAACATCCCCATTGACACTTCCACCCCGGCTACCTCTAAACTTCTTTCGCTCACAGCTTCCCTTGGCCTCACTCAATGGTCCTCTGTGGCCACTCACAAAGGCGGTCACACGCTGGACCTTATCTTCACCCATCTCTGTTCCCTCACTAATCTCACTAACTCCCCACTCCCCCTGTCTGACCACAACCTACTGACATTCTCTTCCCTCTCCTCTGTTAGTAGGCATCCCCCACTCCACAAACTCACCCACCCTCGCAGAAATCTCAAACACCTCAATTTACAATCGCTCTCTGAGTCCCTCCTCCCTCTCACAGACATAGCCTCACTTAATGACACAGATGCTGCTGCCACATTTTATAACACCACAATAAAAACCACACTTGATTCGGCCGCCCCCCTCATGCAGAGCAAAACTCGTACAATCAACAGGCAGCCCTGGCTGACCGGCCTGACCAAAGAACTGAGACGGGCTTCCAGGGTTACCGAGCGGAGATGGAAGAGAACCCACTCCATCGAGCACTTCAACGCATACAAGCAGTCCCTTGCCAGCTTCAAGTCCACGCTCTCTGCCGCAAAACAAACTTACTTTGCATCTCTCATATCCTCCCTGTCTCACAACCCTAAACAGCTCTTCAACACTTTCAATTCTCTACTCCATCCCACAGCACCTCCTCCCTCTCCTCTCATTTCTGCCGAAGACTTTGCCTCCTTCTTTAAGCAAAAGATTGATACTATCAGAGAAGGCTTTGGCCCGCAGCCCCCAATGCCCCTCTTAGCCACTCAGCCCTGTTCTTCCAAAACCAGCTTCACCACCATGACAGAAGATCAGCTCTCCACTCTCCTGTCAAGATCACACCTCACCACTTGCGCGCTTGACCCACTCCCGTCCCACCTCATCCCTAACCTTGCCACAGTCTTCATCCCTACTCTCACACACCTCTTCAACCTTTCACTTACAAATGGTGTCTTTCCTTCATCCTTCAAACATGCCTCAATCACCCCGATCCTCAAAAAGCCCTCCCTCGACCCATCCTCAGCGTCTAGCTATCGCCCGATATCTCTTCTCCCCTTCGCCTCAAAACTACTGGAACAGCATGTATATCTTGAACTGTCCTCCCACCTTTCCTCCTGCTCCCTCTTTGACCGGTTACAATCAGGCTTTCGACCGCATCACTCAACTGAAACTGCCCTAACTAAAGTCACCAACGACCTACTAACCGCCAAGAGCAAGCGACACTACTCTGTCCTCCTTCTCCTGGACCTGTCTTCTGCCTTTAACACCGTAGACCATTCCCTCCTCCTACAGATTCTCTCATCTCTTGGCATCACAGACTTGGCCCTATCCTGGATCTCATCATACCTAACAGACCGAACTTTTAGTGTCTCCCTCTCACACACCACCTCCTCACCTCGCCCCCTGTCTGTCGGTGTTCCCCAAGGCTCAGTCCTAGGACCCCTACTCTTCTCCATCTACACCTTCGGCCTGGGACAGCTCATAGAATCCCATGGCTTGCAGTATCACCTCTACGCCGATGACACGCAGATCTACCTATCTGGACCTGACCTCACCTCCCTACTGACCAAAATCCCACAGTGTCTGTCTGCTATCTCAGCCTTCTTTTCTGCTCGCTTTCTCAAACTGAACATGGACAAAACAGAATTCATCATCTTTCCCCCACCTCATTCTACCCTCCACCAGGCCTATCCATCCATGTCAATGGCTGCTCGCTTTCCCCAGTCCCACATGCTCGGTGCCTTGGGGTGATCATCGACTCTGCCCTCTCTTTCAAACCACATATCCAAGCCCTCGCCACCTCCTGCCGCCTCAAACTCAAAAATATTTCCCGGATCCGCTCATTCCTCAACCATGAAACCACAAAAACACTAGTGCACGCCCTTATCATCTCCCGCCTCGACTACTGCAACCTCCTACTGTCTGGCCTCCCCTCTAGCACTCTGGCACCACTCCAGTCCATCCTACACTCTGCTGCACGACTAATCCACCTGTCTTCCTGCTATTCCCCAGCCTCCCCACTATGCCAGGCCCTTCACTGGCTTCCTATTGCCCAGAGGCTCCAGTTCAAAACCTTAACCATGACATACAAAGCCATCCATAACCTTTCTCCTCCATACATCTGTGACATGGTCTCCCGCTACCTACCTACACGCAACCTTCGATCCTCTCAAGATCTCCTTCTCGACTCCCCCCTCATCTCTTCTTCCCACAACCGCATACAAGACTTCTCCCGGGCTTCCCCCACACTCTGGAACTCCCTGCCGCAAAACATCAGACTTTCACCAACAACGGAGACCTTCAAGAAAAACCTGAAGACCCACCTGTTCCGACAAGCCTACAACCTGCAATGATCCTCAGTCTACTGAACCATCGCACGACCAGCTCTACCCTCTCCTAGTGTATTCTCACCCATCCCTGTAGACTGTGAGCCCTCGCGGGCAGGGTCCTCTCTCCTTCTGTACTTGTGTGTCCCTTGTCTAGCACATGTTTATTGTATCTGTCTATATTTTTCCCTTTTCATATGTAAAGCGCCATGGAATAAATGGCGCTATATAAATGTATAATAATAATAATAATAATAATAAAATAACAGCAGGATCAGATAACTCAGGAGAGTCCGCAAGGAAACTCCTCGAGAGGGCATCCGCCTTAACATTCTTAGTGCCAGGAAGAAAGGAAACCACAAAATTAAAACATGTGAAAAACAAGGCCCACCTGGCCTGTCTAGGATTAAGTCGCTTGGCTGATTCCAGATAAACCAGATTCTTATGGTCCGTGAGGACCACCACCTGATGTTTGGCTCCCTCCAGCCAATGTCTCCACTCTTCAAAAGCCCACTTCATGGCCAATAACTCCCGATTACCCACGTCATAATTACGTTCAGTTGGAGAAAATTTTCGAGAGAAAAAGGCACAAGGGTTACTTTTAGAGGTCTCTGGATCTCTTTGGGACAAAACGGCACCTGCCCCAATTTCAGAGGCATCAACCTCCACCTGAAATGACAGAGAAACATCAGGCTGCCGTAGAACAGGAGCAAAAGTGAATCTCTGCTTAAGTTCCTGAAACGCAGAGACTGCCTCAGGAGGCCAATTCACCACATCAGAACCCTTTTTGGTCAAATCAGTCAATTGTTTAACAATAACAGAGAAATTACCAATAAATTTAAGTTAAAAATTGGCAAAACCCAAGAATCTTTGAAGAGCCTTTAATGAAGTAGGTTGGACCCAATCACAGATGGCCTGAACCTTGACCGGGTCCATTTCAATAACAGATGGGGACAAAATGAGTCCCAGAAATGAGATCCTCTGTATGCCAAAAATACACTTTGATCCCTTCACATACAGTGCATTCTCTCTCAAAATCTGGAACACAGTCCGAACATGTTTCACATGAGAGTCCCAGTCATTGGAAAAAATCAAGATATCATCCAAATAAACAATCAGAAATTTATCCACAAAATCCCTGAAAATGTCATTCATGAAGGACTGGAAGACAGAAGGAGCATTAGTGAGCCCAAAGGGCATCACTAGATACTCAAAATGCCCCTCTGGGGTATTAAATGCCGTCTTCCATTCATCCCCGTGCTTAATGCGAATAAGGTTATATGCCCCCCTGAGGTCAAGCTTGGTAAACCAAGTAGCACTTTTCACCCTGGAAAACAGGTCAGAAATCAAGGGTAACGGATATTGATATTTCACAGTGATATTGTTCAAGAGACGATAATCAATACACGGCCTTAATGAACCATCCTTTTTGGCCACAAAGAAAAAACCGGCACCCAAGGGTGAAGAGGATGGTCTGATATGACCATTCTCCAATGACTCCTTGATATAAGACCGCATAGCGTCATGTTCAGGTACAGACAAGTTAAAAAGGCGACCTTTAGGGAATTTACTACCAGGCACTAATTCAATAGCGCAGTCATAGCTCCTATGGGGGGGCAAGGATGCAGATTTACTTTCGCTAAACACATCAGAGAAATCAGTCAAAAAGTCAGGAACATCCTGAGCCTGGGGGGAGGCAGAAAAAACAGGAGTGTTGGTATTAACACATTGGCAGCACCAACTGGTTACAGACACAGATTTCCAATCCAAAACAGGATTATGAGACTGTAACCAAGGGAAACCCAGTACGATAATGTCATGCAGATTATACAGCACCAAAAATTTGCAACTCTCCTGATGATCAGGTTCAACACTCATTATCACCTGAGTAGAGAACTGAGGTTTATTCTCAGCCAAAGGGTAGAATCGATCCCCAGTAGGGGAATAGACTTCCGTAGGGGTATCAAGGGAAACCCACAACGTTTAGCAAAATCAAAATCCATCAGGTTAATAGCTGCTCCCGAATCAACAAAAGCCTGAGCAGAAAATGTGGACAGGGAGCAAATCAGGGTAACAGTCAACAAAAATTTAGTCTGAACACTACCCAAGACAATTTAACGTGCAAAACGTCTTCCCCGCTTAGGGCAGACTGAAATAGCATGAGAGGCATCACCACAGTAGAAACATAACCCATTGCGTTTTCGAAACTCATGACGCTGTGCCCCAGAAGCCACTCTATCACACTGCATGAGTTCAGAAGCTGGTTCACAAGGCAACACTGTTCCACGCATACCTCTACGCTCACGCAAACGTCTGTCAATTTGAATCGCTAATGACATAGAATCATTGAGACCAGAGGGGACAGGGAATCCCACCATAACATCCTTTACATTCTCTGACAGACTATTCCGAAAAAGGGCTGCCAAAGCATCGTCATTCCATTTGGTCAGGACTGCCCACCTTTGGAATCTCTGACAGTATAACTCAGCGTCCTCAAGCCCCTGATTTAATGCCAACAAGGCTTTTTCAGCTTGATCAGTGACATTAGGCTCATCGTACAATAACCCCAGAGCCTGAAAAAATGCATCAACATTACTCAAAACAGGATCCCCAGGTGTCAGGGAAAAAGCCCAATCCTGAGGATCGCCGCGCAGGAGAGAGATGACAATTTGAACCTGCTGTGCTGCGTTCCCTGAGGACTTAGATTTCAAGGCAAAAAACAACACAGTTATTTTTGAAATTCAGAAATTTAGCTCGATCCCCTAAAAACAAATCTTGCATGGGAATCCTAGGTTCCACAACAGGCAACCCTGCAAGATAGGTAGCAATACTCCGAACTTCAGTGGCAAGCTGATCCACACGGCCAGACAACTGTGCAAACTCCATTGAGAGAAAAAAAAATCCTCCTCAGCATTCAGAGAAACAAAGGGAAAAAAAAATAAATAAATCTCTGACAACTCTGACAATCTTCTTTCTTTAACACTATTTTTCCCTTCTGTGAGTACCATACAAATATCAGTTTTTGGGCCGGTGATACTGTTATGATTTGGTAGCTGAGGAGAGCAGGCAAAAAAGGAAATACACCAGAGAGGTTGGAATCTATGGGATTGCAGTACCCTGACTAACCACCACAACTAAAGGCAGCCGTGGAGCGTACCTACGTTGGTCCTAGACGCCTCGTCACAGCCTGAGAAGCTAACTACACCTAAAGACAGAAAGAGGAAAACTATCTGCCCGGAGCAGATCCCCAAAGAACATAGAAAGCCCCCAAACATGTAATGGCGGTTAGACAAGAGGAAATACAGACACAGACAGAAAATAGTATGAGCAAACGTTGGGGCCCAAACTTCCTAAATAGAAAAGGGTAGGAAGGACACTTACTGCAATCCCAAAAAACCCTGAAAAGTACCAACTCTACTAATTACAAAAACACCTGAGATCACACGACCTCTACCACCTAAATTAGTTCTCTGGTGTAACAAAACTAAACAGCAGCCACTGAAAAAACTGGAAAAGGCAAATGAACAAACAACAGTGGCTGAACTAAACTGAGAGGAGCACAAGCCCCCGGAGGGGACCCGGCAGACCCCCACAGAAGTGCAGGACAAAATGCAAAAGCAAGCACAAAAAACTAAAAGAAGAAAATGTCTTATCTGTTAGCAGAAGATGCAGGCACGAAACAGCAAGCTACAAAGTGAACAGGAATCAAAGATGAGACCAGAACAATTGATCACCGGCAACCCTGATGGGAGGGAACCTCCCTTATGTAAGACCAGTCAGTAACACCTGATCGCCAATCTTCACAATCTTCATTGGATAGTTCAGTACTGTTTGTAACCACCAGAGGGAGCTTCTGCTCAGAATTCATTTCTAGCACATTCACAACAATACAGTACCATTTTTCTGCTTTTTGTATTTGGTCAAATCCATACTGAGTGAGCGTCTGTGTGTGACTCCGGAAATATATATGGAGATTTAAATTTTCCCCTACACTGTACACTGCTGTACGCTTCTGATACAGTACCGTTTTTCTGCCTTTTGTATTCTGGTCAAATCCATACTGAGTGAGCGTCTGTGTGTGACTCCGGAAATATATACGGAGATTTAAATTTTCCCCTACACCGTATACAGCTGTACGCTTCTGATACAGTACCGTTTTTCTGCCTTTTGTATTACGGTCAAATCCATACTGAGTGAGCGTCTGTGTCTGACAACGGAAATAAAGAGATAAAAACATTTCCCCTACTCTGTATACAGCTGTATGCTGCTGATACAGTACCGTTTTTCTGCCTTTTGTATTACGGTCAAATCCATACTGAGAGAGCGTCTGTGGGTGACTCCGGAAATATATACGGAGATTTAAATTTTTCCCTACACTGTATACAGCTGTACGCTTCTGATACAGTACCATATATTTGTTGGTATTTTTGGTACATTTAACCAAACATGAGGAAGTATGGTGGAAGAGGCCACGGATGAGGGCGGGGGGGGCCAGCTGGTACTCATGATGGTGGTGGTGGTGCATCTGCTGGTAGTGCCAAAAGCACAATAGCACCTAAGGCAGGAGGTGTAGAGCCTGCGTCATCGTCTGGCTCCAGTAGGCCTGGAAGGCTTCCTTTTCTGGGAGTAGGTAAACCGCTTTTAAAGCCGGAGCATCAGGAACAGGTTTTGGCTTACTTTGCCGAAACAGCCTCCAACTCTATCGCCTCCTTTTCTGAAGTTTCAAAAACTGCAAGCACTGAGTCGTCAGTGCAGGCTCCTGGTCTGGAACGACACCTTTCCTTGTGTCCTTCACCCCCAACAAAAGTGAAGGATGCGGCAGGCCACACTTCAGATTACTCCCTGGAGCTCTTTTCACATACCATGCCTGAGTTATCAAGTGAAATCCTGAATTCCCCAGTCCAAGATGAATATGAGATGGAGTGCACTGATGCACAGCCACTGATTTATGATTCTGCTGGTACATTCACCCAGAGCACTGCATTGCCCTCACAGTCTACTGAGCCAGATTCTGACCTTGATGAAACTCAGGTGCCCCTGCCCGCATACTCTACCACCTTACACGGTGACACAGAGGAAGGTGCAGATGAAATTGAAGAGGAGATGATGGATGACCCAGTTGTTGACCCGGATTGGCATCCATTGGGGGAAGAGGGTGCCACTGGCAATAGATCAGACGAGGAGGAGGATCCGTAGGAGGCATCGACATCGCAGCTGCGGTTATCTGGCAGGCCCATAGCAGTCCAAAAACATGTTAAAAAAACAAAAAGAGTTGCAGGACAGCTTGGCCAGATGGTCAAATAAGCACAGAGTGCAAGCCCTGAAAATTTATCCCATAGTAGGAAGAGTGCAGTGTGGCACTTTTTTGACCAAAATCCTATTGATGAGGCAAAGGTTATCTATAAGAAGTGCGGAAGGACCTTTATCCGAGGGAAAAAATCTCCGAAATTTGAATACCAGTTGCATGCTTAGACATTTAAACACCATGCACTTGCAAGCATGGACAGACTACAAAACCTCAGGTAGCACATGTGCACCTGCTCCGACTGAAGGTAGGCAGCAACGCTACATCGCTTCCCCCACTGTAAGCCCACCGGTTAGCACACCACCAGCAAGAAATGTTGAGGTGTCGTCGCAAGGCCAAAGCAGTCAGGGAATCACAATGTTTTTCCAACGAAAGACTGAATCTAGGCTATCACCACCACCACCACCATCACCATCACCAACCCCCTCTCAGTCCACTATGTCCACCGCGAGTTCCCCCATATGCAGCTCTCAAGTCCAGCTCACCCTAGCAGACACTCTGAGTAGGACAAGAAAGTACTCATCCTCTCATTCGCGTACACTGGCTTTGAACACCAACATTGCCAAACTGATCTCATTAGAGATGATGCCCTTACGTTTGGTTGAAAGCGCAGCATTCTGAGAGCTCATGGCCTATGCTGTCCCACGCTGTGACCTACCCAGTCGGCACTTCTTTTCTTGAATAGCCATCCCTGCCCTCCACCTGCATGTGAAAGACCGCATTGTCCATGCACTCAAACAATCAGTGAGTGGAAAGGTGCACCTCACAACAGATGCATGGGCCAGTAGGCATGGCCAGGGCCATTACGTGTCCATCACTGAGCACTGGGTTAATGTGGTGGATGCAGGGTCCACAGGGGACAGCGGCGGTGGGACAGTGCTGCGTAGCCCATGGTATAGGCAACAGTTGGCTGTAGGCGTTCAACCCTCCTCCTCCTCCAGAAGCGAAAGCTCGTTGACAGAGCGCAGACGCACGAGCACTCCATCTGCAGCTGCCAGTGTTGCACACAGAGTGTCCCACTATCGAACAGCTAGTGGTAAGTGTCAACAGGCTGTTTTCCAGATGATGTCTTTGGGTAACAACAGACACACCCGGAGGTACTGGCCGACTACTTGGGTGTGGTTCACTTGGTAAAATTGAGAGCTGTTTTGTCTCACAGTGTGTCTGTGTTTGTGGAGGTTGCAGATCTTCTGGATTTAGTTCATGTTATAAAAATGCTAAGAAGCTGGACTAAGGCTAAGAAGTTGGTGGGCAAAACCTTGCTCCAAACAAAGGCTGTATTTACGTTTTCTGGTCACGTGGTTTATGAGGACTGCAATAAACCAGCTGGATTTTAAATACGAATGATTACTGTGTTTACCTCTTTAAGAAACCATTTGGTAGAGAATGCGGGCAATGTGCCCAAGGAATATGTGTAACTGCTACAGAAGTACTGTATTTCTTTGCTAAAAGGCGTGTATTGGCCTGTTAGCTGCGTCAGACAGCATGGAGGACCTGATTGAACATCTGCTGCAAGCCCAACAGCAGTAGCACCAGCAGCACCAACAACAGCTACAGCAACAACAGCTGGCACAACAGGAGACAAGCTCCTTTTGCAACAGCTCCAGCAGCAGCACCGATAACAGCAGCAGATTGATTTACTTTATAGAGTTCGTGGCATAGCGGCAGCTCCAACTCTAAGGTCAGATGATGATTTTTCTATACAAAAAGCGGTGAGGAGAAAATGATTCTGGGGGATGATATAGAGGCCTTATTAAATGTCTTTGAAACAGTCACCGATAGAATGATACTCCCAACACAGCAGTGGGCGGAATTACTGGCGCCATACTTAATGAAGAAGCCACAAGAGGCCTACAATGATTTAGTCTTACAGGATGCCTAAGAACATGCAAAACTGAAACTGGAACTTTTAACACTTGGGGTTGACAATGTCTGTCAGGGGTCAACGAGTTCACCCCTAGGCATATCACTGTGACAACTCCCTCGCTCCCAAATGTTTGATCTGCGGCACATACTCCAAAAGTGGTTGCAGCCGGAGTTCTCTACCCCATTGCAGATGGTGAAGTGAGTTGTAATGGACCGGTACGTGCACTCCCTTCTGAGCCCGATGCAAACTTTGGTTATCCAGGAGATCAACGAAACACTAATGACTGGATTGGAATGGTCAAAAGGTATCAGGATTTCAATGGTTCCTTGGGGAGGCAACCCACTTCATACAGGGGCACGGAGGTTAAAAAGTGGATGGGGTGTCCCAAGTCCAAGGAGTGATAAAAGTTATACCAAGGGTCTCATCGGGGTATATAATTTGCAGGAGATGTCAAGACCCAGTTCATATAGCTGCCCATTGCCCCCTTTGGAGCAGTTAAAATTCCAAGTCATCGAGCAGGTCCCACGTCCCAGGAGAGGGGGTAATCATATAAAACTTCTAAAATCTAGAGAAACCTTTTGGATAGATACACTGGATACTCTCTCAACAAAAGGCCTTAACAGAGAAATAGACTGTGAGTTATACCAATATTCTTGTACTGATCAGGTATTTGAATGTCCCATAATTTCATTAACAATATCATCATTCATATTTATACAATTGTCAACCACTAATATATCTTTCCACATAACTTTATTTATCCACTAACCAGCCCTAACTTATTTTTATTGTATTGCTACATACAGCCCCTCACGTCCCATTACCATTTTCCCTGATAACAGCGCCTGCTCAGACAAGCCACTCTTATATCTAGCTTGCAGAGGGCTTCCCTAACAACGGCCGCACACGCACGGCCGTTCTCTCTTAAGTCAGCAGTGACACTTCCGGGCCGAATGACACACTTCTGGCCCGGCGGTTAAGCCTGCCAGCACAATTATGACAGCACACCACAGCATCAAGGTGCAGGAGCGCCGCTTGCCCAGACAGCGAGACAGGTAACACTCCCTCTCTGCCATTATATACCAATGCATATATATGGTACCATTAAACAAAAACAGAAGCTTATCAATTGAATATTACTCTATCCAGTGGCTAAAGGGGCAATGAGACAGCCCGAGGTACTGACTCCCATGAGGTCGGCGTGGTCGAAGAATTATGCACCTAATTATCATAGACAAGGGACATGTTGTTTTGGGACTTGTGGGGAGGGACAAGGTGGCCCTAAATAAGTCTCACCAACCTCAAAGCCTGATGGGTTTCCCTTCTGTGCAATGGTGGGAGATGATGAGGTAGTATACTCTGAGGCCTACATTCCTGATATAGGGGTGACAGGAGGAAGGTTTTGGTCCTCCCAACATAAGGACCCAACTCTAAAAGAAGTGTTTAAAAAAGTAACCATTATAAATGGGTTAGCACAGGGGCCAGAAACTGGCACCAGGGTTCCTTATTTGAAGTTGAGTGGGGACTTATTGTAATGGTTACTAATGTGATGGAGGAGATAGTGGAACAATTGTTGGTACCAGGACCCTGTAGACAGAGTGTGTCAGGAAAATATGAGTATTTCCTAAACGTTCTAAGTATACGCTTGGCACTGCCTGTCGCCCTACACCCAGTATTTTGTGCACTGTACTTCTGAAATGTTCTCTATGCTGTGTAATTCTATCCACTCCCTCCCCCTCCTTTCCACAGAGAGGCATTTTTATTGCCTCTGGCCAGCTTAGAGCAGATTCTCCCACCAATGATTTGAATTTCCTTTGTCTATGCCAGGTCGAATTGTATAACACACATTTATCTTAGAAACAGGGAACATATATTTTCAGAATCGGTATAATTTAGGCTTCACTCAGCAACGTTTTTGCAACCTATGCACCATCAGAAACTGAGAAAACAGTTTCTGCCCCCCAGTGGCGCGCAGACATGTCATATTTGGTTTCAAAAGAAAGGTAATTTCGTAATAGAAAAGCCAAACCCTGTCGTCATCTGTGATCTTCCCAGCCCGAGTTAGGGTGAGTAGAAGTTTTTAATAACTGTGCAAAAAGGGGCTTACGTTCTCTAACTCAGCCCTCCTCATAAGGTCAGCAAGAGAAAAGCATAAAACTCAGATGCTCCAGGTGGAAGTTGTCAGATGCCTGGAGGGCTGAACGACCCCTTTTCCTGGGAAGGCCCTCCTTCCCTTTATCAACATGTCATATCTGTGACTAAGATAGAGTAAGTCTCTTATTTTAATCCCTTGTATTTGTCTCTCTTTGTAATATCTTTGTACTTTGTAAACACTGCCTATAATTTTGGGGTAAACTTATAAATTTACTAGCTTCATTCTTTTTGCTCTATGATTGAACTGGCACATACTCCTCACGAAAACACACTACCGTTTGGGTTGGTTCCTGACCTGATACAGACTTTAGTATCGAACAGGAACTGGTGGCAGCAAAGTGTCCTGGGGGTATTGGGAAACCCTGGCAGTGACAGATCTGAGGTTTATGTGTGTATTTCCTGCCTGAGACTAGTGATACACATCGCCCTCACTGCAAAGTGCCTGATAGCCAGTATGCGACAAGGCTGCCTTCCCAGCAACTACTTATCCTAGGTGTAGTTCCCTGACTGACCTGAGGGTAAGGGGGACGCCAGAGAGCTGCATGTTCCTAACCGGAACAGAAAGTGAAACCAAAAGTTGTGGGTCATAACCCTGACAAGTTGCCCCCTCAAATCCAGTGAATTATGCGCTACCAAGTCCAGACGTCCCCTGCTTCTGAGCCCAACTGTGCCTGAACCACAGTAAGCAGGCATAATTATTGAAATGGAGAGAAGGTACTTAATTTGTGTGTGCATATCGCCAGAAGCACAAGCTGGGCAAAATCTATGGGACACAACAATATATATGGGCTCTACACTGTATATGGTACAATGTATGTGTACTAGACTGGCAGATTTGCAATTCTCCAGAAGAAAACCTGGCTTGTATTTTACAAAATAGTCACTGCAGCCATATATGAATTCATTCAGAGGTGCATTTTCTACAATGGTGTCACTTTTGGGGGTTTCTGCTGCTCTGGTACATTCGGAGCTCTGCAAATCTCGCTCGCAAACTATTCTAGCAAAATCTGTGCTCATTCCTTCTCAGCTCTGAAGTGTGGCCTAACAGTAATTTCTGACAACATATGGGGCAGCACTGAGTTCAGGAGAAATTTCTCAAGTAATTGTGGGGTCTAGTGTCACCTATTAATCTTTGTGTACCTGATAAATCTGCAGCAAATACAAAAATGAAATTTTTACCACTAAAATGTCATATTTCCATGCCTCAATTCTGTGAGGCACATATGGGTTCAAAATACTCACTAGATGAATTCCTTGAGGAGCCTAGTTTCTAAAATGGGGTTACTTTGGGGGGTTTCTGTTGTTTTCACATGTCATGGGCAAATGCGACGTGGCATTCACAATCTATCCTAAGCAAATAATGATCCTTCCTTTCCTAGCCCTGCCATGTACCCAAACAAATTTTTTTTATCAAATATGGGGTATAGTTTCGGAGAAAATTGCGCAATAAATTATGGGGTCCGTTTTTTCTCATAATCCATTGTGAACATTACAAATTTAGAGCGAAAATTTTCAACATGATGACCTAATGTTATGAAATTCTGTGTACTACCTGTGGGTTCAAAATGCTCACTGTATACCTTGGTTAAAATCCTTGAGAGGTCTAGTTTCCAAAATAGGGTACCCTGTTAGTTTTATTCACTGTTTAGGCACATTAGGGGCTCTCCAAATGGGACATGATGCCTGCAGACCATTCCATCAAAGTCTGCGTACCAAAACGTCACTCCTTCCTTTTCAAGCACTGCTGTGTGCCCAAACAGTAGTTTTCTTCCACATATGAGTTATCGGCTAAATCAGGAAAAATTGCGAAACAAATTTTAGGGTCCAATTTCTCCTGTTACCCTTGTTAAAATAAAAAAATCGTGGATAAAAGTGCGTATTTATGGGTAAAATTTGATTTTTTATTTTCACATTTTAATTTACTCTACATTATAAACTTCTGTGAAGCTTCTAGGTGCTCACAACACATTTAAATATATTCCTTGAGGGGTTTAGTTTCCAAAATGGGTCACTTGTGGGGGGTTTACACTGTTTAGGTCCATCGGGGGCTCTCCAAATGCAACATAACGTCTGCTCTTGATTCCAGCCATTTTGTATTCAAAAAGTCAAACGGTGCTCCTTCACTTCCGAGACCTGCCATGCACCCAAATAGTAGTATTCCCCCACAGATGGGGTATTGGTGTACTCAGGAGAAATTGCACAACAAATTTTGGGGTCCATTTTCTCCTGTAAGGCTAGTTTCACACTAGTGTATGGCCGAGCTGCTGAGGGATGCGGACTTCCTTCATGAAGCTCCACCCAAGGCCACACCTCCTCCTGTCAGCTCCGCCGACGTCGGCAAGCGGCGTCTTTTGCATTAGGTATGCAGGCCATGCCGATGTATGTGAATGCCGCCGCATGCGTCATTTTGACAGTGCAGCGACCTGTGCCGAACACAACATGTTGCATTTTGTTGCGGTCGCTGCACCGTCAAAATGACGCATGCGACGGCATCCGCATACATCGGCATGGCCTGCGTACCTAATGCTAAAGATATGGTATGTACGCCGCATGCCGACGTCAGTGGAGCTGACCGAAAGAGGTGCAGCCGTGGGTGGAGCTTCACGGAGGAAGTCTGCAGCCCTCAGCAGCTCGGCCATACGCTAGTATGAAACTAGCCTTACCAGTGTGAAAATAAAAAAATGGCTAAAGTTACATATTTGTGGGTAAAATGTGATTTTTTTATTTTCACAGCTCTACGTTATAAACTTCTGTGAAGCACCTGGGAGCTCACCACACATCTAGATACATTCCTTCAGAGGTCTAGTTTCCATAATGGGGTCACTTGTGGAGGGTTTCCACTGTTTAGGCACATCAGTGGCTCTCCAAACGTGGAATTTGTTTGGAAAACAATTGCCAAACATAAATTAAGCATGAATATGGCACATTTGGATTCATGATGGGAAACACGAGCAAAATTTTATAAAATTGGTAAAAAATCTGAAACATTCAGTAAAAGTGCAGGTAAATATTTGCGTTGCCACAAAAGTATTTTCAGCACTTTAGCAATGATAATGGTGGTTTATGATGAGTGTTTGGCACGTGTTTGATGAGGGGAAGGGGTTTGCAGAGCTTAAAGGCACAGAGTTCTTGTAAACAGTTATTTATTTTTTTACGAACTTTATGTGTGCACATTGCAGCTAGCCAATCAGGGCGCAGGAAACACCCACAATGTCCTGACACAATGGCTTGTGTCATTACCTGCTGAAATCACATGTTCCTCTCCATGTAAATACCGGACATCTTGTTTTCAGGCCATTTTGACACTGTAACAGTGCAGAGAGGCTGCTCCTGATGCAGGCACTGTTAGCAGCAAGCTTTTAGCTAGTTAGCTAGGCAATTGTAGATCAGTCAGATAGTGTAGCTAGCTAGTGTCCAGTGTTAAATTTACATTCCAGCACTTTTTTTTTGGCCATTACTGAGGTCCACAGACAAAGCCAGCAGGGCACATGTGAAAAAGCCCGCTGTATCCCAGATTTTAGCTAATTAGCTAGGTGGTTGTAGATCAGTCAGATAGTGTATCTAGCTAGTGCCCAGAGTGGCTGTTAAATTTACAGTTCAGCATTTTTTTTTTGGGCCATTACTGAGGTCCACAGACAAAGCCAGCAGGGCTCATGTCCTACAAGTGTTGTGCACTGTTTTTATTGTGCTCCATGCATGAATATAACATTCTAATTAATATTTTTTCAGTTGCTAAATGTGAAACAGCGTGCTCTATCCCACTTCGTCATTTTGTGTTGGCGATATGAAACTGTCTGCAGACCTAAGGTACATTAAAAAAATATATATAATTTTTCAGTTGCAAAAAGTTAGACAACCTGCCGTATCACACTTTGTCATTTAGTTGGGTTAAAATTAAGCTGTAAAGGCCTAATCCATAGGCCACAAAAAAATCTCTTGTTCCTAGTGTCATACAGTAGGGGATCTGACTTTCAAATACTTTGCAGCATCTAGTTTGTTATAGAGGCCTGATCCAGAGGCCACAAAAAAATCCTTCTGTTCCTAAGGTCGTACAGTAGGAGACCTGACTTTCAAGTAGTTTGTAACATCTAGTGGGTTATAGAGGCCTGATCGATAGGCCACAAAAAAAACACAAAAAAATTCTTCTGTTCCTAATGTCATACAGTAGGGGGACCTGACTTTCAAATTGTTTCTAGCATAACTTCTTTGTCAGACAGGCGTCATCCACACTCAAAAATTCTTTTTTTCGGTGACTAACAAGATACAGCACACCACATTTCAACTTGGAATTTACTGTCGCTGAAACCGCTCCCGGCACGAACCGCTCCCGGCACATGAACCCTTGGCACACCCGCGATCAAACATGATCGCGGTGTACCCGGGGCACAGGGGAGGATCGCGCAGGCAGGGGGCTCCCTGCGCGCTCCCCTGAGACCCTCAGAGCAGCGCGATGTGTCGCGCTGTTCCGAGGGTCCGTCCTCCCTCCAGGTCCCCGGATCCAAGATGGCGCTGGGGTCCTGCAGGGAGGCGGCTTCCTCAGTGCCTGCTGAGAGCAGGCGCTGGGAAGCCTGCAGCAGTGCCAGAGTGATCGCTGGTGTGACAGAGTGCTGTGCACACTGTCACACCAGCGATCTGCTAAAATACTGTGATGTCCCACCCTGGGACAAAGTAAAAAAGTAAAAAAAGTAAAAATAAAAAGTGTAAAAAAAATCATAAAAAAAAAAAAAATATTCCCCAATAAATTCATTTTTTCCTGTCAATAAAAAAAACAAAACAATAAAAGTAACATATTTGGTATCGCCGCGTCCGTAACGACCCCCCCTATAAAACTGTCCCACTAGTTAACCCCTTTAGTGAACCCCTTAAAAAAAAAAAAAAAAGAAGCAAAAAATCAATGCTTTATCATCATACCGCCGAACAAAAAGTGAAATAACACGCGATCAAAAAGACCGATATAAATAAACATGGTACCACTGAAAACGTCATCTTGTCCCGCAAAAAACGAGCCATCACACAGCATCATGAGCAAAAAAATAAAAAAGTTATAGCTCGCAGAATAAAGCGATGCAAAAATAATGATTTTTTATATAAAATTGTTTTCATTCTATAAAAGCGCCAAACCTAAAAAAAATGATATAAATGAGGTATCGCCGTAATCGTACTGACCCGAAGAATAAAACTGCTTTATCAATTTTACCACACGCGGAACGGTATAACGCCTCCCCCAAAAGAAATTCATGAATTGCTGATTTTTGTTCATTCTAACCACCCAAAAATCGAAATAAAAAGCGATCAAAAAACGTCACGTGCTCAAAAATGGTACAAATAAAAACGTCAACTCGTCCCGCAAAAAATAAGACCTCACATGACTCTGTGGGCCAAAATATGCAAAATTATAGCTCTCAAAATGTGGTGATGCAAAAAACTATTTTTTGCAATAAAAAGCGTCTTTTAGCGTGACAGCTGCCAATCACAAAAACCCGCTATAAATAGTAAATCAAACCCCATTTATCACCTCCTTAGTTAGGGAAAAATAATAAAATTAAAAAAATGTATTTATTTCCATTTTCCCGTTAGGGTTAGGGTTGCGGCTAAAGTTAGGGTTAGGGTTGGCGCTAACGTTAGGATTAGGGTTGGGATTAGGGTTATGGGTGTGTTAGGGTTAGGTTTGTGGTTAGGGTTGGGACTAGGGTTATTGGTGTTTGGGGTTAGGGTTGGAGTTAGAATTAGGGGGTTTCTGCTGTTTAGGCACATCAGGGCTCTCGAAATGTGACATGGGCGTCTGATCTCAATTCCAGCCAATTCTGCGTTGAAAAAGTCAAATGGTGCTCCTTCATTCTGAGCTCTGCCATGCGCCCAAACAGTAGTTTACCCCCAATATGGGGTATCAGCATACTCTGGACCCCAAGAGTTATTGTGCAATTTGGCCTATTTCTCCTGTTACCCTTGGGAAAATAAAAAACGGGGGCGACAAAATCATTTTTGTAAAAAAAAAAAAAAAAACGATTTTTTTTGTTTTTACGGCTGTATGTTATAAAATTCTGTGAAGTACTTGGGGCTTCATAGCGCTCACCACACTTCTAGATAAGTTCCTTGTGGGTCTATTTTCCAAAATGGGGTCACTTGTGGGGGGTTTCCATGTTTAGGCGCATCAGGGGTTCTCCAAATGCGACATGACGCCCCCGACCATTCCATCAAAGTCTGCAATCCAAAACGTCACTACTTCCCTTCCGAGCCCCGCGTGTGCCCCATACAGTAGTTTTCTCCCACATATTGGGTATCAGCGTACTCAGGACAAATTGGACAACAACTTTTGGGTCCAATTTCTCCTGTTACCCTTGTGAAAATAAAAATTGGGGGCGAAAAATCATTTTTGTAAAAAAAAAAGGATTTTTTATTTTTACGGCTGTACTTATAAACTTCTGTGAAGCACTTCGGGGTTCAAAGTGCTCACCACACTCAGAAAAGTTTCTTGTGGGGTCTTTTTTCCCAAAATGGGGTCACTTGTGGGGGTTTTCCACTGTTTAGGCACATCAGGGGCTCTCAAATGCGACATGACTCCCCAGACCATTCCATCAAAGTCTGCAACCCAAAAAACGTCACTACTTCCCTTCCGAGCCCCGACGTGCGCCCATACAGTAGTTTTACTCCCACATATTGGGTATCAGCGTACTCAAGACAAATTGGACAACAACTTTTGGGTCCAATTTCTCCTGTTACCCTTGTGAAAATAAAATATTGGGGGCAAAAAAAAATCATTTTTGTAAAAAAAAAAGGATTTTTTTATTTTTTACGGCTGTACGTTATAAACTTCTGTAAGCACTTCGGGGTTCAAATGCTCACCACACATCTAATAAGTTCCTTGTGGGGTCTATTTTCCAAAATGGTGTCACTTGGGGGGGGTTTCCACTGTTTAGGCGCATCAGGGGCTCTCCAATGCGACATGATCCCCGGGACCATTCCATCAAAGTCTGCAACCCAAAAAACGAACACTACTTCCCTTCCGAGCCCCGACGTGCGCCCATACAGTAGTTTACTCCCACATATTGGGTATCACATACTCAGGACAAATTGGACAACAACTTTTGGGTCCAATTTCTCCTGTTAACCTTGTAAAAATAAAATATTGGGGCTAAAAAATAATTTTTGTAAAAAAAAAAAAGAATTTTTTTATTTTAACGGTGTACGTTATAAACTTCTGTGAAGCACTTTGGGGTTCAAAGTGCTCACCACACATCTAATAAGTTCCTTGAGGGGTCTAGTTTCCAAAATGTGTCATTTGTGGGGGGTTTCCCCACTGTTTAGGCAGATCAGGAGCTCTCCAAACACGACATGGCATCCAGCCAATTCTCGTTGAAAAAAGTCAAACGGCGCTCCTTCCCTTCCAAACTCTGCCAATGCACCCAAACAGTGGTTTACCCCCACATATGGGTATCAGCGCACTCAGGACAAATTGCACAATAACTTTTGGAGTCTTGTTCCCTTGGGAAAATAAAATTGGGTGAAAAATCATTTTGTGGAAAAAAATATAATTTTTTAATTTTACGGCTCTACGTTATAAACTTGTGTGAAGCACTTGGGGTTCAAATTGCTCACCAAAGATCTAGATAAGTTCCTTAGGGGGTCTAGTTTCCCAAATGGGTCACTTGTGGGGGGTTTCCAGTTTTTTAGGCACATCAGGGGCTCTCCAAATGCAACATGGCGTCCAATCTCAATTCCAGCCAATTTGGTTGGAAAAAGTCAATAGTGCTCCTTCCATCCGGCTCTGCCATGCCCCAAACAGTGGTTCCCCCCCCACATATGGGTATCAGCGTACTCAGGAAAAATTGACAACAATTTTGTGGTCCAATTTCTCCTGTTACCTATGGGAAAATAAAAAATTAGTGACTAAGAGATAATTTTTGTGGGAAAAAAATAGGATTTTTTATTTTCATGCCCGGGCATTATAAACTTGGGTGAAGCACTTGGGGGTTCAAGTGCTCACCAAAGATCTAATTAAGTTCCTTAGGGGGTCTAGCTTCCAAAATGGGGTCACTTGTGGGGGGTTTCCACTGTTTAGGCTCATCGGGGCATTACAAACGGAACATACCCCCATCATGTTTGCATTCCAAAACGTTACTGCTTCTTTTCCAAGCCCTGCCGTGCGCCAAACGTTTTCCCCCCCCACATATGGGGTATCTGCGTACTCAGGACAAATTGGACAACAAGTTTTGGGGTCCAATTTCCTGGGAAAAATCAAAAATTTGGACTAAAAAATCATTTTTGTGGAAAATTGTTTTTTTTTTTTTCACACCCAGGCATTTATTAACTTTTTTGTGAAACACTTTGGGGTTCAAAGTGCTCACAACAGATCTAGATAAGTTCCTTAGGGGGTCTAGTTTCCAAAATGTGTCACTTGGTGGGGGGTTTCCACTGTTTAGGCGTATCAGGACTCTCCAAAACACGGACATGGCGTCCAATCTCAATTCCAGCCAATTTTAGTTTGAAAAAGTCAAACGGCGCTCCTTCCCTTACGAGCTCTGCCGTGTGCCCCAAAACAGTGGTTTTCCCCCACATATGGGGTATTGGCGTACTCAGGAGAATTTGAAAACAACTTTATTGTCCATTTTCTCCTTTACCCTTGTGAAAATAAAAAATAGTTTGTAAAAAATCATTTTTGTGGTAAAAAGTTAAATATTAATTTTTTCCATCCACGTTGCTTCACTCCTGTGAAGCACACTGAAGGGTTAATAATTCTTGAAGGTAGTTTTACACAAGCACATTTTGATTTCTCATTTTTACAACAAAAATTTACAAAGCCATTTTTTTTTAGGGACCACCTCACATTTGAATCCACTTTGAGGGGTCCTGAAATTATGGCATATGAAAAACCAAAAGTGACACCATTCTAAAAACTGCACCCTCAAGTACTCAAAACCACATTCAAGAAGTTTATTAAACCTTCAGGTGCTTCACAGTAACTAAAGCAACGTGGAAGAAAAAATGAATATTTTAATTTTTAGCCACAAAAAATGATCTTTTACAAACTTTTTTTTTATTTTCACAAGGGTAAAAGGAGAAAATGGACAGATAAGGTTGTTATGCAATTTCTCCTGAGTACGCCAATACCCCATATGTGGGGGAAAACCACTGTTTGGGCCACGGCAGAGCTCGTAAGGGAAGGAGCGACGTTTGACTTTTTCAAACTAAAATTGGCTGGAATTTAGATTGGATGCCATGTAGCGTTTGGAGAGCCCTGATGCACCTAAACAGTGGAAACCCCCCACAAGTGACACCATTTTGGAAACTAGACCCCCTAAGGTACTTATCTAGATTGTTGTGAGCACTTTGAACCCCCAAGTGTTTCATAAAGTTTATAATGCCTGGGTGTGAAAAAAAAAAAAAATTTCCACAAAAATGATTTTTTAGTCCCAAATTTTGAATTTTCCCAAGGAAATTGGACCCAAAGTTGTTGTCCAATTTGTCCTGGTACGCTGATACCCCATATGTGGGGGGGGAACTGTTTGGGCACACGGCAGGGCTCGGAAAGAAAGTAGTAACGTTTTGGAATGCAGACGTTTAATGGGGGTCATGTTCCGTTTTGCAGTGCCCAGATGAGCCTAAACATGGAAACCCCCCCACAAGTGGACCCCATTTTGGAAACTAGACCCCTAAGGACTTATCTAGATCTTTGGTGAGCACTTTGAACCCCCAAGTGCTTCACACAAGTTTATAATGCCCGGGCATGAAAAAAAAAATCCTATTTTTTTCCCACAAAAAATTATCTTTTAGTCACTATTTTTTATTTTCCCAAGGGTAACAGGAGAAATTGGACCACAAAAAGTTGTTGTACAATTTGTCCTGAGTACGCTGATACCCCATATGTGGGGGGGGAACCACTGTTTGGCGCACGCAGAGCTCGGAATGAAGGAGCACCATTTGACTTTTTCCAACCAAAATTGGCTGGAATTGGTTTGGATGCCAGTTGCATTTGGAGAGCCCTGATGTGCCTAAACAGTGGAAACCCCTCACAAATGACCCCATTTGGGAAACTAGACCCCTAAGGAACTTTCTAGATCTTGATGAGCAATTTGAACCCCCAAGTGCTTCACAACAATTTAACGTAGAGCCGTTAAAATTTAAAATCATATTTTTTCCACAAAAATGATCTTTTCACCCAATTTTTATTTTCCAAGGGTAACAAGACTCCAAAAGTTATTGTGCAATTTGTCCTGAGTGCGCTGATATCCCCATATGTGGGGGTAAAACCACTGTTTGGGTGCATGGCAGAGTTTGAGGAGAAGGAGCGCCGTCTGACTTTTTCAACGCAGATTGGCTGGACGCCATGTCGTGTTTTGGAGAGCTCCTGATCTGCCTAAACAGTGGAAACCCCCATAAATGAACCATTTGGAAACTAGCCCCTCAAGGAACTTATCTAGATGTGGGTGAGAACTTTGAACCCCCAGGGTTTTCACTAATGTTTATAACGTACAGCCGTAAATAAAAAATCTTTTTTTTTTTTTTACAAAAATGATTTTTTTTTCGCCCCAATATTTTATTTTCACAAGGGTAACAGGAGAAATTGGACCCAAAAGTTGTTGTCCAATTTGCCTGAGTACGCTGATACCCAATATGTGGGGAGAAAACTACTGTATAGGCGCATGTCAGGGCTCCGAAGGGAAGATAGTGACGTTTTGGATTGCAGACTTTGATGGAATGGTCTGGGTGCGTCATGTCGCATTTGGAGAGCCCCTTGATGGCCTAAACAGTGGAAACCCCCCAAAAGTGACCCCATTTTGGAAAATAGACCCCACAAGGAACTTATCTAGATGTGTGGGTGAGCACTTTGAACCCCGAAGTGCTTCTCAGAAGTTTATAAACGCACAGCCGTTTAAAAATAAAAAATCCTTTTTTTTTTGCAAAATGTCTTTTGCCCCAATTTTTTATTTTTACAAGGGTAACAGGAGAAATTGGACCCCAAAAGTTGTTGCCCAATTTGTCCTGAGTACGCTGATACCCAATATGGGGAGAAAACTACTGTATGGGTACACGTTGGGGCTTGGAAGGGAAGTAGTGACGTTTTGGATTGCAGACTTTGATGGATGGTCTGGGGGCGTCATGTCGCATTTGGAGAGCCCCTGATGCGCCTAAACAGTGGAAATCCCAACAAGTGACCCCTTTTGGAAAATGGACCCCAAAAGGAACTTATCTGGTGTGTGGGGGAGCGCTTAAGCCCCAATCTTCACAGAAGTTTATAATGTACGCCGTTTAAAAACAAAAAAAAATAATTTTTTTTGTACAAAAATGATATTTTTGCCCCCCAGTTTTTTATTTTCCCAAGGGTAACAGAAAATGGACAAATTGCCAATAACTCTTGGGTCCGAGTACGCTGTACCCATTTGTGGGGATAAACACTGTTTGGATGCATGCAGAGCCAGAAGTGAAGGGCAGTTTGACTTTTTCAAGCGAATTGGCTGGAATTAGTTCAGAGCCATGTCACATTTGGAGGCCCCTGTGTGCCTAAACAGCGGAAACCCCCAATTTAACTCCACCCTAACCCCAACACCCCCTAACCCTAGTCCCAACCAAACCACAAAACTAACCCTAAACAAACCCCTAATCCCAACCCTAACCCAATCCAACTTTAGCGCCAACCTAACCCTAATTTCCGCAACCCTAACCCTAACCTAATGGGAAATGGAAATAAATACTTTTTTTTTTTATTATTTTTCCTAACTAAGGGGGTTAAAGGGGGGTTTGTTTACTATTTATTGGGGTTTTTTTTTGGCAGCTGTCACGTAAAACCTTTTTTAATTGAAAAAATTTATTTTTTGCATCCCCATTTTGAGACTATAATTTTTGCTTTTTTGGCCCCAGGTCTTGAGGTCTATTTTTTGCGGGAATTGAGTTTTTATTTGTACCTTTTTGGCATGCATTTTTTATGCTTTTTATTTCGTTTTTGGGGAGGTTAGAATGAACAAAAAAAGCAATTCTGAATTTCTTTTGGGGGGGGTTTTTTTATTGTTCCGGTGGGTAAAATTAAATAAAGCATTTTTTTTCTTCGGGTCATACGTTTGGCGAACCTCATTTATATCATTTTTTTTTGTTTTGGCCTTTTTAGAATAAAAACAATTTTATATAAAAAAAATTATTTTTGTATCGCTTTATTCTGCGGCTATAACTTTTTTTTTTTTTTCGCTGAGATGTGTATAGTGGCTCGTTTTTTGCGGGACAAGATGCGTTTTCAGCGGTACCTGTTTATTTATTACGGTTTTTTTGATCGCGCTTTTATTCCATTTTTTGGCGGTAGTGATAAAGCATTGATTTTTTTTCTTCGGTTTTTTTTTTTTTTTAAGGGGTTTCACTAAAGGGGTTAACAGTGGGACGTTTTATAGGGGGGGCGTTTCGCGCTGCCTACCCAAAATGTGTCTTTTTTGTTTTGTTTTTTTTTATTACAGGGAAAAAATGAATTATTGGGGAAATTTTTTTTTTTTTTTTTTTTGGATTTTTTTTTATAACATGTTTATTTTTTTTTTTTTAACTTTTTTTTACTTTGTCCAGGGTGGGACACACTGTTTTTATCAAATCGCGGTGTGACAGGTGCCAGCACTGTCACACCAGCGACGTGGCTAGCTGCAGGCTTTCAGTGCCGCCCTCTGCGGCAGAGGAAGCGCTCCCTCCAGGACCCCGGCGCCTTTGGATCCGGGCCTGGGGGGGGAACCCTCGAAACAGCGCGATCACATAGCCTGGCTGGGGTCTCAGGGGGTCGCGGGAGCCCCACCCTGCGCAATCCTCCCCTGTGCCCCCGACACCGCGACATGTTTGATGCGGTGGCTAGGGAAATGTGCGGGAGCGGTCGTAAACTTTCCTGACCACTCAGGGTGTACTGTGATAATCAGGGACACCCGGCGGGGGATTAGCTGCGGCCCCCAGGAGGAGCTGATCGCCTATGCGTACTACCCTCCATGGAGAAGGCAGGGTTTTAGGACGGAAAGTGATAATTCAGAGAGGGGTTAATTTTGTTGCTAATAAGGCCAAAACATTGAGCAACATGACTGGGGGAAAAAGCGAGGCCATGGTGGAAGGGGAATTAACTTGGTGTTTAAGGTGAGTGCGTAGTGTAATGTTTGAAAA
>JARQOD010000113.1:0-61627 GCA_033576555.1 Oophaga sylvatica
CCATTTTCTGCCATTTTTACCGCCATTTACAGCGCCACGGCGCGAAAAATAGTGGGCGTACCTGAAAAAGAGCGCTGAGCCTTGGACACGCCCCCAACACTGACGCGGCGGCAGGTCCTGTGGAGAGCTCCAGTGAACACTGTGACGTCAGAGCGCCAGCGACGCAGGTCCTGTCTCCACCGCTGTGCCTGCAGAGCTGCAGCCTTCAGAGAAGGTAGGCTCCGATTAACTAGGGGGGTGCAAACATGTCGCAGCAGCCAGCTGACAGCGCGGCCCCGGCCGGCGGCCCCAATGACTTACCAACTGGCGCTGCAGCGCAGGATAGAGATGCGGATCCCTCACCCGGTCCTGTGGCCCCCATAGTACCGTTAACACTGCCATACCTGCCTGGAGCAAAGTGGCTCCCTCAGTACAGCGGCAAGCCAGACACCCTGCCCGGGTTCAAGCGAAAAATATGCAGCATAATGGACATGTATCCTATGACAGAAAAGCAAAGAGCTGCAGTAGTAATAGGACAGTTAACTGGTGCTGCTGAAAGGGAGGTAGAGACTTGGACAGCTGCAGATCAGGAATCAGTGCTTGCAATCTTCTTAAAGCTACAGACTATCTTTGAGGACCGCACTGAAACAGATCTCCGGATGAGTTTCTATCAATGCTCCCAGAAACCAGATGACAGCATTAGGGACTATGCTTGCCGGCTGCAAGGGGCCCTGCGAACTCTTAAAGAAGTAAACCCTATAAGTGTTACCAACAAAAATCAAATGTTAAAGGAACAATTTGTACGGGGACTGAGGTCCCAAGCGGAAAGCAGGGCTGTGCACTGGTGGTCCTCGGATCATCCTGATGCTACTTTTGATGCCCTTAAGGATATGGCCATAAAAGGACTGCGACCTCTGGAAACACCCGGGATGGCAACCCAGTGTCACCCAAGTGAAACCACCCCAAAGTCAGTAGCATTCCCCTTTTTCCCGCTGGCTGCGGAAGCCAAAACGCAGGTGGCACCCCCTACTGAGCTGGACTATTTGCGCTCAGAAGTGCGTCAGTTAACCAAAAACCTGGCCACTGTAATGAGTGCCCTGCAACTGCCGAGGGAGGAAGAAGGAAAGATCCTGCTAGCTGATTGCCCAGAGGATGTCCCTTGGATGCGCCGGAGGAAAGGGAGGACGTCGCCCCACCGGAGGAGGACAACGCCACCTCCAGGAAGGACCCGCGACCAGCATCATCCTCGCCGAGAGATCATCTGCTACCGCTGCCACCGAGAAGGTCACCCCGCACGTCTGTGTCCTTTAAACGAGCAAATCCTGGGTCCGAGGGCCAACACCCAGGAATAGACTCTTCAGGCCCCTCAGACTGGAACCGCAGGTTTGTGGGAGAAAGACCATACCTGTCCATCATACTGGACGGGATCGCAATCCCTGCCCTGCTGGACACTGGATCTCAGGTAACCATCATACCTGATGTTCTCTACAATAAGTACTGGTCCAGTGACAGTCTCCAACCCCCAAACCCTGACTTTGCCGTATATGCCTCTAATGGTCTCCCTCTTGAGTTACGGGGAGCTAAAGATGTAGATGTAAAAGTGGGGAGAGTGGAGCTAAAGAATCAGGGACTTCTTGTAGTAAAGACTGTTAATGAAGAAAATGGGTTGAATGTGGTCTTAGGCACTAACATTATTAGTAACTGTTTGGAGGAGTGTTATGTTTCGGTAGCTGAGGAGAGCAGGCAAAAAGGCAATACACCAGAGCAGTTGGAATCTATGAGATTGCAGTACCCTGACTAACCACCACAACTAGAGGCAGCCGTGGAGCGTTCCTACGTTGGTCCTAGACGCCTCGTCACAGCCTGAGAAACTAACTACACCTAAAGATAGAAATAGGAAAGCTATCTGCCCCGGAGCAGAACCCCAAAGATAATAGAAAGCCCCAAACATGTAATGGCGGTTAGACAAGAGGAAATACAGACACAGAAAGAAAATAGTATGAGCAAACGCTGGGGCCCAAACTATCTAAATAGAAAAGGATAGGAAGGGCACTTACTGCAATCCCAGAAAACCCTGAAAAGCACCAACTCTACTAATTTCAAAATCACCTGAGATCACACGACCTCTACCACCTAAATTAGTTCTCTGGTGTAACAAAATCAAAACAGCAGCCACTGAAAAAACTGAAAAAAGCAAAAGAACAAAACTCAGTGGCTGAACTAAACTGAGAGGGCAGAAGCCCCCGGAGGGGACCCTGAAGGCCCCCAAAGAAGTGCAGGACAAAATGCAAAAATATAGCAAAAAACACAAAAGAAGCAAAAGTCTTATCTGTAAGCAGGAGATGCAGACACGACACAGCAGGCCACAAGGGAAACTGGAATGAAGGATTCAGACCAGAACAATTGATCACCGGCAACCCTGATGGGAAAATGACTCCCTTATATAAGACCAGTCAGTAACACCTGATTCCCAGTCCTCACAATCTTCACTAGCACCGCTTGTAACCACCAGAGGGAGCCTCTGCTCAGAACTCATCTCAAACCCATTCACAACAGTACCCCCCCCTTGAGGAGGGGTCACCAAACCCTCATTTGAGCAACCAGGTCGGTCAGGATGAGTTCTATGATACGCACGGATAAGTCTCCTAGCATGGATGTCCGAAGCAAACACCCAAGAATTGTCTTCCTGACCATAACCTCTCCATTTAACCAAATACTGGAGTCTTCGTCTAGAAAAACGAGAATCCAATATTTTCTCAACCACATACTCCAGATTGCCCTCAACCAAAACAGGGTCAGGAGGCACAGCAGCAGGAACCACTGGCTCAACAAACCTCTTCAACAAGGACTTGTGGAACACGTTATGGATCTTAAATGTCCCTGGAAGAAGCAAACGAAAAGAAACAGGATTAATAATCTCCATGATCTTATAAGGTCCAATGAACCTAGGCTTAAATTTAGGAGATGCTACTCTCATAGGAATATTCTTTGAGGACAACCAGACCAAGTCCCCCACTTTAAACCGAGGACCATCAGTCCTATGCCGGTTAGGAAACCGCTGGGCCTTCTCCTGAGAGAGGGACAACCTCTCCACTACCTGGTCCCAAATCTGTTGCATACGCTCCACAACAGAGTCAACACCTGGACAGACAGAAGCCTCCGTCTGTCCTGAAGAAAATCGAGGGTGAAACCCAGAATTACAGAAAAACGGAGACATCAAAGTGGCAGAGCTAGCCCTATTATTAAGAGCAAACTCAGCCAAAGGCAAAAAGAGACCCAGTCATCCTGATCAGCAGATGTGTCGACCCGCCACCACAATTGTGGGTTACCAGGGCAATGGGGTACTCAGAGCCGAGCCCATGGAAGTCTATGGGGTTTGTCACAGGCAGCGGTGGCTCGGTCTGTGGCCCTGGCGGTCTGGCGTATGTTGGGGGAATATTTACAGGGGATAGATTTATATACAGTTCGTGACGCCACCTGTAGTCTTCTGGTAATTAGTACCAGCGCTGCTGTAGATCTCTGAGGGGATGGTGAGGCAGCTAGATGTCGGGTCCCCTACAGGTGGGACTGGTCCCTCAAAGTCTATGAAGTTAGTGAAGTCGGGTGCAGATAAATAACACAGTCTCACACGGTCAGCGTCTTTCCATACCTTTACTTGTAAGATGTTCGGGCAGGTCCCAGGGAGGCTGATCCAAGGAGAGTGTATCTTGAGACAGCAGCTGGACAAGTTAGGGGCCTCCTTTACTTTCAACACAATGAGTACAACCAGCCTGAAGCGTAGTTCCCTCATAACTCCAGCTAATCCATAGATGTACTGCCCAGTCAGTTTTGTGGTAGGAGCCTTCCTGCGAGAGAGCTGAATTCCTGTCTTGTCGTGCACGGACTCAAAGTCTTCACTCCCCCTGACCCCAGTTCGTACTGACTATAAGGGGCTGTTTGCCGCGACCTAAGGTCCGTAAATCCCTGGTTTTCTTACCACTATGCTTGAAGCTAATAGTGATCCTTCGTCCCCAGTGACGGTTGCAATGTGCAGACTTCTTCAATCCAAAAGCACCTTTCCAATAATCTTTCCACTGTGCTTTCGCCTTGTCCTCGCTGGTAGCATAAACACTCACACTTGCATAAAGTCGGGTAGTCACTTCCTTCATTCACTTCCTTCAAAGTTAGTTACAGATTCTCAGTTATCACTAGGCAGGAGCACGTCTCTGAACCTTTCACTGTCCTTGAGACAGGTGACTGAAGTCTTCTGCACTAAGCTTCTTCTTTCTTTCAATGTATTCAGGTGAGGTACAGCTCTGACTAGGCTGAGGTGAATTAGACCACCTGTACTAGCCTCCACGTTCTGAACTGATGATGAGCAGGCTGGACGGCTTCCTCCCTCCAGCTAAACTCCAGACGTCTGCTCTGTCCGAAGACAGGAAACTGACTAAAAATCACTCAACAAACATACACCCTGACCACTCCCTCACAAGTAACTACACTACCCTAAGGGTTGTGTCTAGTGTATGTTGAGTGAATGGGTATTTAGCATTAAACTGCTGTTCGCCACACACTCTCCAGGGTACTGCGTGTGCCCAACACCAGGGCTACACATTCCCCCATGGAAAAAGACAGCACTCCCGGGCTGTAAAATACAAAAGAGACATTTTGTTTATGCATGAAAACATTAACAATAACATTAATTCGTCCCATCCGGGAGGTGAGGATATCTTGAACGTTGCAAACATTATAGAAAAATACAAATATTAAATAGCCTTCAATAAATATACAGTATTCTTGTGAAGGACCCGCACCAAACCTTCAACGTGGGTCCTGGGTGGGCTGCAGGACATCCGAATGCAGACCTCACTCAGTGCACACCACACGGGTTTTTGTATTCAGAGGTAGTTGTGCTGGTTTATGTAAAACCAAGATAAAGCACCGAAGCGCAACTATGTACAAATAAGTTCTGGGTTGGCACAGTCCTCAACCTCAAAGTCCATTGTAAAACCAAAGACACAGATATAATATCACATTATTATAATACAAAGTGCAAACTTTTTCTGGTTACCCAGCCGGGCATTCTACGGTTAGCAATATATATATGCATTATATACGTTATACTCTTCAACTTGTGCAAAAACTTTGTAAAACATTCTTAACTTTTTACAATATTACTTATGGTAGACCCTATATGGATCTCACCGATTCTTCTTTACTATTTATTCATTTACTTCTAATACACTTTCCACCCCGGGGGCTGGAACAATGCAATGGGCCCTAGATCCAGGACTAACAAATCATGCGCTGCGATTAGGGTCTGGGTCGCCACAGTTCTCGTGCGAACCACTAGGGGCGCAACGGGTACATTCTCCTCACGAGACACCGATTGCGTTTCAATCACAGTTAACGATATGGACCGTGTCAGGATTGCGATGAGATGGGTCGCTAGTTGCGATGTAGAAATTGCTTTAATTTGCGATGAACCTGCAGGGGGATGCTGGGGCACGGCCGGATACTGCTTGAGCTGGAGACGGGGACACTGCGGTAGTGATGACGTTACCTGCGTCGGGGACGGGGTCACGGACGATGGTGACGTTAAGGGCATACCATCCCTTCATTCCCCAGTGCCGTGTGTACGTGACAATGTCTCCATTAACTAAGTCCCTCCCGGGATGGCCTTGCGGTAGGTGGGATTCTACGTCCTGCGACTAACAAAGACCCCTGGGTAGAGGCCCGGTTCACGGATGAAGCCCCAGCCCTTCCGGAGCTGGAACTCAGTCACACACCCCTGCCGCCGCGGTTCCCTCAGGGTACCTTTCTCTCTCCGGACACTCTCCTTGTCCGCGATCAGCTCTGCATGTTGTCGCTGACGATTCCGTGAGCTTCCCGCTCTTCCTCCTGCTGGCGTTTCTGCTTCTCCTCACGACGCTGCCACTCATATTCCCACTGGGCGGTGTAGGCGACGTCATCCAGGCGCGCCATCTCGTCCCAGTCGACGTCTGGTAACGACGGACAGGACCCCTCCGGTGTCCCTGTCGGGGACCGATCATCTGCTGCGGCCTCCTGGCCGGGCGGGCGTTCCGGAACTGGCTGTACCTCCTCAACCTCCTTCGCCTCCACCGCTTCACCGGTGGGATCAGGATCGGTACTTTCGGGGGCAGCCTCCGGTGCTCCTTTGCCTTGGGCAGCAGAATCTTCGGTAATTCGAATCGTGGGGGGTCGTTGAGGGGAGAGATCACCGTGTCCCACAGCCTCCGCTGCTCCAGGGTACGCCGGCGTCTCTCGATCTCTTCAAATCCAGGTTGGTGCTGGACCATCTTCTTCAGGCGTGCATTTTCTTCCTGAATCTCTAGCAACGCCTGCTGCAGGTGCAGGACCACGGATAACTCCGGGGCTGGTGGCAGCTTGGCTGGGGCACGGGGCCTGCCTTCCTCCGCTTCCCCTGCTCGGCTGCACACGTCCTGCTTCCATGATGTTCCAGAAGATTCTTTCTTCTTCCTCCAGAGACGTCCGGTCTCTTCCGTGGAGGCGGGGTTTGCGTCTCCTCCTCCTCGCAGGGAAGGTGAAGAGGAGGCGGACCTCCTTTGCTGTAGGGCAGGATCGCATGTTGTAATAGCACTTTGAGAGGGCAGGCATTTTCTTCGCGCCACAGGGGGGTAGACGCCCACGAAGGTACGCCCACCTTCTTCTCCAGTGCCTGGGGCGCGAATATGGCGACAAAAATGGCGATTTTGGCGCCAAAAGTGCAAACAGTCCTTTTTCACAAAAACATTCCATAGGCACACAGGGCTCGCAATTTTGCGAGTTTCACATCCTGTTCGTGACGCCAAAGTTTTGTGTCGACCCGCCACCACAATTGTGGGTTACCAGGGCAATGGGGTACTCAGAGCCGAGCCCATGGAAGTCTATGGGGTTTGTCACAGCAGCGGTGCTCGGTCTGTGGCCCTGGCGGTCTGGCGTATGTTGGGGGAAATATTTACAGGGGATAGATTATATACAGTTCGTGACGCCACCTGTAGTCTTCTGGTAATTAGTACCAGCGCTGCTGTAGATCTCTGAGGGGATGGTGAGGCAGCTAGATGTCGGGTCCCCTACAGGTGGGACTGGTCCCTCAAAGTCTATGAAGTTAGTGAAGTCGGGTGCAGATAAATAACACAGTCTCACACGGTCAGCGTCTTTCCATACCTTTACTTGTAAGATGTTCGGGCAGGTCCCAGGGAGGCTGATCCAAGGAGAGTGTATCTTGAGACAGCAGCTGGACAAGTTAGGGGCCTCCTTTACTTTCAACACAATGAGTACAACCAGCCTGAAGCGTAGTTCCCTCAATAACTCCAGCTAATCCATAGCTGTACTGCCCAGTCAGTTTTGTGGTAGGAGCCTTCCTGCGAGAGAGCTGAATTCCTGTCTTGTCGTGCACGGACTCAAAGTCTTCACTCCCCCTGACCCCAGTTACGTACTGACTATAAGGGGCTGTTTGCCGCGACCTAAGGTCCGGTAAATCCCTGGTTTTCTTACCACTATGCTTGAAGCTAATAGTGATCCTTCGGTCCCCAGTGACCGGTTGCAATGTGCAGGACTTCTTCAATCCAAAAGCACCTTTCCAATAATCTTTCCACTGTGCCTTTCGCCTTGTCCTCGCTGGTAGCATAAACACTCACACTTGCATAAAGTCGGGTAGTCACTTCCTTCATTCACTTCCTTCAAAGTTAGTTACAGATTCTCAGTTATCACTAGGCAGGAGCACGTCTCTGGAACCTTTCACTGTCCTTGAGACAGGTGACTGAAGTCTTTCTGCACTAAGCTTCTTCTTTCTTTCAATGTATTCAGGTGAGGTACAGCTCTGACTAGGCTGAGGTGAATTAGACCACCTGTACTAGCCTCCACGTTCTGAACTGATGATGAGCAGGCTGGACGGCTTCCTCCCTCCAGCTAAACTCCAGACGTCTGCTCTGTCCGAAGACAGGAAACTGACTAAAAATCACTCAACAAACATACACCCTGACCACTCCCTCACAAGTAACTACACTACCCTAAGGGTGTGTCTAGTGTATGTTGAGTGAATGGGTATTTAGCATTAAACTGCTGTCTCGCCACACACTCTCCAGGGTACTGCGTGTGCCCAACACCAGGGCTACACACAGACACAAAGCATCTTAGATAAGTCTCCAATGTCTGGTTTGTTTCTCTCAGTTTGACCATTGGTCTGAGGATGAAATGCCGAGGAGAAAGACAATTGAACACCCAGTTTAGAACAAAAAGTCCTCCAAAATCTGGAAACAAACTGGACTCCTCTGTCAGACACAATGTTCTCAGGAATGCCGTGTAAACGAACCACGTGTTGAAGGAACAACGGCACCAATTCAGAGGAGGAAGGCAACTTAGGTAATGGCACAAGATGTATCATTTTGGAAAACCTATCACAAATTACCCAGATGGTGGTCATTCTCTGAGAAACAGGAAGATCGGAAATGAAATCCATAGAGATATGGGTCCATGGTCTCTTGGGCACAGGCAATGGCATCAACAAACCACTAGAGCGAGAGCAAGACTTGGAGCGAGAGCAAGTCCCGCAGGACTGCACAAATTCCCTGACATCACGAGACAAGGTAGGCCACCAAAAGGACCGACTAACCAAGTCTCTGGTACCAAAAATTCCGGGATGCCCAGCCAATGCGGAACAATGAATCTCAGACATCACACTCTTTTTCCATTGGTCCGGACAAACAATTTTCCAACAGGGCAGCGCTCGGGCCTATCCTCCTGACACCCCTCCAGAGCAAGTCTCAAATTGGGCGAGATGGCGGAAAGAACTACACCCTCCTTCAAAATAACAGAGGGATCAGAGAGCTCAGGAGAGTCCGCAAGGAAACTCCTCGAGAGGGCATCCGCCTTAACATTCTTAGTGCCAGGAAGAAAGGAAACCACAAAATTAAAACGTGTGAAAAACAAGGCCCACCTGGCCTGTCTAGGATTGAGTCGCTTGGCAGATTCCAGATAGACCAGATTCTTATGGTCCGTAAGGACCACCACCTGATGTTTGGCTCCCTCCAGCCAATGTCTCCACTCTTCAAAAGCCCACTTCATGGCCAATAACTCCCGATTACCCACGTCATAATTACGTTCAGTAGGAGAAAATTTTCGAGAGAAAAAGGCACAAGGGTTACTTTTAGAGGTCTCTGGATCTTTTTGGGACAAAACGGCACCTGCCCCAATTTCAGAGGCATCAACCTCCACCTGAAATGGCAGAGAAACATCAGGCTGCCGTAGAACAGGAGCAGAAGTGAATCTCTGCTTAAGTTCCTGAAATGCAGAGACTGCCTCAGGAGGCCAATTCACCACATCAGAACCCTTTCTGGTCAAATCAGTTAATGGTTTAACAATAACCGAGAAATTACCAATAAATTTACGATAAAAATTGGCAAAACCCAAAAATCTCTGAAGAGCCTTTAATGAAGTAGGTTGGACCCAATCACAGATGGCCTGAACCTTGACCGGGTCCATTTCAATAACAGATGGGGACAAAATGAATCCCAGAAATGAGATCCTCTGTACGCCAAAAAGACACTTTGATCCCTTCACATACAGAGCATTCTCTCTCAAAATCTGGAATACAGTTCGAACATGTTTCACATGAGAGTCCCAGTCATTAGAAAAAATCAAGATATCATCCAAATAAACAATCAGAAACTTGTCCACAAAATCCCTGAAAATGTCATTCATGAAGGACTGGAAGACGGAAGGAGCATTAGTGAGCCCAAAGGCATCACAAGGTACTCAAAATGCCCTTCAGGGGTATTGAATGCCGTCTTCCATTCATCCCCGTGCTTAATGCGAATAAGGTTATACGCCCCCCTGAGGTCAAGCTTGGTAAACCAAGTAGCGTTTTTCACCCTAGAAAACAGGTCAGAAATCAAGGGTAACGGGTATTGATATTTCACAGTAATATTGTTCAAGAGACGATAATCAATACACGGCCTTAATGAACCATCTTTTTTGGCCACAAAGAAAAAACCGGCACCTAAGGGTGAAGAGGATGGTCTGATATGACCCTTCTCCAATGATTCCTTGATATAAGACCGCATAGCGTCATGTTCAGGTACAGACAAGTTAAAAAGGCGACCTTTAGGGAATTTACTACCCGGCACTAATTCAATAGCGCAGTCATAGCTCCTATGGGGAGGCAAGGATGCAGATTTACTTTCGCTAAACACAGAAAAATCAAACAAAAAGTCAGGAACATCCTGAGCCTGGGGAAGGCAGAAAAAACAGGAGTGTTGGTATTAACACATTGGCAGCCCCAACTGGTTACAGACACAGATTTCCAATCCAAAACAGGATTATGAGACTGTAACCAAGGGAAACCCAGCACGATAATGTCATGCAGATTATATAGAACCAAAAATTTGCAGCACTCCTGGTGATCAGGTTCAACCCTCATTATCACCTGAGTAGAAAACTGGGGTTTATTCTCAGCCAAAGGGGTAGAATCGATCCCCAGTAGGGGAATAGACTTCTGTAGGGTATCAAAGGAAACCCACAACGTTTAGCAAAATCATAATCCATCAGGTTAATAGCTGCTCCAGAATCAACGAAAGCCTGAGCAGAAAATGAGGACAGAGAGCATATCAGAGTGACAGTTAATAAAAACTTAGTCTGAACACTACCCAAGACAACTGAGCGTGCAAAACGTCTTCCCCGCTTAGGGCAGACTGAAATAGCATGAGAGGCATCACCACAGTAGAAACATAACCCATTGCGCTTTCGAAACTCATGACGCTGTGCCCCAGACACCGCTCTATCACACTGCATGGGTTCAGAAGCTGGTTCACAAGGCAACACCATTCCACGCATACTTCTCCGCTCACGCAAACGTCTGTCAATTTGAATCGCTAATGACATAGAATCATTGAGACCAGAGGGGACAGGGAATCCCACCATAACATCCTTTACATTATCTGACAGACTCTTCCGGAAAAGGGCCGCCAAAGCGTCGTCATTCCATTTGGTCAGGACTGCCCACCTACGGAATCTCTGACAGTATAACTCAGCGTCCTCAAGCCCCTGACTTAATGCCAACAAAGTTTTTTCAGCCTGATCAGTGACATTAGGCTCATCGTACAATAACCCCAAAGCCTGAAAAAACGCATCAACATCACTCAAAACAGGATCCCCAGGTGTCAGGGAAAAAGCCCAATCCTGAGGGTCGCCGCGCAGGAAGAGATGACAAATTGAACCTGCTGCGCTGCGTTCCCTGAGGACTTAGATTTTAAGGCAAAAAACAATTTACAGTTATTTTTGAAATTCAGAAACTTAGCTCGATCCCCTAAAAACAAATCTGGCATGGGAATCCTAGGTTCCACAACAGGCAACCTAGCAAGATAGGTTGCAATACTCCGAACTTCAGTGGCAAGCTGATCCACACGGCCAGACAACTGTGCAAATTCCATTGAGAGGAAAAAAAAAAAAATCCTCCTCAGCACCCAGAGATACGAGGGAAAAAAAAAATGCAACAAACAGAAAAAAAAAAAATAACTCTGACAACTCTGACAACTTTTTTCTTTCACAATATTTTTCCCTTCTGTGAGTACAATATAATTTTCAGTTTAGGCCGGTGATACTGTTATGTTTCGGTAGCTGAGGAGAGCAGGCAAAAAGGCAATACACCAGAGCAGTTGGAATCTATGAGATTGCAGTACCCTGACTAACCACCACAACTAGAGGCAGCCGTGGAGCGTTCCTACGTTGGTCCTAGACGCCTCGTCACAGCCTGAGAAACTAACTACACCTAAAGATAGAAATAGGAAAGCTATCTGCCCCGGAGCAGAACCCCAAAGATAATAGAAAGCCCCCAAACATGTAATGGCGGTTAGACAAGAGGAAATACAGACACAGAAAGAAAATAGTATGAGCAAACGCTGGGGTCCAAACTATCTAAATAGAAAAGGATAGGAAGGGCACTTACTGCAATCCCAGAAAACCCTGAAAAGCACCAACTCTACTAATTTCAAAATCACCTGAGATCACACGACCTCTACCACCTAAATTAGTTCTCTGGTGTAACAAAATCAAAACAGCAGCCACTGAAAAAACTGAAAAAAGCAAAAGAACAAAACTCAGTGCTGAACTAAACTGAGAGGGCAGAAGCCCCCGGAGGGGACCCTGAAGGCCCCCAAAGAAGTGCAGGACAAAATGCAAAAATATAGCAAAAACACAAAAGAAGCAAAAGTCTTATCTGTAAGCAGGAGATGCAGACACGACACAGCAGGCCACAAGGGAAACTGGAATGAAGGATTCAGACCAGAACAATTGATCACCGGCAACCCTGATGGGAAAATGACTCCCTTATATAAGACCAGTCAGTAACACCTGATTCCCAGTCCTCACAATCTTCACTAGCACCGCTTGTAACCACCAGAGGGAGCCTCTGCTCAGAACTCATCTCAAACCCATTCACAACAGAGGAGGTTGTGTTTTTACTCCAACAGCTCGCCGAAATTGCCAGACCGAGGCAAAAGGGAGGGATCCGGAGGGAGATCCGAACCCTGATGTGCCAGCAGCAAGAGAAATTGACCGGTGGTGAGATTGGTAATGTACGGGTAACAGACCCGAACCCCATTGTGATACCCCCCATGAGTGAAATGCTTATATGGTGTAGAGCAGCAATAGGTCTAAGAGGACGGGACTACCAAGCAGTAGTAGAGCCCCATTGTTCAGAGCACAGACCTACACTCTTAACTGCCAGAGGGGTAGTGGAGGTACATAATGGGAGGGTGCCAGTGCGTCTTCTCAACTGGGGAGAGGATGAAGTCAAACTACCACGTTATGCCACTGTTGCTAAGTTACATGCTGTGGACAATAACTCCATTCATCCGACGGAGCCCTTAACCTCCCCACAACAAGTGGAGGATAACGGTCCGACCACCCAGGTGGAGGATTGGTGTCGACAGCTCCATGTTGGGATAGACACCACTCCAGCCCACCAGAAACAAGGAGTATACCGAGTAGTTCAGGAGTATGCACAGGTATTCAGCAAACACCCACTCGACTTTGGGACAATAAAAGGGGTTCAACATCACATCCCCACAGGCAATCATCCTCCCATCAAAGAACGGTACAGGCCTATACCACCAGCGCACTACCAGAAAGCCAAGGAGATGTTGCGTGATATGAAGGAAGCAGGGGTGATAAGGGATAGTTGTAGTCCCTGGGCAGCACCTCTTAGTCCTAGTCAGGAAAAAGGATGGAAGCATGAGAATGTGTGTAGATTACAGACAAGTAAATCGCATTACACATAAAGACGCATACCCTTTACCACGCATTGAGGAATCCTTAGCTGCACTAAAAACTGCTAACTACTTTTCCACCCTTGACCTCACTAGTGGGTACTGGCAAGTAGCTGTGGCTGAGGAGGATCGGGAGAAAACGGCTTTCACCACCCGATGGGACTCTGTGAGTTTGACAGGATGCCATTTGGACTCAGCAGTGCCCCTGGAACGTTCCAGAGAGTGATGGAGAGCTGCCTGGGACATCTTAACTTTGAAACTGTGTTGCTGTACCTGGACGACGTCATAGTGTACTCCAAAACGTATGAAGATCACTTGAAACACCTGGCGGAGGTATTTGAGTCACTGTCCAAATATGGGATGAAACTGAAGCCTTCAAAATGCCATCTGCTCAAACAGAAGGTACAGTATCTGGGACATATTGTCAGCTCAGAAGGAGTAGCGCCAGACCCTGAAAAGATCACCGCCATCCAGAAATGGCCGGAGCCGAGAAATCTCAAGGAGGTGCGACAGTTCCTGGGACTGACAGGATACTACCGGAGGTTTGTGAAGGATTACACCAAGAAAGCAGCGCCTCTGCAAGACCTCCTGGTGGGACAGTCCCTCAAGAGCAGAAATTCTCCTTTCCATTGGGGTAAAGAACAGGCAGAAGCATTTAAGGAAATGAAGGAGATCCTGACAGGTGATGAGATCCTAGCCTATCCTGACTACAGCCAGCCGTTCCTGCTGTATACTGATGCCAGCAATGAAGGATTGGGAGCAGTTCTCAGTCAGAAGCAAAATGGCCTGGAGAAAGTCATCGCCTATGCAAGCAGGAAGCTCCGCCCGACCGAGAGAAACCCAGAGAACTATAGCAGCTTCAAGTTGGAGTTCCTGGCACTGGTCTGGGCCATCACGGAGAGGTTTAAGCACTACCTAGCCTCCAGCAAGTTCACTGCCTACACTGATAACAACCCCTTGACGCATCTTGAAACAGCTAAGCTGGGAGCCATGGAACAACGATGGATGGCTCGGCTGTCAAACTACCAATTCACAATCAAGTACCGAGCAGGCCGCAAGAATGCCAATGCTGATGACTTATCCAGGATGCCTCATGAATCAGACACAGAAGAGGAAGTGGATGATCTGGAACAGATTGAACTACCTGCCTTTCACAGGAATGGGATAATCCATGAGCAACACGCCAGCAGGAAGCCGCGTGACAAGACGTTAAATCCTTTACCTCACCACAGTTGGAAGGAGACTCAGGACAGTGATCCCGTTGTCAGCCGTATCAAGGAGCTGATAACTCAGGAAGGTTCCTCCTTGGAGAAGGATGCGCCTGAACAAGCTAAGCAGCTGTGGAATGAGAGAAGCCGGTTGTTCATCTACCGTGAGAAGCTGTGCAGGAGATACGTCAACCCCAGGACCCATGAAATGGTTTGGCAGATCGTAGTTCCCAGAGCAGACATTCAGATGGTGTTAGAGGCCTACCACGATCAAGCGGGACACTTTGGCTGGAAGAAGCTGGAGACCCTGTTGAAGTGTCGTTTCTACTGGGTGGGAATGCGCAGCTCCATTGAGAGATGGTGCCAGAAATGTGGACCCTGTGGTCTCAGAAGAAAAGACTACAGCAGTCAAAAGGCACCCCTGCAACCCATCAAGACGACTCGTCCCTTGGAGATTGTGGCCCTGGATCATGTCAAATTGTCACCCAGCCGGTCAGGATACTCCTATGCCCTGACTATGGTGGATCACTACTCCAAGTTCCTGGTGGTCGCTCCTGTCAAAGATCTGACAGCAGAAACAGCAGCAAAGACGTTCCAAGCGTATTTCTGCAGACCACACGGATATCCTGAGCAGGTGCTAACTGACCAAGGCCCAGCCTTTGAAGCCGAATTGTTCAAGGAGTTCTGTCACTTGTACGGGTGTAAGAAGATCAGAACCACACCGTACCACCCCCAAACCAATGGTCTCTGTGAGAAGATGAATCACATCGTCATTGACCTGCTGAAGACTATACCACTCGAGGAGAGGAATCGGTGGCCAGACCTACTACCTGACCTAGTAGATTTGTACAATCACATACCTGTGAGTTCCACCAATTGCACCCCAGCTTATCTAATGCGGGCCAGACCAGGAAAGCTGCCCATGGATCTGGAGCTTGGTGTGGTAGAACCAGACGCAGATGTGACTACTGAGGACTGGGACACCCACAGACAGGAACAGTACAGGAAAGTACAGGCCTGTGTTGAAGATAGTCTTAATCGAGTAAGGGTTAAGCAAGAAGATCGCTACAACAAAAGTGCGCCAGCTGAACCTTTCGCACCTGGTGAAGTCATACTAAAAAGAAAGAGAAGATTACACAAACTCGACGATCAATGGGAAAGACAGCCCTACATCATACAGAGTTCCAGGTTTGATAACAAGAAGACGTGCATAATAAGCAAGGATGGAGGAAAAACGACTGCAACTGTGTCCAGAGACCACCTGAAGTTGTGTCCGGACCCATTAAAGCTTCGTGAGGAAGAACCTGTTGTCCATCAGAAAGAGAGTGATGAAGCAGTCATACATACAGATTTGGGAGATTTACCTGCAGATTGGCCCAGAATTGGAAAAGCTGTAATCATTCCCGTGCTTCAATTCTATCAACCTCAAGAAGAACCCCTACAACCAGTTGTTGCAGTAGAGTCAGTACCAGAGGAACCTGCCCCAGCAGAACCTCAACAAGTGGAACCCCAAGAAGTCGAACCTCAGGAAGAAGGATCCCCTGCAGAAGTCGAGCCGGTTCACCCAGCTCCCAGTGTGCTTGCCAATCCAGTAGCGAGATTAAGGCAATTCTATACTTCACTTTCACGCAGACCAGGCAGGGAAACTGCTACCTCACAGGTCATTGCACCACGCAGATCAGAACGTAGCACAAAAGGAAACATCCCTGCTAGGTTTAGAGATTAGTTCTACTCTTAGTAAATGTAGATAATTGTTTAGAGTCACTGTACATAAATGTATATATCTTTGTTTATTCTATGCTTTATTATATTGTTATTTATTAACCTGTTTTCCTTTTTTATATTGGAACAAGTGAATGGACATTAATTTTACTTGTTTTCTCTACTCCTTTTTGAGCATTCCTTTTCCAAAAGAGACTGGGACTTTTAAGGTTGCTCAATTCCTCAACCCTTCATTATGCTGATGTATATAGTTATTTGTTTATTGTTATGAAACCGTTCAAGAGTGCCTTACCTCCTGCAAAGGAAGAATTGTTTTATATGTTATTGTTCTGTTACCTGTTTTTTGTATTTCAGCCCCGGAGTGCTGAGTTCTACTAGGGGGGAATGTGGAGCCCAGCTGTGACTGAATCCACATCTTCCAGAGGGGTGCACTGACAGAGGATCCCACTAGAGGTCATTACACACCCACACACGCAGCTCATCCTAAAAGACCAGTAGAGGGAGCTGTGATAGGCATAAAAAAAAAAAAAGATAGTTTCACTTTGCCTCAGATAAGATCAGACTTCCAGAGACTGTCAGACAGGCAGATTGTCTGCTTGGAGAGTTCAGTCAGAGCTCAGGCAGAGAGCAGAGCAGCTCAGCGCAGTTCAGTCTGCTAGTGGAGTCTAGTAGAGAGTGACACAGAGAAGTCACTCCAGCCTATTCAGAGCTGAATTAAGTGTGGCTCTGAGGCAAGCGTGCCGACGCTTGGAGAGCGGCGAAGAGGCAGCTCACCAACTGCCAGCGTGTGTGATAATAGGAGGACTTAGATAGGTCGAAGGCGAGTGGAAGTTATTGAGACCGAGGAGCCTTAATAGCTCATCTCAGCAAGTATACCCGGACAACGGGGTCCGAGCCTACAGGGATCTCCACGACCCTTTAGGAGAACACCGGAGTTCCTGGAGGACTACAAGTCCCAGGATTACCACCGAGCTGATACGTAGCAGGATCAGGAGGACGGAGTCCGGCTCGGCCAGGCCATCAATGACCCTGTCCTTTCAGAGAGAAGATCCAATAACAAAGTCAGCCAGGTACAAGACAGAGCCTAAGCTAGGCCCAGCTACACGAAGGTCAGAACTTATTACAAAAAGGCAGAAAACAGGAGGCCACACACCTAACAAGTGGAGGAATCTGGATGTGCACCCTTCACCCTACAGTGCTCCGGGACATCCTTGCAACATCTACAAGTAAAGGTATGAAAAGAGACTGAACCGTGTGTCACTGCTTATTTGCCTGCATTCTGCACCACCATAGACTTCAAGGGAAACGTCTCGCCTGTGGGAGACTTACCATCTGGCTGCCCCATAACATCCCCTTAGAAGATCCATATTGCAGCGCTGGTCAAATTGATCAGATACCACAGGTGGCGTCACGAACTAATCTTTATAATCCCCTGTAAATATCCCCCATTGCATGACCGCCCAGGGCCACGGACAGAGCTCTGCTGCCAGTGACATTCCCATAGACTTCCATGGGCTCGGTGCCGAGTACCTCCTAGCCCTGGTTCCGTGTGCGCGTCATCTACACAAACGCTCCGCACCGCACACATTACACACGCGGCTCCGCTCCGCACACATTACACACGCGGCTCCGCACCGCACACATTACACACACGGCTCCGCACACATTACACACGCGGCTCCGCTCCGCACACATTACACACGCGGCTCCGCTCCGCACACATTACACACGCGGCTCCGCTCCGCACACATTACACACGTGGCTCCGCTCCGCACACATTACACACGCGGCTCCGCTCCATCCTCCTCTATAATACTAGACATCATCCAGCACAGCAGAGTGCTGCAGACACTGAGACACCTGGAGCTCCGCCCCTGATCATGTGACTCCTCCCCATGTGACTGATCACATGACTGTGAGGTCACACAGGTCCTGTCCGCACACGGCGCCGCTCTGCAGCTGGAGGTATGTGAGTTGTGTCTCCTCTCCCCATCTACAGGGAGTCGCCCTGCACTGTATATGGGGGAGAGAGAGTGACAGACCCCCACTACACATGGAGGAGAGAGAGTGACAGACCCCGCACTACACATGGAGGAGAGAGAGTGACAGACCCCGAACTACACATGGGAGAGAAGAGTGACAGATCCCGTACTACACATGGGAGAGAGAGTGACAGACCCGTACTACACATGGGAGAGAGAGTGACAGACCCCGTACTACACATGGGAGAGAGAGTGACAGACCCCGTACTACACATGGAGGAGAGAGAGTGACAGACCCTGCACTACACATGGGAGAGAGAGTGACAGACCCCGCACTACACATGGAGGAGAGAGAGTGACAGATCCCGCACTACACATGGGAGAGAGAGTGACAGACCCTGCACTACACATGGGGAGAGAGTGACAGACCCTGCACTACACATGGAGGAGAGAGAGTGACAGATCCCGCACTACACATGGGAGAGAGAGTGACAGACCCTGCACTACACATGGGAGAGAGAGTGACAGACCCTGCACTACACATGGAGGAGAGAGAGTGACAGACCCTGCACTACACATGGAGGAGAGAGTGACAGACCCCGCACTACACATGTAGGGGAGAGAGTGACAGACCCCGCACTACACATGTAGGGGAGAGAGTGACAGACCCCGCACTACACATGGAGGAGAGAGAGTGACAGACCCCGCACTACACATGGAGGAGAGAGCGTGACAGACCCTGCACTACACATGGAGAGAGAGAGTGACAGACCCTGCACTACACATGGAGGAGAGAGTGACAGACCCCGCACTACACACGGAGGAGAGAGAGTGACAGACCCTGCACTACTCATGGAGGAGAGAGAGTGACAGACCCCGCACTACACATGGAGGAGAGAGAGTGACAGACCCTGCACTACACATGGAGGAGAGAGTGACAGATCCCGCACTACACATGGAGGAGAGAGAGTGACAGACCCTGCACTACACATGGAGGAGAGTGACAGACCCTGCACTACACATGGAGGAGAGAGAGTGACAGACCCTGCACTACACATGGAGGAGAGAGAGTGACAGACCCCGCACTACACATGGAGGAGAGAGAGTGACCGACCCTGCACTACACATGGAGTAGAGAGAGTGACAGACCCCGCACTACACATGGAGGAGAGAGAGTGACAGACCCTGCACTACACATGGAGGAGAGAGAGTGACAGACCCTGCACTACACATGGAGGAGAGATAGTGACAGACCCCGCACTACACATGGAGGAGAGAGAGTGACAGACCCTGCACTACACATGGAGGAGAGAGTGACAGATCCCGCACTACACATGGAGGAGAGAGAGTGACAGACCCTGCACTACACATGGAGGAGAGTGACAGACCCTGCACTACACATGGAGGAGAGAGAGTGACAGACCCTGCACTACACATGGAGGAGAGAGAGTGACAGACCCCGCACTACACATGGAGGAGAGAGAGTGACAGACCCTGCACTACACATGAGTAGAGAGAGTGACAGACCCCGCACTACACATGGAGGAGAGAGAGTGACAGACCCTGCACTACACATGGAGGAGAGAGAGTGACAGACCCGCACTACACATGGAGGAGAGAGAGTGACAGACCCGCACTACACATGGAGGGAGGAGTGACAGACCCTGCACTACACATGGAGGAGAGAGAGTGACAGACCCTGCACTACACATGGAGGAGAGAGAGTGACAGACCCGCACTACACATGGAGGAGAGAGAGTGACAGACCCTGCACTACACATGGAGTAGAGAGAGTGACAGACCCGCACTACACATGGAGGAGAGAGAGTGACAGACCCTGCACTACACATGGAGGAGAGAGAGTGACAGACCCTGCACTACACATGGAGGAGAGAGAGTGACAGACCCGCACTACACATGGAGGAGAGAGAGTGACAGACCCCTCACTACACATGGAGGAGAGAGAGTGACAGACCCTGCACTACACATGGAGGAGAGAGAGTGACAGACCCTGCACTACACATGGAGGAGAGAGAGTGACAGACCCCGCACTACACATGGAGGAGAGAGTGACAGACCCTGCACTAGACATGGAGGAGAGAGAGTGACAGACCCGCACTACACATGGGGGAGAGAGAGTGACAGACCCTGCACTACACATGGAGGAGAGAGAGTGACAGACCCTGCACTTTAATGGGGAGAGAGAGTGACAGACCCGCACTAACATGGAGGAGAGAGAGTGACAGACCCGCACTACACATGGGGAGAGAGAGTGACAGACCCGCACTACACATGGGGAGAGAGAGTGACAGACCCCGCACTACACATGGGGAGAGAGAGTGACAGACCCGCACTACACATGGAGGAGAGAGAGTGACAGACCCGCACTACACATGGGGGAGAGAGAGTGACAGACCCTGCACTACACATGGGGAGAGAGAGTGACAGACCCGCACTACACATGGGGAGAGAGAGTGACAGACCTGCACTACACATGGAGGAGAGAGAGTGACAGACCCCGCACTACACATGGAGGAGAGAGAGTGACGACCCGCACTACACATGGGGGAGAGAGAGTGACAGACACCCGCACTACACATGGAGGAGAGAGAGTGACAGACCCGCACTACACATGGAGGAGAGAGAGTGACAGACCCGCACTACACATGGAGGAGAGAGAGTGACAGACCCGCACTACACATGGAGGAGAGAGAGTGACAGACCCGCACTACACATGGGGGAGAGAGTGACAGACCCGCACTACACATGGAGGAGAGAGAGTGACAGACCCCCACTACACATGGAGGAGAGAGAGTGACAGACCCTGCACTACACATGGAGGAGAGAGAGTGACAGACCCGCACTACACATGGAGGAGAGAGAGTGACAGACCCGCACTACACATGGAGGAGAGAGAGTGACAGACCCTGCACTACACATGGAGGAGAGAGAGTGACAGACCCGCACTACACATGGAGGAGAGAGAGTGACAGACCCGCACTACACATGGAGGAGAGAGAGTGACAGACCGCACTAAATGGGGAGAGAAAGTGACAGACCCCACTACACATGGAGGAGAGAGAGTGACAGACCCTGCACTACACATGGAGGAGAGAGAGTGACAGACCCGCACTACACATGGAGGAGAGAGAGTGACAGACCCGCACTACACATGGAGAGAGAGAGTGACAGACCCAGCACTACACATGGAGGAGAGAGAGTGACAGACCCGCACTACACATGGAGGAGAGAGAGTGACAGACCCTGCACTACACATGGAGGAGAGAGAGTGACAGACCCTGCACTAACATGGAGGGAGAGAGTGACAGACCCTGCACTACACATGGGGAGAGAGAGTGACAGACCCTGCACTACACATGGAGGAGAGAAGTGACAGACCCTGCACTACACATGGAGGAGAGAGAGTGACAGACCCTGCACTACACATGGAGGAGAGAGTGACAGACCCGCACTACACATGGAGGAGAGAGAGTGACGACCCTGCACTACACATGAGGAGAGAGAGTGACAGACCCGCACTACACATGGAGGAGAGAAAGTGACAGACCCGCACTACACATGGAGGAGAGAGAGTGACAGACCCGCACTACACATGGAGGAGAGAGAGTGACAGACCCGCACTACACATGGAGAGAGAGTGACAGACCCGCACTACACATGGAGGAGAGAGATGACAGACCCTGCACTACACATGGAGGAGAGAGAGGACAGACCCGCACTACACATGGAGGAGAGAGAGTGACAGACCCGCACTACACATGGAGGAGAGAGAGTGACAGACCCCGCACTACACATGGAGGAGAGAGAGTGACAGACCCCGCACTACACATGGAGGAGAGAGAGTGACAGACCCGCACTACACATGAGAGAGAGAGTGACAGACCCTGCACTACACATGGAGGAGAGAGTGACAGACCGCACTACACATGGAGGAGAGAGTGACAGACCCCGCACTACACATGGAGGAGAGAGAGTGACGACCCTGCACTACACATGGAGGAGAGAGAGTGACAGACCCCGCACTACACATGGAGGAGAGAGAGTGACAGACCCCGCACTACACATGGAGGAGAGAGAGTGACAGACCCCGCACTACACATGGAGGAGAGAGAGTGACAGACCCGCACTACACATGGAGAGAGAGAGTGACAGACCCCGCACTACACATGGAGGAGAGAGAGTGACAGACCCCGCACTACACATGGAGGAGAGAGAGTGACAGACCCGCACTACACATGGAGGAGAGAGAGTGACAGACCCTGCACTACACATGGAGGAGAGAGAGTGACAGACCCCGCACTACACATGGAGAGAGAGAGTGACAGACCCCGCACTACACATGGAGGAGAGAGAGTGACAGACCCGCACTACACATGGAGGAGAGAGAGTGACAGACCCGCACTACACATGGAGGAGAGAGAGTGACAGACCCCGCACTACACATGGAGGAGAGAGAGTGACAGACCCCGCACTACACATGGAGGAGAGAGAGTGACAGACCCTGCACTACACATGGAGGAGAGAGAGTGACAGACCCGCACTACACATGGAGGAGAGAGAGTGACAGACCCCGCACTACACATGGAGGAGAGAGAGTGACAGACCCCGCACTACACATGGAGGAGAGAGAGTGACAGACCCCGCACTACACATGGAGGAGAGAGAGTGACAGACCCCGCACTACACATGGAGGAGAGAGAGTGACAGACCCCGCACTACACATGGAGGAGAGAGAGTGACAGACCCCGCACTACACATGGAGGAGAGAGAGTGACAGACCCGCACTACACATGGAGGAGAGAGTGACAGACCCGCACTACACATGGAGGAGAGAGAGTGACAGACCCCGCACTACACATGGAGGAGAGAGAGTGACAGACCCTGCACTACACATGGAGGAGAGAGAGTGACAGACCCCGCACTACACATGGAGAGAGAGAGTGACAGACCCGCACTACACATGGAGGAGAGAGAGTGACAGACCCTGCACTACACATGGAGGAGAGAGAGTGACAGACCCTGCACTACACATGGAGGAGAGAGAGTGACAGACCCTGCACTACACATGGAGGAGAGAAGTGACAGACCCGCACTACACATGGAGGAGAGAGAGTGACAGACCCGCACTACACATGGAGGAGAGAGAGTGACAGACCCCGCACTACACATGGAGGAGAGAGAGTGACAGACCCCGCACTACACATGGAGGAGAGAGAGTGACAGACCCCGCACTACACATGAGAGAAGAGAGTGACAGACCCTGCACTACACATGGAGGAGAGAGTGACAGACCCTGCACTACACATGGAGGAGAGAGAGTGACAGACCCCGCACTACACATGGAGGAGACAGAGGACAGACCCCTCACTACACATGAGGAGAGAGAGCGACAGACCCTGCACTGCACATGGAGGAGAGAGAGCGACAGACCCTGCACTGCACATGGAGGAGAGAGAGCGACAGCCCTGCACTGCACATGGAGGACAGAGAGGACAGACCCTCACTGCACAGGAGGAGAGAGAGCCGAAGACCCGTGCGCACTACACATGGAGGAGAGAGAGCGACAGACCCTGCACTGCACATGGAGGAGAGAGAGCGACAGACCCTGCACTGCACATGGAGGAGAGAGAGCGACAGACCTTGCACTACACATGAGGAGAGAGAGCGACAGCCCCTGCACTACACATGGAGGAGAGAGAGTGACAGACACCGCACTACACATGGAGAGAGAGAGAGATGACAGACCCTGCACTACACATGGAGGAGAGGATGACAGACCCTGCACTACACATGGAGGAGAGAGAGTGACAGACCCCGAACTACACATGGAGGAGAGAGAGTGACAGACCCCGAACTACACATGGAGGATAGAGAGAGTGACAGACCCCGCACTACACATGGAGGATAGAAGAGTGACAGACCCGCACTACACATGGAGGAAGAGTGACAGACCCCCACTGCACATTGAGGAGAGAGAGTGACAGACCCCGCACTACACAGGAGGAGAGAGAGCGACAGACCCCGCACTACACATGGAGGATAGAGAGAGTGACAGACCCTGCACTGCACATGGAGGAAGAGAGTGACAGACCCCGCACTGCACATGGAGGAGAGAGTGACAGACCCCGCACTGCACAGGAGGAGAAGAGTGACAGACCCCCGCACTGCACAGGAGGAAGAGAGGACAGACCCCGCACTACACATGGAGGAGAGAAGCGACAGACCCTGCACTGCGCATGGAGGAAGAGAGGACAGACCCACCTGCAAGGAGAGAGAGGTGACAGACCCGCACTACACTGGGGAGAGAGTGACAACCCGCACTACACATGGAGGAGAGAGAGTGACAGACCCCGCACTACACATGGAGGAGAGAGAGTGACAGACCCTGCACTACACATGGAGGAGAGAGAGTGACAGACCCCGCACTACACATGGGGAGAGAGAGTGACAGACCCCGCACTACACATGGAGGAGAGAGAGTGACAGACCCGCACTACACATGGGGAGAGAGAGTGACAGACCCTGCACTACACATGGGGAGAGAGAGTGACAGACCCCTGCACTACACATGGAGGAGAGAGAGTGACAGACCCGCACTACACATGGAGGAGAGAGAGTGACAGACCCCGCACTACACATGGAGGAGAGAGAGTGACAGACCCCGCACTACACATGGGGAGAGAGAGTGACAGACCCCGCACTACACATGGAGGAGAGAGAGTGACAGACCCGCACTACACATGGAGGAGAGAGAGTGACAGACCCCGCACTACACATGGGGAGAGAGAGTGACAGACCCCGCACTACACATGGAGGAGAGAAGTGACAGACCCCGCACTACACATGGAGGAGAGAGTGACAGACCCCCTACCTGAAAGGCAGCCTACACATGGAGGAGAGAGAGTGACAGACCCGCACTACACATGGAGGAGAGAGTGACAGACCCGCACTACACATGGAGGAGAGAGAGTGACAGACCCCACTACACATGGAGGAGAGGAGAGTGACAGACCCTGCACACACATGGAGGAGAGAGAGTGACAGACCCCACTACCATGGGGGAGAGAGAGTGACAGACCCCGCACTACACATGGAGGGAGAGAGTGACAGACCCGCACTACACATGGAGAGAGAGAGTGACAGACCCGCACTACACATGAGGAGAGAGAGTGACAGACCCGCACTACACATGGAGGAGAGAGAGTGACAGACCCCGCACTACACATGGAGGAGAGAGAGTGACAGACCCGCACTACACATGGGGAGAGAGAGTGACAGACCCGCACTACACATGGGAGAGAGAGTGACAGACCCCGCACTACACATGGAGGAGAGAGAGTGACAGACCCCGCACTACACATGGGGAGAGAGAGTGACAGACCCGCACTACACATGGGGAGAGAGAGTGACAGACCCGCACTACACATGGAGGGAGAGAGTGACAGACCCGCACTACACATGGAGGAGAGAGAGTGACAGACCCGCACTACACATGGGGAGAGAGAGTGGAGAGAGTGACAGACCCGCACTAACATGGAGGAGAGAGTGACAGACCCTGCACTACACATGGAGGAGAGAGTGACAGACCCGCACTACACATGGGGAGAGAGAGAGGACAGACCCCGCACTACACATGGGGGAGGAGAGTGACAGACCCTGCACTACACATGGGGAAGAGAGTGACAGACCCCGCACTCACATGGGGAGGGAGTGACAGACCCCGCACTACACATGGAGGACGAGAGGACAGACCCGCACTAACATGGGGAGAGAGAGTGACAGACCCGCACTACTCATGGGAGGAGAGAGTGACAGACCCGCACTACACATGGAGGAGAGAGAGGACAGACCCGCATACACATGGGGAAGAGAGTGACAGACCCTCACTACACATGAGGAGAGAGAGTGGACAGACCCCGCACTACACATGGTGAAGAGAGTGACAGACCTGCATACCTGGAAGAGTGCACCCTGCACTACACATGGGGAAGAGAGAGTGACAGACCGCACTACACATGGGGAGAGAGAGTGACAGACCCTGCACTACACATGGGGAAGAGAGAGTGACAGACCCCGCACTACACATGGGATGAGAGAGAGTGACAGCCCTGCACTACACATGGAGGAGAGAGAGTGACAGACCCCGCACTACACATGGGGAGAGAGAGAGTGACAGACCCGCACTACACATGGGGAAGAGAGAGTGACAGACCCCGCACTACACATGGTGGAGGGAGTGACAGACCCCGCACTACACATGGAGAGAGAGTGACAGACCCCGCACTACACATGGAGGAGAGAGAGTGACAGACCCTGCACTACACATGGAGGAGAGATGACAGACCCTGCACTACACATGGAGGAGAGAGAGTGACAGACCCGCACTACACATGGGGAGAGAAGTGAAGACCCCGCACTACCATGGAGGAGAGGAGTGACAGCCCTGCACTACAATGGGAGAGAGAGTGACGAGACCCGCACTACACAGGGGAGAGTGACAGACCCGACACCATGGAGGAGGAGACCCCTACACATGAGGAAGGAGTCAACTGAAAGAGAGATAACAGACGATAAACCCCCTGGAGGAGAAAGTACAGACCCCGCACTACACATGGAGGAGAGTGACAGACCCGCACTACATGGAGGAGAAAGACAGACCCGCATACCAGGGAGAGAGTGACAGACCCCATACATGGAGGAGAGAGAGTACAGCCGCACACATGGGGAAGAGTGCAGACCCACTACACGGGAAAGGCACCCGCATAACTGGGAAGATAGACCCACTATGGAGAGAGTAAGACCGCATACACTGGGGAAGGACAGACCTACACATGGGAAGACGACCCCACTACCATGGAGAGAGTGCGACCCCACTACACATGGAGAGATGACGCCCTACAAGGAGAAAGACAACCGCTAACAGGAGAGAGAGAAGCCACTAGAGAGAGAGACAGCCGATACACAGAAGAGAGACAGACCACTCATGGAGAGAGAAGACCGCAACAGGAGGAGTGCAGACCGCAAACTGAGAGAAGTACACCCATAAGGAGAAGAAATGACGACCGCACACACATGGGGAGTGACAACCGCTACACATGGAGAGAAGTGACAGACCCATAACGGAGAGATGACAGACCGCACAATGAGAGGAGAGTACGACCCACAGAGGAGAGAGAGTGCGACCGCATCACATAGAGGAGTGAAGACCACTCCATGAAAGAGAGGACGCCGCACACACAGAGAAGAGGACAACCCCATCAAGGAGAGACAACGCATACCATGAGGAGAGGACAGCCCACCATGGAGAAGTACAGACCGCACATGGGAGAGTGAGACCGATACATGGAAATGACAGACCGCATACGGAAGGAACCCATACATGAGAGATGACAGACCCACTAATGAGGAGGAGACCTCACTACAATGAGGAAGTACACCGCACTCATGAGAAAGTGAAACCGCATAATGGGATGACGACCATACAATGGAAAGAGGAAACCGCATACACTGAGAGAGAGAGCCACTACATGGGAAGAGGACAGCCCATAAATGGAGAGAAGGACGACCGCACTACACTGGAGAGAGTGACAACCACTACTGAGGAAGGAGACCGCTAACATGGAGAGATGAGACTGCCTACATGAGGACACCCATACATGGAGAGAGTGATGCACTACACATGGAGGATAGAGAGAGTGACAGACCCCGCACTACACATGGGGAAGAGAGAGTGACAGACCCCGCACTACACATGGAGGAGAGAGAGCGACAGACCCGCACTACACATGGAGAAGAGAGAGTGACAGACCCCGCACTACACATGGAGGAGAGAGAGCGACAGACCCCGCACTACTCATGGGGAAGAGAGAGCGACAGACCCCGCACTACACATGGGGAAGAGAGAGCGACAGACCCCGCACTACACATGGGGAAGAGAGAGTGACAGACCCCGCACTACACATGGAGGAGAGAGAGTGACAGACCCTGCTCTACACATGGGGGAGAGAGAGTGACAGACCCTGCTCTACACATGGGGAAGAGAGAGTGACAGACCCCTCACTAAACATGGAGGAGAGAGAGTGACAGACCCCGCACTACACATGCAGGAGAGAGAGTGACAGACCCCGCACTACACATGCAGGAGAGAGCGACAGACCCCGCACTACACATGAAGGAGAGAGAGTGACAGACCCTGCACTACACATGGAGGAGAGAGAGTGACAGACCCCGCACTACACTTGGAGGAGAGAGAGTGACAGTCCCCGCACTACACATGGAAGAGAGAGTGACAGACCCCGCACTACACTGGAAGAGGGAGAGTGACAGACCCTGCACTACACATAGGGGAGAGAGAGTGAGAGACCCCGCACTACACATGAAGGAGAGACTGACAGACCCTGCAATACACATGGAGGAGAGAGAGCGACAGACCCTGCACTACACATGCAGGAGAGAGAGCGACAGACCCCGCACTACACATGGAGGAGAGAGAGTGACAGACCCCGCACTTCTCATGGAGGAGAGAGAGTGACAGACCCGCACTACACATGCAGGAGAGAGAGCGACAGACCCCGCACTACACATGGAGGAGAGAGAGTGACAGACCCCGCACTACACATGCAGGAGAGAGAGCGACAGACCCGCACTACACATGCAGGAGAGAGAGCGACAGACCCCGCACTACACATGCAGGAGAGAGAGCGACAGACCCCACACTACTCATGGAGGAGAGAGAGTGACAGACCCTGCACTGTATATGGGGTGACAGTGACAGACCCCGCACTACACATGGAGGAGAAAGAGTGACAGACCCCTCACTACACATGGAGGAGAGAGAGTGACAGACCCCGCACTACTCATGCAAGAGAAAGAGTGACAGACCCCGCACTACACATGGAGGAGAGAGAGTGACAGACCCCGCACTACTCATGGAGGAGAGAGAGTGACAGACCCTGCACTGTATATGGGGGGACAGTGACAGACCCTGCACTACACATGGAGGAGAGAGAGTGACAGACCCTGCACTGTATATGGGGAGGACAGTGACAGACCCCGCTCACACAGGCTACTCATCTGGGCTGTGTCTCCCAGACCTCTGCCGTACATTCAGCTGCTGTGTGGTTTGTCCCTTTCCTTGCATTCTGACCCTCCGTCTGTTTAACCCCTTCTGCTCTGATCCGCTATCTCCTGGTATTCTGACATCGGACCGTTACCTGACTACACCTTTTTCTCTTCCTTCTGTTTATGATGCCCCCTCGTGGCTACTGACCTCTGAATCCTTGACTATCCCATCTCACTGCTTTTCCTTGAGAGGTGACTCAGTGGTACATCACGTCTGGCCCAAATGTTTTTCTTTTTCGCCAGTGTGGAGCCTGGTCACACGCTCTGTGACCAGGTGGCGAAGTGATGCAGATTATTCAGTATCTGGCTAAGGAATATCAGTCTGGAGTCATCGCAATATAAGTTCAAGGTCATATTAATAATTGGATGACTACCTCCTATAGCCCCTGTAATGGCCCTCCCTGATAAATTTTCAGGAGAAAGAGACCAGTTTAAGGTATTCTGGGAGAACTGCAGGTTATTTTTTACCCTGCAACCTCAGTTTTTGGAGGATGAGTTCCAGCGGGTGGGAATAATTATGTTCCAACTGCGAGGGGGTCCTCAGACCTGGGCGTTTTCCTTGTCCCCACAAAGCCCAGAATGATTTTCTGTTGTCGCCTTTTTTGAGAGTTTGTTTGGTAAATGACGAATCCGACAGGATCCAGGTCATTGAGAGTTAGATCATGAACCTGGCACAGGGGGGGGTCGCACAGCTGAGGACGACTGTAGAGTTCCCGCAGTGGTCCGCCGAAGTTCTATGGAACGATGGAGCTCTCAGGTGCCAGTTCCACAAAGGTTTTTCCAATACTCTTAAGGACGCACTGATCCTTCATGATGCCTGTAACGAATGGAAGCCGAGGTAGAGATGGTGAAGGTCACATTCGTTTTTATTTTTAAACTGGAACATCGGAACCACGGTCAGGGGGGCTCCGAAGGGGGCGTAACTAGTGAGCCCCGGGTACCCGTAGTAAAGCCTTTCGAACAGGACCAGAATGGAATACCCGGAGGACACAGGTGCTACCTCCAGTTAGACCCCGGACACGTGGCAGCTGTCCCAGAGGGACCAAAAGGGGGTAACCGATATAATAGAAGAGACCGTGGAGAGGTAGACACAGGTGAGGAAGGTCCTGGTTCCGGGTAGATGGTAGCAAGCTGGCTCCAGTAACCTTGTCACAGTCCACGGATTCGAATGGCTGTTGGTGGAACGGCATGGCACAGGTGATTGCAGAGATTGTCAGGGGTAGCAGGATACAGGAAACTGATACTCTGTGGAGACAAACAGTATGAGCAATTGCACAGAGACTGCTAACTCAGCGCAGATAGGTCAGAGACAGAATCGGATATAGCAATGGTAGATACTCGTTGCTCCGGCGCTCTCCCTATGGAAGAGAGACCAGAAATAGTAATCAGTGCACTGCCAATGGATAATTACCAAATTCAAAAAATGCACGCTGTCCCTTTAAGAAACCAGAGGAGCGTGCTCTCGCGTTCTAATAGCTTTCCTGAAGGTCTGCTGACAGAACGCCAGGGAATGGGGGAGGGAGCGCGATGCTGAGAAGCAGAGAGAGCATGAGACCCCAGACAGGACGCACGCTGCTGCACAGGGACAGTGTGAAGAGCAGGAGGTGAGTGACCAGAATGGGGTGCAGAGCCAGCACGGGGACGGGTGTAACTATGCCCCTTGTTCTCTGATGGAGGCCATGACCCAGGCCATGCGAAGGAATCTCAGAATCCATGAGAGACGTGGTGAATAGCAGGCTGCCCTTTACACTTCCCTGGAGCAGGTCCATTTACCAGAGGTGGACTCATTGGAGATTAGAGTTGCCAGTTTTTGTATTGTGGAGAAAAGACGTAGATAAGATCTTGGACTCTGTACTGTGGCCTCTCTGGACATTTTCTCAAGAACTGCCTAACTCTGCCTAGCAAACCGTCGGGAGAACGTCTGAGTCTGATTGATGGCTGAGGAGGTCACTCAGACACCTTTTTCTTCCTCTGATGTACTGATAAATACGGTGTTGTCTTTCAAGAACCAGGTGGTATAAACATTGGCGTTCATTGACTGTTCTGCTGCTAATTTTTTTTATAGCAAAATACCTTAGTAAAGTTCGTATTTTTGGCTGTCAATCAGTGCGGTCCGGTCCGATGGGCGGCGGTTACCCCTTCCCCCCCCGCTTCTTCGCTTCTCGAACGTAACGCTGTCTGTGAATATCACAGACAGCGTACTTTTTCCGTTGAAACAGGGCCCCCACGCGTGCGCAGTGTTCTTTGCCCAACAGTGGGCAAAGTAGGAAAACATTACTGCGCATGCGTCAGTCTTCCTGACTTTCCGTGGCCCGGAAGTAATCAGCGGCAAGCCGTAATGTACGGGAGACTTCCGGGTCAAGTAAAGTGCCAGAAATTACTTGAGCTTGCGCAGTAATGATAGTATGCTTGCCCACTGTTGGGAAAACCACAATACGCACGTGCGAGGGACTTTTCCACAGCACAAGCGCGGCAAGCCAACGTACAAGGAAAAAAAAAAAAAGTACGTACTGCAAGAATGGAGGCGGTTGGGGGAAGCGAATAACCGTTTCCCATCGGACCGGACCGCCCTGATTGACAGCCAAAAATACGAAATTTACTAAGTTATTTTGCTATAAAAACGGGGGTATCAGGATATAAGCTACAGACCGATAGCTTGGTTATGGGATGCACTATTCAGTCATATCTTTAGTTGATATGGCTAAAATGGGGTGACAGATTCCCTTTAAGTTAGGATTAGGGACTGTTAGTTTAGAAAGACCCATTTAAGTCATCACCCTTGACAAGACACGGTTAACTCCAAGTGGGAGCACTCCACTCTTAATCCATCTCCTGTATTGTGTTGGATAATTTACTTGCTGGTTTGGTACTGGGGCTTCCATGGCTGCAGACAATCCTATTATTGATTGGTGTCAGGAGGAGATAGTTCTTGCAACACTTGGGGTTCCATTTTACAATCTAAAATCTGTACAAATATGCTCCACAAGTCTGAAGGGTCTGCCGGGGAACCTGCAGGACTTCGGAGATGGGTTCTCGGAAAAAGAGGCTGAGATGCCAAATGCTCGCCTTTACAATTTGTTTGGGCCTGAATGGGCCGCCCCAAAAGAATATGTTAACAAAAATTTACAGAAGGGTCAGATCCATCTTTACACCTCCCATATAGCTGCTGGATTTTTCTTTGTAAAAAATACAGATGGGGGTCCACCGTCCTTGTCTCATTTTCCAAGAACTAAACAAAATCACGGTTAAAAATATTTACCGTATTTTTGGATTATAAGACGCACTTTTTTTCCCCAAAATTTGGGGGGAAAATGGGGGTGCGTCTTATAATGCGCATATAACTTAACGACCGCTATGGAGCAGGCTCCCAGGTCGCGGCTGGAGGAGGAAAGAGTGGAGCGTTGCAGCAGGCTGGAATGAAGGGGCGTTCAAATGTGCGGCACGCCGCTGTGGGAGTGTCCGGTGCTGCGGGGATTCTGCTGACGTTTTGTGAAAGGCCAGAGCCTGGCAGTTCTATGGTTTCCTATGCGGTGGACTCTGGGAAAATGGCTGCCGGGGGTGGCGCATACGCAGATGGAAATCTCAGGAGATGAGATCTCAACACTGAGCTCTCAATCTCCCGAGATCTCCATCTGCGGATGCGCTGCCCCCGGCAGCCTTTTTCTCGGAGTCCACCGCATAGGAATCCATGGAACTGCCGGGGCGCTGGCCTTTCACAAAATGTAGGCAGAGCCCCCGCAGCTTTGGACACTCCCGCAGCTGCGTGCCGCACATCCGGACACCCCCTCATCCCAGCCTGCAGCAACGCTCCACTCTTGCCTCCTGCAGCAGCGACCCTGGGACCCACTTCACCGCAGCCACCACCCTCAGTAAGCAATAAGAGGCATGGATTATAAGAAGCACCACCTATTTATTAAAGTTTTTTTCCTATTTTTTGACTCAAAATTTGGGGTGCGTCTTATTATCCGAAGCGTATTGTAATCCAAAAAATACGGTACCCACTTCCACTCATCCCCGACCTATATGATCAGCTTCTGGAGGCTAGGGTGTTTTCTAAACTTGATCTTAGAGGGGCTTACAATTTTTATACACGTCCAGAAGGGTGATGCGTTTTTACCATCTGGGGGTCTATGAAAACCTTGTCATGCCTTTTGGAGTATTGTCACGGACGCCGCCGGTAGTCACCTGCGTGTCCCCTCCCCAGCGCGTCTCCGCTGCTGTCCCGCGCCGCTCCTCGACCTCCCACTTCGGGTCTCGCCGCGTCTGTCCTGTGTCTCAGCCGTGCCTGCCCTGTGTCTCAGCCGTGCCTGCCCTGTGTCTCAGCCGTGCCTGCCCTGTGTCTCAGCCGTGCCTGCCCTGTGTCTCAGCCGTGCCTGCCCTGTGTCTCAGCCGTGCCTGCCCTGTGTCTCAGCCGTGCCTGCCCTGTGTCTCAGCCGTGCCTGCCTTGTGTCTCAGCCGTGCCTGCCTTGTGTCTCAGCCGTGCCTGCCCTGTGTCTCAGCCGTGCCTGCCCTGTGTCTCAGCCGTGCCTGCCCTGTGTCTCAGCCGTGCCTGCCCTGTGTCTCAGCCGTGCCTGCCCTGGGCTCAGCCGTGCCTGCCCTGTGTCTCAGCCGTGCCTGCCCTGTGTCTCAGCCGTGCCTGCCCTGTGTCTCAGCCGTGCCTGCCCTGTGTCTCAGCCGTGCCTGCCCTGTGTCTCAGCCGTGCCTGCCCTGTGTCTCAGCCGTGCCTGCCCTGTGTCTCAGCCGTGCCTGCCCTGTGTCTCAGCCGTGCCTGCCCTGTGTCTCAGCCGTGCCTGCCCTGTGTCTCAGCCGTGCCTGCCCTGTGTCTCAGCCGTGCCTGCCCTGTGTCTCAGCCGTGCCTGCCCTGTGTCTCAGCCGTGTCGTCACTCCTCTGCCCCAGCTATGCCTGTCACTCCAGACTCTCAGCCGTTCCTGTCTGTCCAGTATCTCCGCCGTGCCGGTCCGTCCTGTGTCTCCTTGTGTCTTTGGTTGTGTGCTCATATCCCCAGCACTGTCCCTTTGCATCTCCCTTATTGTGTTTCCTCTTTCTTCCTACAGCTCTGGTTACGTCTGCCCAGATTTCTCAGGGACCCTTCGGTCCTTGTGTACCCACCCCGACGATGCCATTCCTGTGGTCTCAGACCCTCCTGCTCTGCCCTGAGTCGCCCTTTGGCTCCGGCTGTTGTAGTTCCACCTCCCTTGGACCTGTTGCTAACACTCCCTGTATAGGGGGTGGTCTCACCTGGTCCGCTCTCCCTCGGGAGCTCTGGAGCCACAACCCAGAGGATCTACTCTCGGGTTTTTTCTCTAAAAAAGACCCTAACCCTAACAAGTATCCAATGCACCTGCTGTATTTAACCCCTTTACCCCCCAAGGGTGGTTTGCACGTTAATGACCGGGCCAATTTTTACAATTTTGACCACTGTCACTGGCGATTCTGAGTTTGTTTTCTCGTGACATATTGTACTTCACGTTAGTGGTAAAATTTCTTCGATATAACTTGCGTTTATTTTTTTAAAAAACGCAAATATGGCGAAAATTTTGCAATTTTCAAACTTTGAATTTTTTATTCCCTTAAAACAGAGAAATATGTCACATAAAATAGTTAATAAATAACATTTCCCACATGTCTACTTTACATCAGCACAATTTTGGAACCAAATTTTTTTTGTTAGGAAATTATAAGGGTTAAAATTTAACCAGCGATTTCTCATTTTTACAACAAAATTTACAAAGCTATTTTTTTTAGGGACCACCTCACATTTGAAGTCACTTTGAGGGGTCTATGTGGCAGAAAATACCCAAAAGTGACACCATTCTAAAAACTGCACCCCTCAAGGTACTCAAAACCACATTCAAGAAGTTTATTAACCCTTCAGGTGCTTCACAGGAGCTGAAGCAACGTGGAAGGAAAAAATGAACATTTAACTTTTTAGTCACAAAAATATTTTTTACAAACTTTTTTTTATTTTCACAAGGGCAAAAGGAGAAAATGAACAGATAAAGTTGTTGTGCAATTTCTCCTGAGTACGCGAATACCTCATATATGGGGGAAAACGACTGTTTGGGCACATGGCAGAGCTCGTAAGGGAAGGAGCGCCGTTTGACTTTTTCAAACCAAAATTGGCTGGAATTGAGATTGTACATCATGTCGCGTTTGGAGAGCCCCTGATGCGCCTAAACAGTGGAAACCCCCACAAGTGACACCAGTTTGGAAACTAGACCCCCTATGGAACTTATCTAGATCTGTTGTGAGCACTTTGAACCCCAAAGTGTTTCACAAAAGTTTATAATGCCTGGGTGTGAAAAAAAAAAAAAAACAATTTTCCACAAAAATGATTTTTTTAGTCGCAAATTTTTGATTTTTCCCAAGGAAATTGGACCCCAAAAGTTGTTGTCCAATTTGTCCTGGGTACGCTGATACACTATATGTGGGAGAAAACTACTGTATGGGCACACGTCGGGGCTCGGAAGGGAAGTAGTGACGTTTTGGATTGCAGACTTTGATGGAATGGTCTGCGTGCGTCATGTCGCATTTGGAGAGCCTCTGATGTGCCTAAACAGTGGAAAACCCCCACAAGTGACCCCATTTTGAAAAATAGACCCCCCCCCAAGGAACTTATCTAGATGTGTGGTGAGCACTTTGAACCCCGAAGTGCTTCACAGAAGTCTATAACTTACAGCCGTAAAAATAAAAAAACTTTTTTTTTTTACAAAAATGATTTTTTCGCCCCCAATATTTTATTTTCACAAGCGTAACAGGAGAAATTGGACCCCAAAAGTTGATGTCCAATTTGTCCTGAGTACGCTGATACCCTATATGTGGGAGAAAACTACTGTATGGGCGCACGTCGGGGCTCGGAAGGGAAGTAGTGACGTTTTGGATTGCAGACTTTGATGGAATGGTCTGCGGGCGTCATGTCGCATTTGGAGAGCCCCTGATGCGCCTAAACAGTGGAAACCCCCCACAAGTGAACCCATTTTGGAAAATAGACCCCACAAGGAACTTATCTAGATGTGTGGTGAGCGCTATGAAGCCCCAAGTGCTTCACAGAAGTTTATAACGTACAGCCGTAAAATCCAAAAAAATCATTTTTTTTTTTCAAAAATGATATTTTCGCCCCAATTTTTTATTTTCCCAAGGGTAACAGAAGAAATTGGACCCCAAGATTTATTGTGCAATATGTCCTGAGTACGTTGATACCCAATATGTGGGGGTAAACTACTGTTTGGGCGTATGGCAGAGCTCAGAAGGGAAGGAGCACTGTTTGACTTTTTCAACGCAGAATTGGCTGGAATTGAGATCAGACGCCATGTCACGTTTGGAGAGCCCCTGATGTGCCTAAACAGCGGAAACCCCCAAATTCTAACTCCAACCCTAACCCCAACACACTCCTAACCCTAATCCCAACCCTAATCCTAACTTTAGCCGCAACCTTAACCCTAACCCTAATGGGAAAATGGAAATAAATACATTTTTTTATTTTATTATTTTTTCCCTAACTAAGGGGGTGATAAAGGGGGGTTTGATTTACTATTTATAGCGGGTTTTTATGATTGGCAGCTGTCACGCTCAAAGACGCTTTTTATTGCAAAAAATTGTTTTTGCATCATCACATTTTGAGAGCTATAATTTTGTATATTTTCGCCCACAGAGTCATGTGAGGTCTTATTTTTTGCGGTACGAGTTGACATTTTTATTGGTACCATTTTTGGGCACGTGACATTTTTTGATCGCTTTTTATTTTGATTTTTGGGAGGTTAGAATGAACATAAATCAGCAATTCATGAATTTCTTTTGGGGGAGGCGTTTATACCATTCTGCGTGTGGTAAAATTGATAAAGCGGTTTTATTCTTCGGGTCAGTATGATTACGGCGATACCTCATTTATATATTTTTTTATGTTTTGGTGCTTTTATACAATAAAAACAATTTTATATAAAAAATAATTATTTTTGCATCACTTTATTCTGCGAGCTATAACTTTTTTATTTTTTCGCTGATGATGCTGTATGGCGGCTCGTTTTTTGCGGGACAAGATGACGTTTTCAGCGGTACCATGTTTATTTATATCCGTCTTTTTGATCGCGTGTTATTCCACTTTTTGTTCGGCAGTATGATGATATATCAGTTTTTTTTGCTTTGTTTTTTTTTTCTTAAGGGGTTTGCTAAAGGGGTTAACTAGTGGGACAGTTCTATAGGGGGGGTCGTTATGGATGCGGTGATACCAAATATGTGTACTTTTATTGTTTTGTTTTGTTTTTATTTACATGAAGAAATGAATTTATTGGGGAATATTTTTTTTTTTCCTTTATTTTGAAATTTTTTTTTACACATGTTATTTTCATTTTTTTAACCTTTTTACTTTGTCCCAGGGTGGGACATCACTGTATAAAGTCAGATCGCTGGTCTGACAGTGTGCATAGCACACTGTCAGACCAGCGATCTCACAGGCACTGAGGAAGCCGCCTCCCTGCAGGACCGAAGGACCCCGCTGCCATCTTGGATCCGGGGTCCTGCAGGGAGGAGGGTCCCTCAGAACAGCGCTAAACATCGCGCTGTTCTGAGGGTCTCAGGGGAGTACGCAGGGAGCCCCCTCCCTGCGCGATGCTTCCCTGTGCCCCCGGTACACCGCGATCATGTTTGATCGCGGTGTGCCAGGGGTTAATGTGCCGGGAGCGGTCCGTGACCGCTCCTGGCACTTAGTGTCAGGTGTCAGCTGTGATAATCAGCTGACACCCAGCCGCGATCGGCCGCGCTTCCTCCAGGAGCGCGTCCAATCGCATGTAACGTACTATCCCATCCATGGGCAGATTGGCCCAGGTCACATGGACGGGATAGTACGTCCGATGGCAGAAAGGGGTTAAACATTTTGTGAATATTATTTTCTCTGATTGTATCGGAAGATAAGTTGTGATCTGCCTCGATGACATTCTAATTTTCTCTCCCGATTTGGACTCTCACCAGGAACATGTCTGTGTTGTGTTACAGAGACTGAGGGAGAACTCTTTATTTGCTAAATGAGAGGAATGTGTTTTTTGTTTTTTTTTGTTCAGGAAATTTCATTCTTGGGGATTATCTTGTCAGCAGAGGGGTTTAAACAGGACCCTCAGAAGGTACAGGCCATACTTGATTGGGTGAACCTTGTGATCTTAAAGCTTTGCATCATTTTCTGGGATTCGACAACTATTATAGGAAATTTATCAAGAGTTTTTCTCAGATTGCCAAACCTCTTACTAACCTTACACGTAAGGGGCCGAATCTCAAGGTTTGGTTAATGGGTGATATCAGGGCTTTCGAAAAATTACGAGTGTTTCAAGTCTACTTCCGTTGTAATCCAACCCAATCTTCAATAACCGTTGTGGAGGTGAATGCTTCTTTGAAGGTCGGAATTTTATCACAGGGGCCCAAATATCTGACTAACGTGCGTCCATGTGTGTTTTTTTTTTTCTAAAAACTTTTCATCTGCGGAAAAAAATTATGTTGGGAATCATGAGTTACATGAAGTCAAATTGGCCTCTGAGGAATGGAGGCATTTTTTGGAGAGGGCAGTTCATCCAGTTACTGTGGTCATTGATCACAGGAATCTAGCTTACATTGAGTCAGCTAAAAGGTGAACTCTGAGACAGGCCAGATGGTCCTTGTTTTTCCTCTAAGTTTAATTTTTCGATTATATTCAGACCGGAGTCTAATAATGTGAAAGCTGATGCATTATCTCGTAGTCTCGATTCAGTTTCTCCTCCAGAACTTCCATTATTCCTCAGGATATTGTGATTTCCATGGTAACCTTGGAATTGGAAGAGGATATCCGTAAAGTCCAGTCGTTTGCTCCTTCCGCTACTTCAGGGTCCAAATTATTTGTTCCCGTTTACCTAAGTGTCATGACTGTTGTCGGATGTCCTGGGACCAAGGGCTCCTTCCCTATCCCTAATGCTAGGAGCGCGCTAGCTTGCCCTGTTCCCCGGATTACTTCTGATGGTGAAGACGCCGGGGCCATGTACCTTGCCTTAGCTCCTGCATCCACCCTCAGTCTGTTCCCTCCCCCACCCAGTGAAAAAGGAAGTAGGAGTGTACCATAATACACCAACCAGACTTCAAGATAATATGAACAGGGATAACGAAAAATACCAAACATAAAAATATGCTCACACAGACAACAGAAGAATGCACCTGGGAGTGGAGGATGGGGTTATACCAAAGTAGGAGAAGAAAGGGAATTATCACATACTCAAAACCTAGCAACAGTCACAGAAAAATTCACCAAATGCCTTTTCCAATAACAACCACCAACAACCTCCAGCCATGCAGCATAAGCTAGCTCTGACAATGAGTGCTAGCCAGGGCCCAGATTATATAGGAGATGGGAGTGGCTAACAGGGCACAGCTGAGCTTTAATGCAGGAAAGCCGCCAGAAGCTCTCAACAGAGCAGATTAAACCCTGCACTGCTATAAGAAAGCTGCACCGTCTAATATGAAGGTGAAGTGTTTTAATCAGTGCAAGAGTAGGAGAAATCAGACGCTGCAGTCTTATGGCTCCCCTCTGTCATCGTAAACCCGTAACACGAAGATTTCGGGTGCTACAGGAATTTTGTGATTCCGTCATGTGGTCATCCTGGGGTTACTGCCACAAGGAAAGCCATTGCTAGTCTATTTTTTGGTGGCCGTCCATGCATAATGATAATAAAGATTTTTGTATCTGTGAAGTTTGCACACTCGCTAAAGTCAGTCATAGCCGTCCATCCGGGGAATTGGCTCCATTACCTATTACAGTAAGACCATAGACTCATGTGTCCATGGATTTCATCACAGATTTGCCTCTGTCTGGTGGGAAGACTGCTATCTGGGTGGTAGTTGATCGTTTCAGCAAACAAGCTCATTTTATTCCTTTGTCAGGATTACCTAATGCTGAGACACTCTCCAGGTTGTTTATCTCTTAAATTATTAGGTTACATGTGATCCCACTGAACATTGTGACTGATAGGGGAGTACAATTTGTCTCTAAATTCTAGAGCATTTTCTGTAGTAAACTTGTGATTGACTTGTCATTTTCATCTGCTTATCACCCTGAAACCAATGGTCAGACTGAGAGGACACATCAGTCTTTGGAATAAATTTTAAGGTGCTTTGTGGCGAGTCGGCAGGAGGACTGGTCTTCGTTTTTACCTCTCTCTGAGTTTGCTTTCAACAGTTGAGAAATCAGTCTACTGGAACCTCATTGTTCTTCTGTAATTATGGTTTTCATCCCTATTTTGGCGAATTTTCTAGGATTAGTTCTGAATGTCCTGGGGTGGAGGTCACCGTACAGCGACCTAGGGATGTCTAGAGGAGGGTCAAAAGAATATTGAGATTGCTCAGATTCGCTAACAACGGAAGGCCGATAGAGGTTCAGTGGGTCCTGTGTTTGGGATAAGGTTTGGTTGTCATCTAGGAACATTAAAATTAAAGTGCCGCCGGCAAAGCGGAGTCCAAAGTTTATTGGTCCATATGAGATCCAAGAGGTGGTCAATCCGGTGGCATTCAGATTAAAGCTTCCTCTATCCCTTCGCATCCCTAACATATTCCATAAATCCATATTAAAGGAATATGCCCCTTCTGCATTGTCTCCCTCATCCCTGTCTCCTCCGGTTTCAGTCGACAGTGGCCTAGAGTATGAGGTTCAGAGGGTTGTCGATTCTCATAGAGTCCGTAATTCTCTCCAATACCTCATCCACTGGAGGGGAAACGGACCCGAGGAGAGATCAGTTTGCCAGGGTCTTCCATCTAACATTTCCTGGGAAGCCTGGGGTCCGTTGACCCTCCTAGAAAAGGGGGTAGTGTCACTCTTGCACCCCTCAGTGTGACTGGGATGAAGTTACTAAAGCATATAGTATACAACCGCACTCGTGAGGGTTCCTTCCAAATGTATGTTTGTTATTTTGCAAAAAAAAGTTCACCACAGTGATAAATGGCAAAGATTGAAAAAAATATTTTCCAAGCAGTTTCTCAACGTTTCAACCCGAGACCGGGTCTTTCTCAAATTCGCTAAAAACAAAACAAACATCGTCAGTGTATTGTACAAACATATAGGTGGTTAAGACAAAATTTGAACAACATTAAAAAATAAAAAATAAGAAATAAAAAAAAAATTAACATATTAAACTAGAATCCCCTGTAACATCTGTCTAGGCGAAGTAAGTAATAATTACTGCGCATGCGCAGTAGATCAATAGTGCTGCGGTGCATATGGCAGGTTGAGTTCCGGACCAGCATGTGGGACTTTGTGCGGTCAAATGGAGGGGAACAAGAGGGGAATACTGATAAGAGTATTGGGAGGGGGGGAACAAAGTAGATGCTATGATTCAGAGGTATCTCCAGAGAACACAGAATAAAGATTATGAATAAAATTATGCAAAGAGTGAAAAAACTGTGAAAAATACCTAATGATACATTGTAAGGTGAAAATGAAAAATAAAAAATTAAGAAAAAAAAAAGGTGATCTTTCGTTGCCTAACCTTGTACCTCGTTCCGACCATCCATCTATTTAACCTCTTCTGCTCTGATCTGCTATCTCCTGGTATTCTGATCTTAGAACGTTACCTGACTACGCCTTTATCTTTTGATGACATAACCTCCTGGCTTCTGACCTCGGACTCCTTGACTATCCCATCTCATGGCTTGTCTGTGAGAGGTGACACAGTGTCACACGTATACTTGTCTCCCGTGCCGGCGCCTTTCCAGCGGTGTCTGCACTCGTGGTCTCGGGAGCTTTCATGCAGTTGTGATGACACATGGTGCCCGACACCCAATCAGCACTGGCGTCATTGTCCCTGCCTCCTTTCGAATTGAAAATGAAGCCGAAGCCAGAGAGGAGCTGATGTGACTTCCTCTTCATGTTCAGTTTGTCCTAATGCAGGAACAGTGACACCAGCGATGATGCTGGGCACCATGTGTCATACAACTGCACGAGACACCCAGGACCGTGAGTTTCAACACCTCAGGAATGGCGCTGACACGCCATTTTTTTATTTTATCGGGGCCAAGCGTGTGGAATGAGAAGGGGGTTGTCCTACTAGTGGACAACCTCTTTAAGTTTCGGGTAAGTATGACTTTGAGGGACTTTTCAGTGACTGCCTTTATTTTTAACTAAACTGTTAAAACTTTGCTCATGTTTATAAGTTAAACACATGATTATATTAATAATCAAGAAAATAAGGAATCTTTTGTTTCTCAAAAAGTCCCGGTCTCTTGGAGTTCTGTCATCACATCTGCAGCGTGAATCTATGGACGACATATTTTATCAAGCATCAGAGATTAGCAGATTAATAATTCTATCAAAAACAGCACAGATGTCCGTTTTACAAATTTCTGCCTTTGTGACTATATGATTGTTCTGTGTTCCTGTAAAAAAATACAGAGATAAATGTGTATTTAGTTATCAAAGAAAACTTGTAAATCCCCCAGCATTTCCACACTGATTCCCTGTGGTAATTTTCAGTCTTAATTTACATAATTTGCAAGAGCAATATTGGTGGTTATAAATTCATTGTTAGTCATGTATGGAGATGAGCGAATTTGTTCGGTTTTTGTCCCCAAATCTGATTTTGACATATTCGTGCCAAATGTGTGTTTGATGATCGGTTCCGGACATATCCGGTAACTTCTACTCCCATTGACTCTAATGACGCTCGGCTGTGTTAGATGAATATTGCAAAAACAATATGGGATGCCGATCATATTCTGAACCAAATCCGAACAATTTCGCTCAACTCTACTCGTGTAAGCAATGCGGTCACTGATTTGCTGCAGCTGTCATGTGAACACGTGACATCATTTGACACAGCTTTTATCTCACACGTAGAGGAGCTACCCTGACAAGTTATTCATCTCCCCAGCTCACACAGAGAGAATACAACTTCTACACTTTGTATGTTCACTTAAATATCTCCCCTTATTATCTACAGTTAATTTGTGTTTTTATTTTTTTTTTCTTGGCATCATCTCGCTAACTTTTCTAAACAGATTTTATCTGATTGACCCATCAATCATGAATAAGCACAGACAAAAGATGGTGGAGAAGATATTAAACCTCACTCTAGAGATAATCTTCCATCTTACCGGAGAGGTGAGAGGCTCTGATGTCATCACATGACCTCATTATCTATGGGAATAACAGGGGATATGTCCGGAGAGGTGAGAGGCTCTGATGTCATCACATGACAAAAAACCTGACTGGCACTTCCAGACTAATGTGAACTAGGTGCAAACCAAAGGGAGCTACCCTCATGTAAAACATCCAAAAAAAGGCTGCACTCAAGCATACTAAAGCATGACAACATAGAATACATGAAATTTTGAATAGCAATATGGCTTTGGAATATAAGGAAAAATTTGAGACGCTTAGTATAAACATTTGGCCAAACATTTTAAAGCCCAACAACCATCGTCAAGGTGGTCTCAATTCTGTTGAGTCCCTAACCTAATGTGAACATACCTCTATTAGGCTGATATCTGAATTTCTGGGTGAATATGCACCTCTGTCAGCAATGCCTGCATTTATGGGTAAAGTAGCCTAATAGAGGTATGTTCACATTAGGTTAGGGACTCAACAGAATTGAGACCACCTTGACGATGGTTGTTGGGCTTTAAAATGTTTGGCCAAATGTTTATACTAAGCGTCTCAAATTTTTCCTTATATTCCAAAGCCATATTGCTATTCAAAATTTCATGTATTCTATGTTGTCATGCTTTAGTATGCTAGAGTGCAGCCTTTTTTTGGCTGATGTCATCACATGACCTCATTATCTATGGGAATAACAGGGGATATGACCGGAGAGGTGAGAGGCTCTGATGTCATCACATGACCTCATTATCTATGGGAATAACAGGGGATATGACCGGAGAGGTGAGAGGCTCTGATGTCATCACATGACCTCATTATCTATGGGAATAACAGGGGATATGACCGGAGAGGTGAGAGGCTCTGATGTCATCACATGACCTCATTATCTATGGGAATAACGGGGGATATGACTGGAGAGGTGAGAGGTTCTGATGTCATCACATGACCTCATTATCTATGGGAATAACAGGGGATATGACCGGAGAGGTGAGAGGCTCTGATGTCATCATATGACCTCATTATCTATGGGAATAACATGGGATATGACCTAAGAGGTGAGAGGCTCTGATGTCATCACATGACCTCATTATCTATGGGAATAACAGGGGATATGACTGGAGAGGTGAGAGTCTCTGATGTCATCACATGACCTCATTATCTATGGGAATAACGGGATATGACCGGAGAGGTGAGAGGCTCTGATGTCATCACATGACCTCATTATCTATGGGAATAACGGGATATGACCGGAGAGGTGAGAGGCTCTGATGTCATCACATGACCTCATTATCTATGGGAATAACAGGGGATATGACTGGAGAGGTGAGAGGCTCTGATGTCATCACATGACCTCATTATCTATGGGAATAACAGGGGATATGACCGGAGAGGTGAGTGGCTCTGATGACATCACATGACCTCATTATCTATGGGAATAACAGGGGATATGACCGGAGAGGTGAGAGGCTCTGATGTCATCACATTACCTCATTATCTATGGGAATAACAGGGGATATGACCGGAGAGGTGAGAGGCTCTGATGTCATCACATGACATCATTATCTATGGGAATAACGGGATATGACCGGAGAGGTGAGAGACTCTGATGTCATCACATGACCTCATTATCTATGGGAATAACAGGATATGACCGGAGAGGTGAGAGGCTCTGATGTCATCACATGACCTCATTATCTATGGGAATAACAGGGGATATGACCGGAGAGGTGAGAGGCTCTGATGTCATCACATGACCTCATTATCTATGGGAATAACAGGGGATATGACCGGAGAGGTGAGAGGCTCTGATGTCATCACATGACCTCATTATCTATGGGAATAACAGGGGATATGACCGCAGAGGTGAGAGGCTCTGATGTCATCACATGACCTCATTATCTATGGGAATAACGGGATATGACCGGAGAGGTGAGAGGCTCTGATGTCATCACATGACCTCATTATCTATAGGAATAACAGGGGATATGACCGGAGAGGTGAGAGGTTCTGATGTCATCACATGACCTCATTATCTATAGGAATAACAGGGGATATGACCGGAGAGGTGAGAGGCTCTGATGTCATCACATGACCTCATTATCTATGGGAATAACGGGATATGACCGGAGAGGTGAGAGGCTCTGATGTCATCACATGACCTCATTATCTATAGGAATAACGGGATATGACCGGAGAGGTGAGAGGCTCTGATGTCATCACATGACCTCATTATCTATGGGAATAACAGGGGATATGACCGGAGAGGTGAGAGGCTCCGATGTCATCACATGACCTCATTATCTATGGGAATAACGGGATATGACCGGAGAGGTGAGAGGCTCTGATGTCATCATCTGACCTCATTATCTATGGGAATAACGGGATATGACCGGAGAGGTGAGAGGCTCTGATGTCATCACATGACCTCATTATCTATAGGAATAACAGGGGATATGACCGGAGAGGTGAGAGGCTCTGATGTCATCACATGACATCATTATCTATGGGAATAACGGGGATATGACTGGAGAGGTGAGAGGTTCTGATGTCATCACATGACCTCATTATCTATGGGAATAACAGGGGATATGACTGGAGAGGTGAGAGGCTCTGATGTCATCACATGACCTCATTATCTATGGGAATAACAGGGGATATGACCGGAGAGGTGAGAGGCTCCGATGTCATCACATGACCTCATTATCTATGGGAATAACGGGATATGACCGGAGAGGTGAGAGGCTCTGATGTCATCATATGACATCATTATCTATAGGAATAACAGGGATATGACCGGAGAGGTGAGAGGCTCTGATGTCATCACATGACATCATTATCTATGGGAATAACGGAGGATATGACTGGAGAGGTGAGAGGTTCTGATGTCATCACATGACCTCATTATCTATGGGAATAACAGGGGATATGACCGGAGATGTGAGAGGCTCTGATGTCATCACATGACCTCATTATCTATGGGAATAACAAGGGATATGACCGGAGAGGTGATGGACTCTGGAGATGTCTGTAGTGATATTATTAATGTCTCCACACTCAGGATTACACAGTAGTGAAGACCTCTAGTGATCGCTGTCAGGCCCCTGTGTCTGCAGGACGGGGAGGATCCCTGAGCCCAATCCCGCGGCCTCCACCTCACCCCGGATACATGAGGACATCAATGAGCAGAAGATCCTAGAACTCACCAACAAGATGATTGAGCTGCTGACTGGAGAGGTGACGCTGGAATGTGGAATATACAGATGCACTGAGGATTGGTGAGAGGGAGAGGTGACGTGAATTTACAGACGGCACTGGATTCTGGTGTGAGGGAAGTGACGGGACATTATACAGACGGACTGGAGATTGGTGATGACAGAGGTGACGCTGGACATTTAAGAGCATGGAGGATTCTGGGTGATGCGAAGGTGACTGCTGGGAATTACAGGACGGCACTGGAGGATTCTGGGTGATGAGGAGCAGAGGTGAGCTGGAGCATTATACAGGACGGCACTGGACTGAGGACTGGGTGACGAGCGAGTCCGGGACTCGCTGGACATGATACATGAGGCACATGGAGGATTCTGAGTAGACAGAGGTGACTGCTGGGACATATACAGGGACAGCTGCTGGGAATGCTGGGACATTATACAGGACTGCACTGGAGGATTCTGGGTGATGAGGGGAGAGGTGACTGCTGGGACATTATACAGGACGGCACTGGAGGATTCTGGGTGATGAGGGGAGACGTGACTGCTGGGACATTATACAGGACGGCACTGGAGGATTCTGGGTGATGAGCGGAGAGGTGACTGCTGGGACATTATACAGGACGGCACTGGAGGATTCTGGGTGATGAGCGGAGAGGTGACTGCTGGGACATTATACAGGACGGCACTGGAGGATTCTGGGTGATGAGCGGAGAGGTGACTGCTGGGACATTATACAGGACGGCACTGGAGGATTCTGGGTGATGAGCGGAGAGGTGACTGCTGGGACATTATACAGGACGGCACTGGAGGATTCTGGTGATGAGCGGAGAGGTGACTGCTGGGACATTATACAGGACAGCACTGGAGGATTCTGGGTGATGATGGTATCATTGTGTGTGTCAGGTTCCTATAAGGTGTCAGGACGTCACCGTCTATTTCTCCATGGAGGAGTGGGAGTATCTAGAAGGACACAAGAATCGGTACCAGGAGGTGATGATGGAGGAGCACCGGCCCCGCACATCACCAGGTAATAGACAGGACTAAATACACACGGACTATAATTCTCTGTATGTAATAATGATGTCCGTCCTGTCTGTGTCTCCTCAGTTCTCTCCTGTAAGAGGACAACCCCAGAGAGATGTCCCGCTCCTCCTCCTCCACAGGACCATCAGGTAGGTGGAGATCTCCCTATGATGTGTAGACGGCTGTGACGTCCTTGTGTTCAGTCTTGTTTTCTCCTCCAGTATTATATGTTTTATACTTGTGTAATGAGAGTGGTGGAGACGGCAGGATCACAGCCAACCATCAAGTGCTCTTCTGCCTTGAGCACCCCTCCTCAGGCAGCAATTTCGGTATCTCTCAGGCAGTGGGATTTGGCCAGTTCTCTGTTTTCTAAATACTTCCAGATGAAAATACAACTGAGGATGTGAGTGCTGAAGCTGCAGGGACAGAGGAGCAGTAATCATCTCCTTACTCAACGTGCAGTGGCATAATGAGTTCACCTCACTATGCTGCTGACGTCGGTGTAGCACCGCTGCTGAGGAGTGAAGAAGAAGGTGGAGAAGGTAATAACTGCATGGTAGTTTCCACGAATCAAGGAACTTTTATTGTAGATGGGGTGGAGTGATGGCACAGTATTTGGGGGACAGTCTGTAGAGTGTGGAAAAGTGCCCGACAGTGCAGCCTGGCAGGGGGACAATGTGATGGCGTAGTGTAGAAAGAGGCCAGCGTGGAGTAGAGAGTGCAAGAGCACAGTATAGAGAGGGGCCCCAGTGTAGAGCGGTTGATGCATGGAGGGAGACAATGTGAGGGCCTAGTATAGAGAGAGGGAAGTTCAGAAAGGTGGCAGTGTGAGGACACAGTAGAGAGAGGACAGTGGGAAGGGGCCACTGTAGATTAGGGTTGTGTGAGGGAGGCAGTGTAGAGCTAGGGAGAGAGTGTGAGGGGAAATAGTGGAGACAGTGTGAACGATATAGTTCATACGTGCAGCCAGTGTGACAGTAATAGTTAATATTTATTATTATAGCGCCATTTATTCCATGGCGCTTTACATGTAAAAGAGTTACACATAATACAAACCAAGTACAGTAATCTTGAACGGTACAAGTCACGACTGGTCCAGGAGGAGAGAAGACCCTGCCCGCGAGGGCTCACAGTCCACAAGGGATGGGTGAGGGTACAGTAGGCGAGGGCAGAGCTGGTCGTGCAGCGGTATATTGGAACAAGTGTTACTGCAGGTTGTAGGTCTGTCGGAAGAGGTAGATCATAGTTCTTACCAGAGTTTGCTGTGGCATCTATAGTTCATAAGTGAACAGTCTGGTGGTTATGGTTTAGAAGGTCGGACCGTGTGGCATAAGGGCCGATAGCGTGACTTATAGATTATAAGGGGGTTGTGTTGTATCATAAGTTGGCATACTATGATGGTTATTGTTCATGAGAGCGAACGGTGTTGCATTTGTAATTCGTGAAGAGGGACATTGTGGAAGCAACATTTTATATCAAAGGACAGGGTGGAGGACAAGTATCATGAGCGAAAGTGTGGGGTCATAATTTGTTCAGAGAGAACAGTGAGGCATTTAATCGAGGGCACAGCATGGGCAGATATTTTTATCCAGATAAGTCGTTACCTATAAGGTACCTAGGTGTCAGTATTTGTGATAGTGACTGCCTCAAATCAGCTCTGCGGTCCCTGTATGGTCCACAGTCTGATGAAGGCTGGTAACAACAACCCCCAGCCTCTACTTACCATTGTTACGGACATGTTAGGAGGTTTAGCTACATGTTATACAAATGCACAGTACAGACCAAAAGTTTGGACACACCTTCTCATTTAAACATTTTTCTGTATTTTCATGACTATGAAAATTGTACATTCACACTGAAGGCATCAAAACTATGAATTAACACATGTGGAATTATACATTACACTTAACAAAAAAGTGTGAAACAACTGAAAATATGTCTTATATTCTAGGTTCTTCAAAGTAGCCACCTTTTGCTTTGATGACTGCTTTGCACACTCTTGGCATTCTCTTGATGAGCTTCAAGAGGTAGTCACCGGAAATGGTCTTCCAGCAGTCTTGAAGGAGTTCCCAGAGATGCTTAGCACTTGGTGGCCCTTTTGCCTTCACTCTGCGGTCCAGCTCACCCCAAACCATCTCGATTGGGTTCAGGTCTGGTGACTGTGGAGGCCAGGTCATCTGGGTATCACCCCATCACTCTCCTTCTTGGTCAAATAGCCCTTACACAGCCTGGAGGAGTGTTTGGGGTCATTGTCCTGTTGAAAAATAAATGATGGTCCAACTAAATGCAAACCGGATGGAATAGCATGCCGCTGCAAGATGCGTGGTAGCCATGCTGGTTCAGTATGCCTTCAATTTTGAATAAATCCCCAACAGTGTCACCAGCAAAGCACCCCCGCACATCACACCTCCTCCTCCATGCTTCACGGTGGGAACTAGGCATGTAGAGTCCATCCGTTCACCTTTTCTGCGTCGCACAAAGACACGGTGGTTGGAACCAAAGATCTCAAATTTGGACTCATCAGACCAAAGCACAGATTTCCACTGGTCTAATGTCCATTCCTTGTGTTCTTTAGCCCAAATAAGTCTCTTCTGCTTGTTGCCTGTCCTTAGCAGTGGTTTCCTAGCAGCTATTTTACCATGAAGGCCTGCTGCACAAAGTCTCCTCTTAACAGTTGTTGTAGAGATGTGTCTTCTGCTATAACTCTGTGTGGCATTGACCTGGTCTCTAATCTGAGCTGCTGTAAACCTGCGATTTCTGAGGCTGGTGACTCGGATAAACTTATCCTCAGAAGCAGAGGTGACCTTGGTCTTCCTTTCCTGGGGCGGTCCTCATGTGAGCCAGTTTCTTTGTAGCGCTTGATGATTTTTGCAACTGCACTTGGGGACACTTTCAAAGTTTTCCAAACTTTTCGGACTGACTGACCTTCATTTCTTAAAGTAATGATGTCCACTCGTTTTCCTTTACTTAGCTGCTTTTTTCTTGCCATAATACAAATTCTAACAGTCTATTCAGTAGGACTATCAGCTGTGTATCCACCAGACTTCTGCACAACACAACTGATGGTCTCAATCCCATTTATAAGGCCAGAAATCCCACTTATTAAACCTGACAGGGCACACCTGTGAAGTGAAAACCATTTCCGGTGACTACCTCTTGAAGTCTATCAAGAGAATGCCAAGAGTGTGCAAAGCAGTCACCAAAGCAAAACGTGGCTACTTTGAAGAACCTAGAATATAAGACATATTTTCAGTTGTTTCACACTTTTTTGTTAAGTATATAATTCCACATGTGATAATTCATAGTTTTGATGCCTTCAGTGTGAATGTACAATTTTCATAGTCATGAAAATACAGAAAAATCTTTAAATGAGAAGGTGTGTCCAAACTTTTCGTCTGTACTGTGTAAGGCGTGGGCTGACCTGACATTGCAATTTCACTGTAATAAGCTTGGTTCTCTATTCATGTACTGATTGTGGTTATTTTGATGTATTCATGTACTGATGATGGTTTTGGTGCTGTACGGTTTTGGTGCTATATTCATGTAGTTAGGGTGGCTTTGGTGCTGTGTTCTTGTACAGATTATGATTCTAGTGATGTAATCATGTACTGATGATAGTTCTGGTGACATATTCATGTACTGTCACGCTGTGACAGTCTTCAGTAAGGAAGGGGGCCTCAACCTGTCCCTGGAACTGAGATCCTAACAATCCCTGGAAGGTAGAAAGGCCTGGTCTCCAGCCTTACTATGCTCCTGATAAACCCTGATCTGTCCCCTCCCCCCACCTCATGAGGCATGGGACAGATATGTAAGATAAACAAGATACGAAGACAAAACAGGGGTTTCAGAAAACAGTAGTAACAAACGATAGGGAGGATAGGGACAGGGAGGAATAAACTAAATGGGAACAGGGACCAAGAGAGGAGCACAAACATATCACAGTAAACCACAGAACACTACTACAACAACTCTATTCTAACCACTTCGCTTTAGCACACAACACAGGAAGACAAATCTTTCAGTGGCAGGGACAAGAAGGTCTGACCAGTTTATATAGGAAGAGGTAATGACTAGGGATGAGTGAATAGCTTCGGATAAGTCCTTATCTGAATAGCTATAGCGCTTGCCCAATAGCTTCATTGGGAACCTGGAGCGCTCCCAATAATCAGCTGTTCGGCGCTACAGCTACATGTGTTGCAGCTGTGTGAGTCACAACACATTCATGGAGAGCCCAATAAACTCTGATTCTAGGCACAACTGATTTTTATGATCAGTAATGACAGTGACAGCGTGGACTGCCTCCTCCAAAAAGTGACGCCACTCCTCAAAAGCCAACTTTATGGCGAAAGGTTCTCTATTGCCTACATCAGTGGTCCCCAACTTTTTTTGCACCAGGGACCGGCTTCAAGCAAGACTATTCTTCCATGGCCCGGCAGGGCGGGGATGGAGGTGGGGCAGGGACGGGCTTTGGTCATATGGGGGCGGGGCTATGGACGGAGTTGTAGTATGTATAGCATGATGGTCCCACACAAATAATCCCCCCATGTATAGTGTGATGGCCCCACAAAGTACTGATTGATATATGTACTGTATATACTCGAGTATAAGCCGACCCGAGTATAAGCCAAAGCACCTAATTTTGCTACGGAAAACTGGGTAAGCCTATTGACTCGAGTATAAGCCGGGTATGCATTGTCCCCTCATTCCTATCCCAGTATGTGTGGTTCCCCCTGTCCTGTCCAGCTCTGTGTGGCTCCTCCTGCTGTATGCATGGCTCCCTTGTCCCATCCTGTATGCATGGCTCCGCTCCCATCCTTTTATACATGGCTCCCCTGTCCCATCCTGTATGCATGGCTCCGCTCCCACCCTCCCATCCTTGTTTACATGGCTCCGCTCCCACCCTCCCATCCTTGTGTACATGGCTCCCCTGTCCCATCCTTGTATGCATGGCTCCGCTCCCATCCTTGTATACATGGCTCCCCTGTCCTATCCTGTATGCATGGCTCCGCCCCCACCTTCCCATCCTTGTATTCATGGCTCCGCTCCCACCCTCCCATCCTTGTATACATGGCTCCGCTCCCATCCTTGTATTCATGGCTCCGCTCCCACCCTCCCATCCTTGTATACATGGCTCCGCTCCCCCCCTTGTATTCATCGCTCCGCTCCCACCCTCCCATCCTGTATACATGGCTCCCCTGTCCCATCCTGTATGTATGGCTCCGCTCTCACCCTCCCACCCTTGTATACATGGCTTTGCTCTCACCCTCCCACCCTTGTATACATGGCTCCGCTCCCCCCCCTTTCCTTGTATTCATGGCTCCGCTCCCATCCTTCCATCCTGTATACATGGCTCCCCTGTCCCATCCTGTATGCATGGCTCCCCTTCACCCTCCCACCCTTGTATACATGGCTTCGCTCTCACCCTCCCACCCTTGTATACATGGCTCTGCTCTCACCCTCTCATCCTTGTATACATGGCTCCGCTCCCACCCTCCCATCCTTGTATACATGGCTCCGCTCCCACCCTACCATCCTTGTATTCATGGCTCCGCTCCCGCCCTCCCATCCTTGTATACATGGCTCCGCTCCCCCCCTCCCATCCTTGTATACATGGCTACCCTGTCCCATCCTGTATGCATGGCTCCGCTCTCACCCTCCCACTCTTGTATACATGGCTCCGCTCCCACCCTCCCATGCTTGTATTCATGGCTCCGCTCCCCCCCTCCCATAGTTGTATACATGGCTCCCCTGTCCCATCCTGTATGCATGGCTCCGCTCTCACCCTCCCACTCTTGTATACATGGCTCCGCTCCCACCCTCCCATCCTTGTATTCATGGCTCCGCTCCCCCCCTCCCATAGTTGTATACATGGCTCCCCTGTCCCATCCTGTATGCATGGCTCCGCTCTCACCCTCTCACCCTTGTACACATGGCTCCTCTCTCACCCTCCCACCCTTGTATACATGACTCCTCTCCCACCCTCCCATCCTTGTATACATGGCTCCGCTCCCACCGTCCCCCATCATACTTACCCTCACACCGTCGCTGAACTTCCCTGCATCTCTATCCCGGCGCGTCAGCTTCTTCCTGTGCTCAGCGGTCACGTGGTACCGCTTTTTAAGGTCATGAATATGGACGCCACGCCTATGGGAGTGGAATCGTGTCCATATTCATGACCTTAATGAGCGGTACTACGTGACCGCTGAGCACAGGATGAAGCTGTCGCGCCGGGACAGGGATGCAGCGATGGAAGGTGAGTATCGATGACTTCTGGAAGCCTGCGGTTGCAGCTGTCACTACAGTGCTACAGTCGCCGGCTCCCAGTGTGTCCAGCATTCTGAGCCATGGCTCTGCGGACCGGCAACAGAACTGCAACGGGGCCAGGTCCTGGGCCGCGGACCGGTGGTTGGGGACACCTGGCCTACATCATAGTTCCTTTCGGTCGACGATAATTTTTTAGAGAAGAAGCCACATGGATGCCACTTACCAGGGGATGAATCTTGAGACAACACAGCCCCAACCCCCACCTCTGATGCATCAACTTCAACAATAAATAGTTGGAAAACATTGGGTTGAATAAGTTTAGGAGCAGTGGAAAAGCATTTCTTCAAGAAAAGAAGAAAATGCCTGACGGGAGCAGTTGGACCACCTTGGGAAGTCCATACCTTTCTTTGTCATGTCAATGAGGGGTTTGACCGTCAACAAGAAGTTTTTTGATAAACTTACTATAGTAGTTGGCAAACCCCAAAAAGCATTGCAACGCTTTCAGATTTTCTAGCAGTTCCCATTCCAGAACTGCATAGACCTTGTTAGGGTCCATCCAGAAACTTGCTGCAGACACTAGGAAACCCCAAAACTGAACCTCTTGACCTCTTGTACGCCGAATACACATTTTTCTAATTTGGCGTACACCTGTCGGACGTGTACCTGATGTGACTTGAGATCTGGTGAGTATATTAAAATATCGTCAAGATACACCACTACAAGAAAAGAGCTCCCTGTGAAAAGCCCCTATGCGCCGGTTCACATTATGCACTAGTTGTGTAAAATTTCCCTGACCAAGAGGTGCAGAGGATATTGCAAATATGGGGATGGGCTTCACCAGAGTACAACAGGGAAGACCAAGGTTCCCATGCGAACTGAGCATCTGCCGTATTGTCTCCAGCCCCACTATACAAGAGGATAGATATTTTCTCAGTTTTCATACCAAAACCACTTCTGTGGGTAAGAAAAACTGAGCTACACATGCAGAGGAGACATATACACCCAGGTTGTTATCCTCCACACAACCTGGGGTTAGAAGTTTTCCAACAGCTTTTTGTTCTTTGGTAAAGAAGACAGAACCCAATGAAATGCCTCTTTTGACCACTGAAGAAACACAACCCTGTTTTTCAGCAAACTCCAAGAGATTCATACTGAATGGGAGGCCCCTCGTAACTGCATCGGTCCTTCAGAGCACACAGGGAGAACCTCGGTTTTAGGGAGTACCATGGGGGGGGTGGAGTCACAACAGGTCTATCCCTAAAGTGTCTGTCTATGCATATGACCTGAGCCATAGCTGCCTCCAATGACTCCGGAGTTTTGGAAAACACTAGTGCCCTGATAAAAATGACTCCTAAGACCAGGATTGCTCCACCGGGTATCAATGGCCCTTCTAAGGAACTCTGAGCAGAATTCCTCTGCTGACCGGTCTCCCTGCTGGAGCTTACGTAGCTTAGACTCGGCAAGGGAGACACGGTCCAGATCATCATACACGAGGGCTCAAAAGACCCATCAACCGACCGGAGAGACAGAGAGCAGACGGAATTGAAAAGGCCAAGGATTGAGGATCTCCTTGACGGAGAGAAATAATCTCAACCCATTGCTCCTCACTCCTAGATGAATGAGGACGAAGCCTGTAATAAAACCTGCAGGCTTCACGGAACACAATAAATTTATCCCGTTCCCCAGGAAAACTATACGGAAGGGCCACTTTAGGTTCCTGCTCCTGTGAGACCCTAGAATGCAGGTCTAATAGTTCAAGCGACACACCATGTAATTCTTTGGCAAGGACTGCATCGGGTTCATTATCAAGATACAAAATGTGGGGCTGGTGAAAATGTCACACTGTGAAGATCTTCGGTAAGGAAGAGGGGCCTCAAACTGTCCCTGGAACTGGGACCCTAACTATCCCTGTCCCGAGGTAGAGAGGCCGGAATCTCCTACCTTACTATGCTCCTGTTAAACCCTGATCTGTTCCCTTCCCCACCCCATGAGGCATGGGACAGAAATGTAAGGTAAGCAAGACAGAAAGACAAAACAGGGATAATTAAACACCTCTATCATATAAAAGCACTAACCAACAATAGGGAGGAGGATAGGGACAGGGAGGAATAAACTAAATGGGAACAGGGACCAGGAAATAAACACACACGTATGAAGGTAAACCACAGAACACTATTACAACAACTATACTCCAGCCACTTAGCTTTAGCACACAGCACAGAAAGACCAATCTTTCACTGGCAGGGACAAGAAGGTCTGACCAGTTTTTATAGGTAGAGTTAACGACCAGATCAAAAGCATCTAAAATGGAGCTGCATGTTTCTGACCAGCATAGAAAGGATTGTTAACCTCTTCAGCCCCAGATGAAACTAAATTCGTTCAATATGAGACACAAATCACACCATCTCTAAAGAAGACCTGCGATTCATTACCTGACTGTCTCACACAGTGTGGGAAGACTAATTGCAACGAAGGGATGAGAGGAAGGGATCCCAACACTAGGGAGGGGGCGAGTGGGGACCTCTAGGAAGATCTAAAGTCACCCTGTCTGCCCTAAACGTCCTTATATAGGTTCTGCACCTAATCCCTGCCTGACCCTGGCAATATGCCCTGCTTAGGGAAGGATGGTCTGTGCACTAGTCAATCCCAACTACAACTAAAGACAGCTGGGATAGACAAACAAAGGGAACACTAATCTTGAGTAGACTCAGAGAGGTACCATAGATGTCCTCCAACAGCACCAAAGAGGAAGATAGCCCACCGCTATAGCTCAAAGCCTCAACGGGAAAATGGAAATATCACCAGTGATTCCCAGAAGCAGACAGGAAGTCTATAAACACCCAGTCCAGGTGTGTCAATTACAGCTGGGGGAGAGGTTGCCACTGGGTCCAAGAGTCAGAAGGGCTAGGAAGGCGTCTGCTAAGCCAACCGCAGAGACCTTCTGCAGCCAGATGCTGTGCGACTGTCTGCAGCCTCTGACACACCCATGAGACCCATTCAAGAAAAAAAGGAAGCACCCTGCAGCGCCATAGCTTGCAAACATGAAATATGAAAAATGAATTGCATCACTGCCTTAGAAATATGAAATATCTGTGGAGGGGTAATAGCCCTGGTATAATTAAAACGCCTGTGACCAGCAGGTGGAGTGCTGATCACAGGCATTTTAATTATACAGGGCTATTACCCCTCCACAGAGATGTAGATTTCAGTCTAGAGAGAGGATTCATATGTTCCCATACAGATAGACTTTTCTAAGCGAGGATTGGCATTAGATAGGACCTGGAATACGAGGAGCGCCTTAACGTGGCTTCCAGATACACATAAATTGGCCATTTTATGCGCTAAGCCTTCTCAATTTTTCATATTTCTAAGGCAGTAATGCAATTCATTTTTCATATTTCGTGTTTGCAAGCTATAGCGCTGCAGTGTGCTTCCTTTTTTTCTTGAATGTGTATGAGTTGGTGACTCTAGGTTTAGCACCTGTTCACATTAGGTCTATTTTTGGATGTGCCGGTCAGTTTTTTGATATATACACCCATGAGACCGACATGACCGTCTAACTCCAGGTCTTCCAGGGAGGCATGACATGTACTGATGGTGATTCTAGTGATGTATTTTTGTACTGATGCTCTTTTTGATGCTGTGTTCATATATTGATGGTGGTTGTGTGATGTATTCATGGATTTATGTTGGTTTTGATGATATAGTTCTAAACTGATGATGGTATTGGTGATGTATTAATGAATTAATGGTAGTTCTGGTGATATATTCATGGATTTATGGAGGGTCTGGTGATGTATTCATGTACTGATGGTAGTTCTAGTGATGTATTTATGTACTGATGGTTTAGATGTTGCATTCTTGTACTCATGATGGTTCTGTTGCTGTACTCAGATGCTGATTGGTGGTTCTTTTACTAATAGTAGTCTTTTATTCTTTTATTAATGGTGGTTGCGGTGCTGTATTTATATACTGATGATGATTCTGGTGATGTATTTATGTACTGATGATGGTTTTGGTGCAGTAATTCTTCACAGAAGACCATGAATTGTCATATATAGTGCAATACTTGTGAGTATTTCAGTGTAAATGATTTATTATGATTTGCTAATACAGCGCCATCATATTCTGCAGCGCTTTACAGACATTATCATCATCACTTTTTCCCTGTATGTCTTTAGTGTGTGGGAGGAAACCAGAGTACCCAGAGGAAACCCACGCAAATATATAGAGAAAACATACAAACTCCTTGTAGATGTTATCCTTGGTGCAATTTAAACCCAGGACCCAAGCTGCAAAAGTAACAGTGCTAACCACTGAGCCACATAAGTGATCACAGACAATCACAGGTTCCAATCCCCTAAGGTGGCTAAATAATAATGAATCAACACCATAAAAGCAAAGCCCATAAACCATGATAGAATTGCGTATATTCACTGCAGACTTATATTGCAGTGCGGTAAGAGGAGTCATTTCATTTTTCACTTCAAGCAGCAGAAAAGCTAGAATCGTCCCTGCTGACCATGGACATCAGATGTACGAATCTTATCACCATTTTCTGGCTGTGGAGACGGCTGGATGTCATAATGAGATGACAGGTTGGATTTATATCTGTCAATTCCTCTGAGACAAAAATCGGAAGCCAATCTCCCTCAACTGACAACCTGTGCCGAATACACAGGTATGAGGATCCCGAGGTTGTCACTGAGCCATTAGCTAATATTAATGTCCAGCTTCGAGACCTGCTACCGTGACTCAGATAATTATTACTGTCAGATCATGTTGGGTCGTGATGCTGATTACTGATGGTTTCTGCTCATGTAAATTATTCCCGGGACTTCTCCGATCATCGGGGACTTTTACAATATTTGTTTTGCAGCTTTTGGATCCGGATAAAGATTTGAACAATATTAATGGTCCAGAGAGAAATGTGAGGGGCGATCAGCGGTGTAAAGAGGAGACCCCTAATGTGAGGAGCGATCAGTGGTGTAAAGAGGAGACCCCTTATGTGAGGGGCGATCAGCAGTATAAAGAGGAGACCCCTGATGTGGGGGGCGATCAGCGGTGTAAGAAGAGAAGACCCCTGATGTGAGGAGCGATCAGTGGTGTAAAGAGGAGACCCCTTATGTGAGGGGCGATCAGCAGTATAAAGAGGAGACCCCTGATGTGGGGGGCGATCAGTGGTGTAAAGAGGAGACACCTACAGATCACTGCCCAGGTGAGGTTTTTTAGATGAATATTCACTTTCAGCACAATGTGAATTGATAATGATGTGATCCTGTTACATGTGAGGTCATTTATAATATGGATGATAATCTACAGCTGGAGATTAATTACTCGTATACTTATGTGAACGGACGATTTCTTCTTCTTCATCTGATGTCAGTTCTGACGAAGGAAAAGAATTTAAAAAAAATTTGGGGCTCAAAAACCAAGAAGCTTAGAAAATACAAAACATGGAGATTTAATCATAGAATGGTAGAGTTGGAAGGGACCTCCTGGGTCATCTGGTCGAACCCCTGCTCAAAGCAGGATTCACTAAATCATCCCAGACAGATGTCTGTCCAGCCTCTGTTTGAAGACTTCCATTGAAGGAGAACTCACCACCTTCGAGGCAGCCTGTTCCACTCATTGATCACCCTAACTGTCAAAAAGTTTTTTCTAATATCTAATCTGTGTCTCTCCCATTCAGTTTCATCCCATTGCTTCTAGTCTTTTCCTTGTGCAAATGAGAATAAAGATGATCCTTCTACAATGTGACAGCCCTTGAGATATTTGTAGACAGCTATTAAGTCTCCTCTCAGTCTTCTTTTTTGCAGCTAAACATTCCCAAATCCTGTAACCGTTCCTCATAGGACATGGTTTGCAGACCGGACACCATTCTGGTCGCTCTTCTCTGAACTTGTTCCAGTTTGTTAATGTCTTTCTTAAAATGTGGTGCACAAAACTGGACACAGTATTCCAGATGAGGTCTGACCAAAGAGGAGTAGAGGGCAATAATGACCTCACGTGATCTAGACTGTATGCTTCTGTTAACACATCCTAGAATTGTATTTGCCTTTTTTGCTGCTGCATCGCACTGTTGACTCATGTTCAGTCTGTGATCTATTAGTATACCCACGTTTTTTTCACATGTGCTGTTGCTTAGCCCTATTCCTCCCATTCTGTATATGCTTTTTTCATTTTTATTGCCCAGATGTAGTACTTTGCATTTTTCCCTGTTAAAAACCATTCTGTTAGTTGCTGCCCACTGCTCCAGTTTATTTATATCTTTTTGAATCCTCTCTCTCTCTTCTCTAGTATTAGCTATCCCTCCTAGCTTTGGGTTATCAGCAAATTTAATCGGTTTACCCTCAATTCCTTCATCTAAATCATTGATAAAGATGTTGAACAATACAGGGCCCAAGACAGAGCCCTGTGGTACCCCACTTGATGCATTCTTCCAACTGGATGTGCAGCCATTTACGACCACTCTTTGGTCCGATCACTAAGTCAGTTATGAATCCACCTAACAGTTGCCTTGTCCATTCCATACTTAGTCATTTTTTCAATAAGGATTGTGTGAGATACTTTGTCAAATGCTTTGCTGAAGTCAAGATATACTATATCTACAGCATTTCCCTGATCCACCCAGTCAGTGATTCTGTCATAGAAGGAAATTAAGTTAGTCTGACATGACTTATTAGTTACAAACCCATGCTGACTCTGTTTAATCACTTCATTCTTATCCAGGTACTTACATACATGTTGTTCAATAATTTGTTCAAAGATCTTTCCTGGTATAGAAGTCATACTCACCGGCCTATAGTTCCCTGGGTCCACCTTCTTCCCATTTTTGAAGATGGGAACAACATTTGCTCTTCTCCAGTCTTCTGGGACTTCTCCTGTTCGCCAAGAATTTTCAAAGATTATGGAGAGTGGTTCAAAAATTTCTTCTGCTATCTCCTTCAGTATTCTGGGGTGTAATTCATCTGGACCTAGAGACTTGAATTCATTTAGGTTAGTTAAGTGTTTCCTCACTGTCTTTCTGTTTATAGATATCCTGGATTCTTCTATTCCTCTAATAGGACAGTGAAGATCAGTTGATGATTTCCTTTCTGAGAGAAAACAGATGCAAAATAAGAATTTAAAAGTTTAGGCTTCTCAACATCCTGTCTTACCATTTCATCATTTTCATCCTGCAAAAATCCTATGGCATCTTTGACTTTTCTTTTACTTTTGACATATCCCCAAAATCCTTTTTTATTGCTTTTGACGTCTCTTGCAAGCCTTAATTCATTGTCAGCTTTAGATAATCTGATGCGTCCCCTGCAGCTTCTGCAGACAGTATTATATTCTTAAACCCTCATAACAGAAGAGGATCGGTTATTACTGCTCTGGGTGTCAGTAATGCGGCTCCCCAGGGACTCGGAGGAGGAGACCTAGAGATAGACCGTCATTAGCACGTAACAAACCACATCATTAGCGTGAAATATGAGTGTCGACTTTAAAAGGGATCTGTCACCAGAACAAAAGTGGCCAGTTTTTACTCGTTTTATTCCTGATGCTCCTCTGAGTATTATTATTAATTTATTATTTTAAATCCGCCATATGGTTCCAGAGATACGAACCTTTTTGCTTAGTGCTAAATTTAATTTTGTCTACTAAAGGGGCCTGGCTCACAGGATTCTCTGGGGTGTGACTTTAGGCTGCAGAGCCAGGCAAGTGAAGGTAGAAAGTAATTCTGGATATTTTTTT